>JAHWFO010056735.1:0-13383 GCA_023313115.1 Rhysida immarginata
TGAATAATGAAATTCTTAACCCTATAGATTTATATATTCCTGTGTGTAATCTAATCATAGAAGATTCAACTTCCCAAGCTGGGTATCAGCGACATCTATTCATTTGTGGAACAGACGAAACTTTTTTTCATAAGCTTTGGAAGCGCACGAGTAACGAGCAGGACTATTCGCTTTTCGGAATTTCGACGTTTGTTTAAGCGAATTCTCCATTCAGTTTGAAAAGGATCGAACTGCTCATTATTATATCTTTTTGGAAAACAACTTTCCTAGGAACCCAAACTTTCTGGAGAGTTGCCAACGATCTGTTAGGTCGCAAGAATTCAAGGGCTACAAATAATAATTGCCTAAATAATATTGATAATTGTAATGCTGTCGCTGAGGCTTTTGAACAGAATTTGTCGAATAATGGTTTATCTCCTTTGAACGATGTCACTGTAGATAATTTGGAAAAAATAAGTAATAATATTCTGACGAAATTTAATTTTCGACTTTTTAAACCTCATGATTTAATAGTTTGCTCTCGAAAGTTGAAATTCTCCAGACGTCCCAACTCCGTTAGTATATTTGGATACATCTACAAAGGATGTATGGAGATTTTGGCATTTCCGTTGTGTCATATCTTTAATAGTAAAGTTAGGTCGGGGAGTTTCCGTTAGAACCCTTTTGCGTCCCTATACCAAAATCATCTAATGCTAGGTCTCCGACTGAGTTTAGGCCAATTATGATAATGTCCTTCCCCGCTAAACTTTTTGAAACTGATCTCAACCAGTATTTTTTACTTGTAATACCTGACTGGCAACATGGTTTTGTGAAAAGACGTTCCACTATGACAAATTTAGCTAGACATTTTATCTATATAGTTGACGCTTTGAATAAACAGAGTCAGCTTGAAGTCGTATACATAGATAATGCAAAAGCATTTGACTCGGTTAACCATTTTCGCCTTATCGAAAAATTGAAGGTTCTTGGTCTATCAGATATAAGTGCAATATTAATGCAAAATATGTTGGATAAATAATACATTAGTGTATGTTCCCAGGGTTTGTGACCAATAGCGTATTCCACAAGGTTCTCCACTTGGACCTCTCATTTTTATTTTGTATATTATTGACTTCGATACCGTTTTGGTGAATTCATTAGCTTACGCAGATGATCTGAAAATCTCACGAAAGATTTCCAAGTAAGGATTATTTGCTATAAGGACAATTAACAAATCTACTTTTATGAACTAACATGTTAAAAATTAATTGCCCAATAACGTATCAAGAAAATATTTCCAAAAAATATTTTCTTTTTGTTTTTTATTACTCGATTGATCGCATAATTATTCCGAGGGCTAATGAATTTAAAGTAATTTATGATCGCGTTCGAGCTTTTAGTAAGCACGTCTCATTTATTATTTGCGATATTTCTAGAAAGTTATGTTTATTTTTGAGAGTATGCTCATATTTTAAATTAGACCAGACCTTCAAAACTCCTTATGATCTTTAGTTAAATCGAGATTATTATATGCCAGACGTGGACAAATGAGGCTCTGAGAGAGTTAAGTGCGGCTCTTCTTTGAGTTAAGTGCGGCTCCCATTGAAAATTTAAACCTGTTTTTTTCAGAAACGTTTTCACTGAATCTTATTAAATTGATTAGGTAACTAATATTTTGCTATTTGAGATGGTGTATTTAATACTATGCAACTATAGCGTGGCCCTTTATAATATATGAAAATCTGGAATGCGGCTCTCATTGAACTCAAGCATGCTCTCTCCTGTTATATGCTATTAAAATTTAGTATTTGAAACCGTATTTTCTAATATTAAACAACTCTTTAATTTTTCTTGACTTAAAGTTGTTACGAATTGTTAATTTTTTTACACCTTTGGATTTTGCATTAAAACATTACAATAATTCTTATTCAATGCAAAATTTAGCAGATCAGGCTTATTGTAAATCAGTACTGTTGCAAATTTTTAATAAAACTATTTAATAATAAACGTGATTATTTTTTTATTATAGATACATGTAGCTTAGATTTACGATTCTCTAAGCGCTCTTTACATTTTGGTCTAACTCTTTTTTTTGCTGCTTTTTATAAGACGAAGGTTAAATTTCTTGACCTTAGTTTAAACTTGCTGATATTTTAATTAGGCTTGATATCTTTTAATTTACTTTGTTTTTAGCATAACCGTATTTGGACCTCGGCCTGTTGGGGGCAACTCTCCTTCCTGGCCAACGCTCATTTTGAGATGTCGAATATCTTATTATATTATTATTATTATTAAGCTAAATAATTATGGTATTAGAGGAAGGCGATGCATTGTATATTATTCAAAATTTTTTGAGTGATAGAGAATACATAGATGATATTTTATCCTTAAAATATACTAAGAGTAAAATGGAATGCGGTATCCCCCAAGGCTCAGTTTTAAGTCCTCTCATGTTTAACATCTTTATGAATGATTTGCTCAATTGTGTTGAAGAATCCCTAGTTTATTTATACGCAGATGATATAGCCATTTTAACAATGCACAGAAGCGAACAGTTGGCACTTAGGATAACATAAAAAAATTTAAAGAATGTGGTTGATTGGATGCGGGTTAATATGTTAAGTTCAAATATTCAGAAAACCCATTTAATGAGATTTAGGATTTCCCACAAGAACTGTATTGATTTCTTCGAAGACAATATTTATATTCATGAAATACACTGTAATAGATTTTCAGCATGTACTTGTCCAAAAATAAATGATCATTAATTTCAAATATCTTGGAATGTATTTTGGTGCCCAACTAAATTGGCATTCACATATTTCCTCTCTGAAGTAATTGTTACATAAGGTTTTATGTCTAATGTACCATATCAGTCCCTATTGCCCTGTCCCTACATTAGAAAAATGATTTATAATTCTTTATTTGAATCACGTATTCGTTATGGTTTATTAATATATAAATTTGAAATAGATTTTAAAGATATTATTAAGATACAAAATAAAATCATTAAACAAATAACATATGGCGCTAAGTTACAAGAACGTTCAATAGAGCATCAACATAAAGAAATAAAAATTTTAAAAATCGAAACTTTATTTGAATATATGGTATTCAGTCAAAATTACTTAAAACGTAAAAAACAAGAATATTCTTTACGGAAGAGTATAAATTTTGACATGCCTCAGAGTTTTAATAATTTTGGAAAGCGAGAAAGACAATTTTATGTTCCGTACTTATTTAATAACTTACCAGGATAGATACTAAATTTAACATCTTTTAATTTAATTAAATCTATTTTTTTTATATTGGAAGAACACAAAAACAATCTGAAGGTAATGTAAGATTAAATTTGGAAGTAAGAAGCTTTCTGAAAAGAGTTTCCTTTAAGCTTATATATCTAATGTTATAACTTTGTTTTAAGAATAGTATATATCAAAACAAGCGCAGAAAGGTCTTTGATATTTTCGAATTTGACCTTTGAAAATTATTGTAAAGTATTGTAAAGTAAATTTAAATTTTGTAAATTTTCTGATATAAATGATTCTTGTAAATTTTGTAAAAATTATCTTGTTTCGAATTGAAATAAATTGAATTGAATTGAAATTGGAAAAAAAAATTATTATTTGGTAACTTTAAAAATAGTCTTGATGTTCGCCTGCTTCAGCAGAACATTTTTACCAAAACGGGGGGAACCTCTAATCCACAAGGAGAAATGAAATACCGGATACGTATTTCGTCTACCAAGTAGCCTTCTTCAGCGATGAGAGATAAAAGTAAAAAAAAGTTCTTCTTTAAATATACAGTTGGGTGAAGATTGCTAGTTAAGCAACCTAGTATTGTCGTTGTCGAAAAACCACGAGGGATCGTAAGGTTATTGTCGAAAAACCACGAGACAACCAAAGTCGTTAAAAAAAAATAATAATAAAATGATACTCGTGGTTCCTGGTTCGAATTCAGGTCGTGGAATTTTTCCTTCCATTTTTTCTGATACTATAATTTCCTTATGATTGGAGTATCATCTCCAGTTTCCATTTATAATTTCTGAAGTTGTTTAAGTCAATATCGAGTTGTGATACAGATCTCCCTGCTCAGCAAGTAATTGATTATTATTTGCCTCACATAAATCCCTTCATCATAAAAACTGAGCTAGGTACTTGGCAATGTCAATCTTGAAGTGATCGCCCACGCTTTTGACATTTGGTGAACACAGCAGTTTACATAAATAATATTCCTCACATCGTTTGAAATACCAAAATAAGTATCATTTTATTTTATTACTTTTTCAATTTTGATATTATTCTCATAATACTTAATGTTAAATTTACTTACTTCTCCAACTACGTTTTTATCCATTCGTATATTTGCGTTATTGCACTGTTCTTATATATCTTGCTGGCTTCATTCGGTGTTATGCCCTTCCTGCACGCAATTGTACAATCTCGTTAGTGGTCCTCTTTAGTATATAAGCTGGAAAGTTCTTACTCTATTATGAACTTCATACATAATGAACTCAATATGACCCATGTTGGGAAATAAGTGAGGCACAGAGATAAATCATAATAATGAATTAGTCTTTGACATTCTTAAACATCCCTACATAGAAGAAGACACCGTAATCCAAGACATATCCTTGATTATTTTGTTTGATTACAAAATTCCTAGATTAATGGGTTTCATAGGTTTTCGTGTAGCTTTTTCATAGCTCAGCTCAGGCAATCGTCAATCAAATTTCCCCTTCAAGAGGAGGTACTTTTATTCTTTCATACAATGAATGACCTTTGTGAGTACATCTGGCTTCTTTTCCTAGTTCAGTGTATTTCCTTTGGCATATGTTTATGAAGGGTGATATTACTGAAGTTATGCTTCAGTTCCATTTTCATACCGACACCTTACACTACTCGAATGTCGATTACTGTATCCTGACTCAGGATGGTCAAAGATCGAAACGCGTCTCTCTATAAATTCATCCTATTGCAAAGTAGAACCTTTTTCCTTATTTATAAAAGATTATATTCTGCAGATCGGATCTTGGAGCCCTAACCTAGTTTCACAAATAGTCAGAAGGTCCTCCCGCCATCTAAGAAGAAATAAAATGAAACCAGTGCCTTATTGTTTTCCTAACATATTTTCATAACATCTAGTAAGTAGCTTGGTTGAAATCTTGCTAAATATTATAATGAAAATATGAACAAAAAGGACGAGATCTAAAGGATCTCCATGATGTCAGATTACATCATGCCGATTATAAAAGGTTGAATTGACCTATTTGAAATTGATTGCTTCAATTTTGGGTATTAATGAATGCTTATTATTTATTAATTCAGAATGGCTATAATGCGAAGCAAAATCTTTTTTAAATTGCCTTGCCTTTATTCATTAAAGTTTAATGATTACACCCTGCTGATTGCCCATGTAATCCGACTAGCCGTTCTCAGGTGTCCCCAAACGAGCAAGCATAGCAGCGCTCTTACTATAAATTAATATCAGATAATGATTTATAATCGTTATTGTAATAAATTGCCTATAATAAATTTTAAAAACCGGATCGAAAAACTCGTTACATTTTAAAATTGCTTCGGCGATAGCAGGCTATATGATCATTCATTTATTTGACGAGCGAAGAGGTTAAAATGGAAACCATTTAAAAGTTTATTGTAGGTCATTAAAAAGTGGTTATACTTTAAAGAGAATTGAACTTCATTAAAAGTTTTTTCATTTAAATTACTAAGTAATTACTTCACCAAAGTTAGTTCAGTACGTTGGAAATAAGAATACGATTTAGGATGAATAAAACATTGGTTTCTTGTCTTTGTGGAAACGTGGATTATAACGCAGAGATGATCAACATAACCAAAACGAGGACCAATTTTTTTTTTTTAAAGTTCACACATATATTAAATTGTTCTCTTATTTTAAATGAAAACTTTTCCAGTTCTGTAATCTAATTTTAAATTTTGTCAAAAACAAACACTTAACATTTCATAATTATTTGAGATCTGCTTAAAACAAATGATTAGAGAAGGTATTGCAATGGGATATCAAACATGGGCCAATAAATACACCGTTTAATATATAAAAATAAAAAACCAAATTAATTTAATTTTAATGGACTCTTTTAGCTCAAATAACAGCGTTTCAGATTGGCATACAGTCATAAAGTGTTGAAACGCTTGTAACTCAATGAAGCTTCTGTAAACGTTCCCTTAGTTCTCGCAGATGTTACAACTTGTTGTCAGTTCCATATGTCCCAAACATTATACAGGCCAACGACGAAAAAGCTTCTTGAATGAATTTGCCTTATTCTTGTGGTTTTTAGTGTGATGAATCCTAATCTGCTTTTAGATTTTTGTCTATCACGTCACGTTTCCAAATTATGGCCCAAATTTATTAGCCCAAATTCTGAATATAATTTAAAATGTTTAATTGAAAAACAAGACGTCTGTGGGTGATAGAAAAAAACTGAGGTCAGATAAGCTTTCAGCACAAGAAAAGCATGATAATCAGCTCTTAACGTTAAAAGCGTTTTTAAAAAGTTATTTTTTGTTGGCCTGTGTTATCTATGGGGTTGAGATCTTGGTTCTCGGGCGGCCATGGTAAATGTCAGAAGTCATCTTCATGCTTCCAAACCATTGCCGAATAACTACGCGAGGAACGGTGGCATAGCCATCCATGAAAAATCCTTCACTTGTAGGATAAAAATGCAACAGGATGGCGTAATCGGCGACAATGTTCATATAGTCCATGGAACGCCGTAAAAGTAAGTGATCGCAAGAACGGAATCGGATTGTGAGCTCTATCTGAACTGTACAAGTGGACAGTTTGCAACAAGGTAGACGGTATTGCTTTATTATATTACCGGAGAGTATATAGCGGAGAGTTGTATCAGTTGGGACATGTCAAGAAAATATTTTTAAAAAAAGACAGTAATTTATGAATCATCAACAGAAAATTTTAATGCAATACAGGAAAAAATATAGGTGCTAAATACCAAATGAATCGTAAGTTCTTTATAGGTTTTCATAATTGTCACAATGTCCCATCTTAAGGAAACAGGAGTCTAAGACGGGACATAGCAAATTACACGTATAAAATGAGACAAAGCACTTAATTTTTCTTATGTTGATTTTTGATATCAACTTTTAGCTTTAGTTGCTACATACCAAACTTTTATCCGTGATTATGCAGGTTTTTTGTGCCCATTCTTTGTATTGGATACACTGGATCCAACCGCAAGTTGACAATGCCTGTGGTCCTTGCAGATTATAAAAACCATTCTGTCGTGGCAACTTTGTCAGCGTCTTTTGTGAAACTTTGTTAGTTTCTTCTCTTTATTGGTGTTCCTTGTTTGTTCCTTGAGAAAACACTGTCCCATCTTAGGAAATTGAAACTGAACCGAACTTTGGAAAATGGCAACTTTGAACATCATCTACATCCTTAATTAGCATACATAGAAATCTAATGGTGGCACGAAGCATATGTTGCTATGAAAAAAACCCATTGATATATCAATCAAAATAGGATATCCACAGTTGATCTACGATCTTTCTATCTTTCGACAGTTAGCACGAGACATTGCTGACAAATTTTATTTACCAGATTTTTTTGCGGGAAATCGGCTACAGCTTCAGCTTTGTCGATAACAAAACGGTTACCGCCTTCGACGAAGTGCTGAAAACCAATAACAAGTGGCACCAAGAATTATGTCCTAACTTATGACGCATCCTGTTAAATGTTAAGTTCTATATATTTAATTATTTCTTTTACCATCATTCGTGTTAACATTTTAATTTCTTTTGCTGTTATCATGCTATTATATAATGAAACAATAAGATGGAACTGTGGTATGGAATTGCCTGTATAAGAAAGAAAAACCATTCTGTTAAAAATCTCTGTAACTCCCCTCCAAAATGTTTATAGTTAAGAACACCACGACCGTTTCACAGTATTGCCTCACTTAAACTATAATTTTTATTTATGTTTCGTACGTCTTCCTATTCTTTTTAGCATTGCTAAATTAGGAACCAAAACGTTGACTGTGTTCATAAACGTATCCAAGAGCTCAGATTAAATGACCTTTGTCAGTTAATACTTCCCCGTGTTTTTAAATTGTTTGTTTTAAAACAAGAGAAGCTCCCTGAGTGTTGTTGCTTATGATATGTATGGATGCTGTAATGACATCAGGCAAGGTCAGAGGGGCGCGTTGCTCCAAGCTTATTTTGCGGGAAAATCTTATCAGCTTAGCATCCAGTTATTTTAACAGAAGTTTCCCCCGGTGCTCCTATTCCATGGAAAATAACAGTGTATTATCTTTACAACGCTTTCGTGAATATCCAGCGTTTTTGCTGTCCACCAACATATGTCATCGTATGTAAATTTGTGATTCTAACTAATAGTTAGTGTAAATATTCGTTAACTTATTTCAAATATTCTTATAGAGTGTCCGTCCGTTCGTCTATCCATTATAGTACGCAAACACTCACGTTTCATTGACTAACGCAAATATTTTATGCTATAGTACCATTGTTCCTTGACGTTCTTTGGCTTGTTTGCTTTCCTGTTGGTTCAGCGTGCGCTTTTTGCTATTGAAACGTGAAGAAGCAGAAATAATAATTCCAAACATAAAGCCGTCTCAAAACAAAGCTTTTTTTATGTGCTCAGTAGACACAGTGGATTTCGCTAGTAGTGTGCACTCCCCTCCCTGTAAAAATAATGTTTTTCAACAGGAGTCGGAAAGGAGCGCTCCTAAAAAAGCTGATTGAAATGAATGTTAAGTGCTTTTTTCGTCTGTTGCCGCGGTAAAGTGAAGGTCAGAATCTTTGGACAATTTAGGCTCTGTTACATGTGATTATGCCTTCCAAGATATGCCCTTTTTAGGAAAATTCTTTTGCAATTAGGCCTAAAAGAATGCAAACATGAAGAGCAGCTAAAATCAAAGACAAGCGCACTATCTAAATATATAAAAAAAATTGGAAATGTGTTTGTTAATTAACAATTGAAATGCAGGGTCTTTATAATTGTCACGGAAATCCAACGCCAATTTGATTTCCGATGACACTCGTACTGGATTTCCGCCTCGAATTTTCTACAACACCAGAAAGAGGGAGGAGATCCAGGCGACGCGTCATTCGCATCAACACGCCTGCTCCAATAGGAGAGCAGAACATCATCGGCGCGTCAAATTTAAAAAGAGTGAGGAAAAATTGAAAAGACAAGTTTTGGACTCCGTAACGAGCGGTTGTGAGAACGAGGACGACCCGGATTTGCGGCACGAAATATGCAGCATCACAAGGGCGACGAGCAGGCATAACCAGTGTGGGAAATGCAACGAACCCCGGGCGGCCGATTCGGATGGGAGCTCGTCAGAGAACGAGGCATGCGGTAAAGCTTCCGAGGCGGAGGTTTCTTCACCGCGTCGTAATTGGAATGCCGACGGGAGAAACGAAAGCAACCGTAGCAAGTTCGGAGCGCATGCAGCCGTGGAACAAATGTTAACGGGGAGTCCGACCGTTTCTGTGAGTACTGTGTTTTCTATGGGCGGAAACGCCGGCTTACTTGGGAATATATTTGGAAATCTATTCCGACGGGAGTTCGACTCTAACGTATTCGTTAGAGGCATGCGACCAGTAGTTTCCTTCGCTAAATTGCAACATGGCTTTGAAGCACGTGATTAGTGCTATGTGTGTATTGAAGCCGGAGCTATTACAGTGGGAATTTCCTCGTCTTATTTGAGTCACAAGTGTTAATCCTTCTTTGTAAATTTTCATACATTTTACTAAAAAGTGTGTTTTCATTGTCTTATAGCGAGAGCATATGAGGAAGCAATTGTCTTCACTGTTATGGACTTTGTCATTGCTTGTATTATGTATAAAGACTTTACCGGACATTAACTATTTGTAACCGTAGCTTTCTCACTCGCAAATTGTGACTTTGACTTCATGGTGTGATAGTGAAAATTAATATAATGATTATGCAATAATGTGGAAACTGAAATTCTACGCGTAGTAGAACTGAATTGTGACTTTTCTTTAAAATAATTTGTTGGAGCGAATTGAAGGGTTTATTGTTAGCATATAAGAATTATGCAGCCCAATCCGCATTTTAATAAGTATGGAATTTAGCTTTTGGATTAAGTGTATTTGTTTGAATTGAATTTGCTTAAAGCATACCTTGCATGATAGCTGCAGCGGTATATTGCTGTTTACTTTAAATCATTTCGACTGAGTGTATTTTATTATAAAGCAAGTTATTGATTTTGATTGTGGAATTTAGTAATTGTGTTTATTGCTATATGATAACAAATTATAGAGGTGTTCGTTATTTATCTTTTACTTAACCCTTGTTGTATGGATTAAACCAGGAGACCAATTAAGCATTTGGTTAACGTTCTTAATTGTAATTAAGTAACTGCTATCTTTATTTGGTTTAAGTGACTGAATCAGCGTTCACTACTTATTAAATTCTATTTACTTGTTTGTTATAATTTTATGCATGTAATGCTTTATTGTCTTATTTAGTGTATATCTTAAGTTAGCAAAGATTTGGCAAAGATACTTAATTTTATTTATTTGAGTGGTTACTTATGAATTGAGTATATCTTTATCTCTTGTGTTACATCATTAAAATATTTATTTATTGAGTTATATGGCCGTCCGCTGTCACGTACTTTTATTCCACTGCGCTATCCTGAAATTAGTTTTTACACGTGACAATAATTAAAGTTACATTTTGACATGGCCATTAAAAAAAAAAAAACTACTGGGCCAAAAGCTATAATACTTGGTAAAATTATACAAGAGGGCATGGGAAGTTCATACCCACCAAAAAAAAAATTAGTTCAAAAGGTCACCTCCAGCATGGAATGGCGCTCTATGCAATATTCGTATACGAAATTAGACATGAAGACACAGGTTAACAAGTCTTTAATCGTTACTAAAATAATTTTAGTCATGTAACTAATTTTAGTAACGATTAAAGACTTGTTAACCTGTGTCTTCGTGTCTAATTTCGTATACGAATATTGCATAGAGCGCCATTCTATGCTGGTGGTGACCTTTTGAACTATTTTTTTTTTTTTTGGTGGGTATGAACTTCCCATGCCCTCTTGTATAATATTACCAAGTATTATAGCTTTTGGTCCAGTAGTTATTTTTTTATGGCCATGTCAAAATGTAACTTTAATTATAAAGACCCTGTATATTAAGAAATTAAATGATTCAGGTTTCGTATAAAGCAGGCCATTAGTAGGGGGTGGCCGTGGCCTGGTTGTCTCGTCGGTTGGCTTGCCAATCGATGGAGTTCAGCAACTTCAGGCGCGGCCAGCTGCTGGTTGGGTGACGGCCTGGGCTTGAGGGCCACCGCTGGTGGGACAGCTATTTGGGGCGCGGCTGTTGGGGGACTTTGGTCTGACCCATTTGCCGATTGACCATAGCTGGTGTTCCAGCAGTTGGTGACAGCCTCCGGTTCGTTTATCCCCAGCAGCTCTTCCATCATGAAACCCCCCGTGCTTCGGAGGGCACGTTAAGCCGTCGGTCCCGACTGCTACTGTCATCTCGTAGCAGTCGTTATTAATGGGATGGCGCAAAACTCCCTCGTAGGAGTAGGTGCCGCAGATTATCGCTTGCGATAATCTACCCTCTGTACCAGATAAGATAAGGCCATTAGTTTTTGAGATATAGTTTTTTTCGGATAATTAGGTATCCTAATATTCAGTCTATATATCTACAAGGTGTGGCAATTAAATAGCCGAACAGAGGTCGATGCGTAAAATGTAACAAAAATTCAACATGTCAAGACACGGTTTATATCGCACTACAGCTTCATAGAATTTTTTTTAGGAGTCGTGTTCAAACTCGCATTTTTATCGTCGAGAAAAACATATGGAACAAAAAAATCGGCTAAGGAAACGCACCAGATATTCAAAACTGCCCACCCTATCCCGAACAAGTACATTTGAGTTTGGTTGCTTTCATGATGGCCGTGAAGACCTTTCAGATGACCCGCGCCTTGGAAGTCCACTTTCCGTCTGAGCGCCAGAAACCATCGAGAAAGTCAGGAAACTCGTCACTGCTGGCCGCCGAATCACAATTCGTATGCTTGCGGATGAATTGGGCTGCAAAATGGAGACAATTCGTCAGATTCCATTAGACTTGTCCCTCACTGCTTAACCGAGGAGTGATTTCTGGTCAAATACAGCACCACAGAGCTCAACCACCCGCCCTATTCTCCGGATTTGGCCCCTCTAGACTTTTTCCTGTTCCCACAGATGAAAAAGGCTATGAAAGATACAGATTTCAAAATGTTTCCAACATTTAAAAAAAACAAAAAAAAAAACGTGACATCGAACATCAAGAGGATTCCGTTCGAGGACTTTAAAAGCTGTTTTACAAACGCGCTCCAAAATGTACTGTGTCCGGTGGCGATTACTTTAATCATGTTAAACAAAGTTTTCATTTGGAATTCTAGTTTGTGAGTATTTTTATTAGTCGGATAGTTAATTGCCTCACCTTGTATATACTACAAAAGAGATCTGAAAAATGGGAAATCAACCAGGATTGTTCGCATCGAGAGCGTGTTTCTTTCATGGCCCCTGAGTTAAATGTTCACAATTTCTTAAATTCGATTCTTATCCAGAGAGAAAAGTTGATGTAACATTCAAGCTTCCATAAACTTAGGAAATCTATTTTTTCGCTTGGTCAAGAAAACATCATGTTCTCCAATGTAGGGACGCCAAACTATTTAAACACTTTCGTCACAGAGAAGAAAGCTGAAATAAAATATGGAACAAGAAGTCAAAAAAGTATCTAATTCTCTTCGCCTGTCTGAGGCATTCTGTTTGTCCGAGGCCAACAAAGAAAGTACAACAATCCGTCCAAAGCCAGGGATTGTGATAAGACAATACTCAGTGTTGTGAATTAAATAAATAAACTGAAAAATGTTTAGTGTTGATTTTTTATATGCAGATGAACATTATATTGTTGCAGAATTTAAGTTTTGAAAACCATTGATGCTCCGCTTTCCCACTTGTTTTTCTTCTATTGCTTGACTAGCAATCTCATAAGCATCTTGCAACCTTAGTTCAACTTCTCGCGCATAATTTTCATCAATATTTCTTTATTTCATTTCTTTACCCTTCAACCTGTACGATTGACACCCATCATGTGAGCAAAATTAACCTTTTAAATATCCAGAACTTGAGCAAAAGGTTAATTTTTACTATCCGCACAATCGCGATACGAAACTTAACAATGCGCACAAGCGAAAATCGCAAAACTTAACAATGCGAAACTTAACAATGGCGCGCGTTTTTTTTTTTTTATGGACGGTTGGTTCGCGCCATTGTTAAGTCAGGGCCCTGGCCAGGACGTTATCTTGGGGGGGTCGATTTTCAAAAATTCCACTGAG
>JAHWFO010056748.1:0-14676 GCA_023313115.1 Rhysida immarginata
GTGCTGGATTATAAGATTAGATTACTGAATTTTGGTTGAATAGTCAGTAATTGTATCAATTTGAGTTAATATTAAAAGTGTATATGGTCAAGAATACATCTAATCCTGAATAAGCGGAACGATGTTGATTACGATGGCTGACGACGTTGGGGCTGACGAACGAGATGTATGGAACAACATCGATGGAGACATTAAGCAGTTTGGAAGCCCAGCAGATATGATATGGTGAACAGGGGAACTTCATCAGGTGGTGAGTGATGATTACATTAGTATTTACACGGCAAAGTCAGCTGTGGATGACTGAAGCATAAGTAGAGCACATAGATCGTGATTTCGATCCTTACGCTGGGGTTCATGAGAACTGCTCTGTTGCATTCCACGCCCTCAGTGGCAACTTTTTGTGAGCGTAATGAGAATGATCAAACCCTCGCTACAAGGGACCTGTTTGCATATTTTATGTTGATACGTTATTGATGAAAAATGATAGCATGTATCTAGTTTTAGCGCAAGTTAAATTTGAATTACATATTCCGCCGTATGCACCCTGGTATGTAACACACTTGGTTCGAATAGTTCACCCATCGAGCCGTACGTGTAAAGGAAAGCAAGGAATCTAAATCGGCAATTTGTGCACCGTGTATACATGAACACGTGTGGCTTTGTAAACATTGCCCCGGATTCAAAGCTCGCCAGTGGGCCACTAGTTCTTAGTGCTTGCTCCTACCAAGAGGGGTCTCAGTACCTCTCCCCTATCCTATATTAAAGGTGGTGCAGTGCGCGTTCTAGCGTACATATGACGGAATACTTTATTCAGAGGAACAAGCATTTTCGGCAGTAACTTAGTGCCACTGTGTTGAGTTGCCTTTTCCTCACATGCACTTTATATAGCCTCTGAGTGAACTGTTATCGTATGACAAGTTTATACGTCAGAGTGCACAGCGTATGGGTGTTTATTGTTAGCTGTAAGGATTTATAGTCTAAGTTGAGCGTTTTGTCTCACTGGGACCCTGTGAGATTATGTTGCATTCTAAATGTTGATTGTGAAACAAATTATTGTAGCGTACCTGAGTTATGACTAGTGGAATAAATAAGCTTAAAACAGATGCACGTATCTGAGTCCTTGTATTTCCTCAACTTATTGGTCCCGAACCCTTGATTATCCCGTTCTTCAGTATTAGCGTTTTGAGTATATGTGCTCCTGCACATGCACTGAAGTTTGGAATCATCACATGTAGACTAGCGCTTTTTGCTGATAGTCGTTTTGTGATTGATTGTTTGCAAGTTTTAGTGGTATTTATTACGATAAAAATTGTATAGAAAAGAAAATAGCAAATGTGGATATTCGTTTAAAATGGATAAAAAAAGAGTTCATTTAAGTGGTGCTCAAAAACGTAAAAAGTGTGCACAACAGAAGGAATTATCAGATCGTGCTTCTGAATCTCTGATGTCATGGGTGAGAACTGGAAATGTAGATAACAAAAATCAAGCTTCTGAGAAAATTGTTGATGAATCCAACGTAAGCCAAAATAGCATAAGTACAGAATCTTTAAAACGTGCTCGAAGTGAAAGCGGTTCTTCTGATGACTCTGAAAGACCAGAATGTGTTATTGCGGGTAAGTTTTCACATTGACTCGCCAGTTTGTTGGCCGAGAGCGTTGAGGTGCAGGTTTTATCGCTCTCGCAACTGGCAAGTCGCGGGTTCGAATCCCGCTTGGGTGCATGGATGTTTGTGATTGTCCTTTATTATAAAAAGAAAACCCCGTGTTGGGGGACAACATGCGGGTTGTTTAAATAATATTATATTAATTTGTTTTTAGTTTTCCTTCTGCTTATTTTATAAATTGAGACAATTAAGATAAAATTGTAAACGGAAAGAATTTTTTTGTTTACAATTTTAAGTAAAATGATATAAAATTTCTCATACTGAATTTAAATTTTCATAGGGAAAAAATATAACTCATGCCCTACTGCTAGTTCTAATATTCCAAAATAGGGCTATATGTGAACCAACAGAATTTTCAAGTTCCGATACTTATTCAGCTACAATGCTGCTTGAGACTTTAAAAAAAGGACCAGAGGAACTGTTAGAATACGACCAATCTTGCAACGAAAACCAAGTATCGTTTTCGGATCCTGGAAAGTGGCCTGAAACTTTTGACACAAAAACTGTCGCGTATATTGTTGAGAGTGACTTTCAAACTGATTTAAGCTCTATCAGTTTTGATGAAACTCTTTCTGAAAAAGGTAGAAAACTGACATGCAATTAGTTTTTTAAAAATCTAACAAATGGAGAAAAAATATTTCGAAAAGGCTTCTTTGCAGTCACTTGAAAAAATCTTTATTTACTATGCCTTGTTGTTTATTTGTTGGTCAGCATAAAACAGGTTTTAGCAAATGCAATGGGCCGGGGTTTAACAATTGGAAACATCTTAAAGATGCAATTCCTACTTATGAAAATTCAATGCTCCGCAGAGAATGTTGTGTGAAACAAAAGGAATCAGAATGTCAACTTAAAAAAATGAAAACTATTGATTCGGCTTTGCAAAAAGCTATTTTAACCGAAAAACAAAAGTGGCACCATGTCTTAACAATTTTATTAGATGTAGTGTTGTTTCTCGCAGAAAACAATTTGGCATTTAGGGGTTCAACTGATCAGTTAAGTGTTTTGCACTGTGGCAACTTTCTTGGCTTAGTGTATTTGATTTCAAAGTACGATCAAACATTAAGTGATCATCTTTCAAAAGTAAAATCAGATCGCAATACTGTTTCATATTTGTCCCCTCAAACTCTTATCTTCTTTATTGGAAATAGAATCAGAAATCGATTTTAGAATCTGTCAAAAAAATTACTATTCACTAATGTTTGATCAGACTCCAGATTTGTCCCATAAAGAACAAATGTCACAAGTAATTAAATTTGTAGATATATGTGAAAACCAATGTACGGTTCGTGAATGTTTTGTTGATTTTATTGAAATTCATGAAAAAAACAGGACATGGTATTTTTGAAGAAATTAAACTTAAGTTGGAGTCTGATGGAATTGATCTCAAGCTGTGTCGTGACCCGTCGTATGACAAATGGCAGCAACATGGCTAGAAAGTACAAAGGTGACCAAGCCCTAATTTTAAAAGAAAGCCCGCAGGCCTTTTTTATTCCATGTTCTGCTCATTCCTTAAATTTAATTGGTGTTAACATGGTCTCTACGAATTCTTTAGCCATAGATCACTTTTCAGTGATTCAATCACTGTTTGTGTTTTTTTCAGGTTCTCCTGCTAGGTGGGAGGTGCTTAAACAGCACGCTTGTGTTACTGTGAAAAGAGAGTGTGATACCAGATGGTCATCAAAACATCAAGCACTAAAGGCAAATCACAATCAATATTGTAAATTAATCTTAGCTTTAAAAGAAATTTCATCTAATCACAATTCCCAAAGTGCAGAAATGGCAAAAAAACATCTTGAAAAAATTTGCAAGTTTTCATTCTTAATCTTGGTTATTATATGGGAAAAATTTTTATCCGAATTGAACAAAGTGAACGAGAAGCTGCAGAAAAGTAGTATGGATATTTTAACTGCTAGCAAGCATTTAAGAGGTTTAGTTCAATGGGTGCAAGACCAAAGAGGTTTAATATTTTCAGAGGTGACCAAAAACTGTCTCGCGATGCAGATACATGTAGTGTTTTTGAACACAAGAAAACCAAAGAAAAAGTTAATGCCTCGCGAAAAAGCAAAAGATGATGGTGTATATTTTAGCCCAAAGGAACGTTTTAAAATTGAGTTTTTAGATTGCCTAGATATCTTTCAAAAGCGTTACATAAATCTAACTGAGTGTGCTGAGTTATTTTCTTTTTTACATGCTTCATTTTTGTTTGCACTCATTGTAGACGAACTTACAAAACAATAAAAAAACTTTTGCATTAAATATAAAAATGACATAAATGAATTTGAATTAGTTGAAGAAATACTTTCTTTTAGACACCAAGCCACAGCATTCTTAAGTAAAGAAGAATTGTTACTTACATCACCTCAAGAATTACTTTGTTTTCTACATTCAAATGATTTGAATAACATTTACCCAAATTTACAAGTTGCTTATCGGTTGTTTTTACAGACACTGGTTACAGTAGCTTTATGTGAACGTTTTTCAGTAAATTAAAATTGATAAAAAATTATTTAAGGTCATCAATGGTACAGAATAGATTAAGCAATTTATCAATTATATCTATTGACATTGAAATTGCAAAATCATTAGATTTTAATTATCTAATAGAAGACTTTTCTGCAAGTAAAGCGTTCTATTTTAATGCCTGGTTCCGATTTGATGAAACTGGCTTTTTCTTGTAAGATTGCTTTGCAGCAACTTATTTAATACGCAATATTTTCTCATTATTAAATTTGATTATTTTCTATGCTTACAATTTTTCAGTTACGAACAATGATGTGCATTTATATTGAGTAAGACCTCCTTTGTTTTGAATGTTTATAAGTGGACTGTCTCACAAGCTGTTATAGTATTTTGTTTTTTTATAGTATTTATAACATTTTTTTCATGATATATGTTTATTAAATTATTAGTTTTAATTTTTTGAAAAAATGATCAAGCACTTTCTTCTTTACTTCAATAGGTAATTGAACGTTTTGGCAATAAACATAATTTTCCACTATACTAAGATCGTATGATTTTGGATAGGTCTATGTTAAATTTGTTTTTGGGTAAACTTTGTTTAGAGCCCCATAAAAGCTGATTTGCCCAGGGCCTAAAATTTTCTCACTATACCTTACTGGAATATTCAGATTTCCCAGTTCCTGCAAGGTTTTCGAAAAAACAGGGTGTACTGCGACTTTTGACCCACCCTGTATATTAAAGCTTCATGAAAAGTTTGACGCCCATAGGTTTTGCGAATATACGCACACGTTGATTTTTATTAATATAGATAGAATATGATTCCCACAAACACATTTTTTAAAAAAATGTAAACTTTCGCGAGTCCTTTTACTCATGTTTGAAATAATTTATTTTTCTTTGTAGCTATGAGACACTTTATTAAGAAACAAAAAGAAAGAAAGAAAGAAAGAAAGAATGAAAATAGAATGGAAATGAAAGGTTATTTCTATGCAAGGTGGCTAAGCACTTTTGTTGCCGACTGTACATAAAATGCCTTGAAAAACTTGTAAACAGATATATAAGCAAGAAGAAGGACAATAAGTTACATGAAAGAAAAAATTATAAATGATATAAATGACAGATTAGCTGACCGTTCTGCAACTCTGTTGCTTAAGGAAACTACACCACAAGAGAGTAAAATTAGCCAAGAAAAATTTTAAAAAGGCGATACAGTATTTATAAAACTAATGAATTTAACTAAAAGAACTTAACTGGTGTCGACAACAACCTTGGAATTCTTCTCTGACGGGTTCGCCCAACTAATCAAACGTTGCGTAAGTATGTGGAAAGGGTTGGGGGCTGTGTCGAAAACTGACTAGTGCATTACACGTGGGGGGGGGGTGGACAAATGTAAGTATACGCTATAAAACTAATTTTGAAATTCGGTTATAAAATAAATATGTTACAACCTAGGGAGGCAAAACTTTTCAAAACACCCTTGATGTTAATTAGTAATTATTCAACTTACCTTAATTTGAATTTTTATTAATTTTGTTTGTCATGAAAATTGTTAAAAAATGAATTTTGTTTGCCATAAAAATATATTTTATGGATACAAAGTACGAGGGGTGATCAAAAAAGTAAGGTTACAAAATCTGCATTGAAACATGTAAATTTTATCGCATGCAACCGATACAGCCAACTGATAGATAGTACATACTAGCGTACATTGGGTTATTTTTTGACATAGTCTCCATATCGGTTTAGGCACTTGTTGGTTCATGGGATGAGTTTGAATATTCCCTCCTGGTAAAAATCCTGTTCTTGCGTGTTCAGCCACGTTGTCGCAAAGTATTTCACCTCCTCGTCTGAAGCGAATCGTCGGTCTCCTAGGTGTTCCTTCAAGTGAGGAAAGAGGCGAAAGGCGCTTGGAGCAAGGTCCGGGCTGTAGGGAGGGTGTTCGATGATGTCCCAGCGAAACTGATTCAACAGCGGGGTGGTCTTCTGGGCTGTATGAAACATTCACGTCTATCCTCACTTGAAGGAGCACCTAGGAGAAACACTTTAGAGAAAACTATATAAATACAAAAACTGAATTGTAAATTCCTAAATAATGAGACTAAAGACAAACTAGAATTTAAACGAATAAAATTGAGGAACCAATAGGTTAAATAAAAAGAGTTGTAATTCTATTCTTTTTTATATTCGAGCGGATAAAAAGCATAAGCATTCTTACGATAATGTTAAACGAAGTGAGCGTCAATTGTTGAACCGTTCTGTGTATGTGTCAATTATTTCTTCATATACTATTGCTAAAGCGTTTCTACATAATCATATACTGTTGAAGCGAGCGATTAGCTACTTGCTAATCTTTGACAACAGTAAGTCTAATTAGAATTCAGACATTGATAATCTTAAGTTTAACAGCAATTTGCTCTTGATAGCAATTAGCTATGGACAACAATTGCTATGGACGTTACGAGTTGTTAAATTACATGCCATATCTTATGCCAGTATTCAGAATGAGCGATCTTGCGCATTGGTTTAGGCATTCAAGACCATTCTTGAATTCGTTCTCAATAATGGTTTGAGTAAGATCAAGAGCATGAGCGTTATGATTGAGACACGTACTACTAAACTAATTTCCGCTATCATTAATTACTCATTATATTCATTCATGACAGTTGTTACGAGTGGTTTGATATATTATAAGTCATATCTCAGAATGGAAAGTTTCAATGGGACCATGTTGTACGATTAGGACAGGTGCTACTGAAGTAATTACCCACTATGATTAATTACTTGTTATATTCATTCATGGCACATCATTACGAGTTGTTTGATATGTTACATGCCATATCTTAGCATTGAAAGTTTTAATGGTACCATATGGTACCATTAGGACACGTACTACTAAACTAATTCTCACTGTCATTAATTACTCATTATATTCACTCATGACACGTTTTGAGTGGTTTGATATAAGTCATATCTCAGAATGGAAAGTTTCAATGGTACCATGTGATACGATTCGGACATGTACTACTGAAGTAATTGCCACTATCATTAATTACTCGTTATATTGATTCATGACACTTCGTTACAAGTTGTTTAATATGTTACACGCCATATCTTAGCATTGAAAGTTTTAATGGTACATATGGTGCGATTAGGGCACGTACTACTAAACTCATTTATGCTATCATTAATTGCTCATTATATTCATTCATGGCACATTGTTAAGAGCTGTTTGATATATTATATGCCATATCTTATAATGGAAACTTTCAATGGTACCATGAAATACGATTAGGATATGTACTACTAAACTATCATTAATTACTCGTTATAGGCTATCCACTCATGAAACGTTGTTACGAGTGGTTTGATATATTACATGCCATATCTTAGGACTGAAAGTTCCAACAGTACCATGTGGTAAGATCAGGATATGTACTACTGAACTAATTTCCACTATCATTAATTTGTTACCATAAGAATACATACTGTTAAACTAATTTCCACTATCATTAATTACTCTTTATATTCATTCATGGCACCTCGTTACGAGTTGTTTGATATATAACATGCCATATCTTAGCATTGAAAGTTCCAATAGTACCATATGGCACGATTAGGACACATACTACTAAACTAATTACCACTATCATTAATTACTCATTATATTCATTCATGAGACGTTGTTATGATTTGTTTGATATATTACATGCCATGTCTTAAAATGAAAGTTCCAATGGTACCATAAGACCCCTAGTACTAAACCAATTCCAACAGTTATTTATTACTTGATATTTTTGTTCATGACACATCGCTATGGGATGTTTGATATATTACATGCTATATCTTAGCTTTGAACATTCTAAAGTTGACATATGGTATCATTAGAACATGTACTTGTAAACAAATTTCGGCATCATTAAGTATTCGCTATATTCCTTCATGATACGTCGTTACGAGTTGTTAGATATATTACATGCCATATCTGGTTATTGAAAATTTTTAAGGGGGTATCATAATAGTCCCATTAGAGCACGTGCTATTGTACCTATTCCGGCTATCTCACCTTTAAACTTGTTCGTGCTCTGTCCCATATACATGGAATGGTGAAAACAGAGTGTGAAAAAGTTAATTCGATTTCAAGTTATCATAATAAATAATAAGCTCCCTACGAATAAAGAAATTCTTTTGGTTTAGGCACGGATATCCCCTTTCTATAATCGTCAAGCATCCTGTAACGTACACCATCTCAACAACGTTTAGAGGATGCGCGGAACCGTAACGAAGTGCTCGGCACGCGTTTAACCCAGTGTAAGGCTGATTCGTCTCTTCCAGCAATTCTCTATACACTCACAGCAGTTTCCGGATCGTAGGACTCATTTTATTTCGTTATAGCTGTCTGACTCTATTATAAGAATACAGTACTTCCTAGATAAGTTGTACCACCCATCTTCAAGTGTTAGCAAAACCCCGACTTATCTAATAGTGCCATATACAGCTTAACGCACCAAGTTCATAGGAAATGGGAATCATTTCCGGTAGAGATACGA
This sequence comes from Rhysida immarginata, assembly GCA_023313115.1. Lineage (NCBI taxonomy): Eukaryota > Metazoa > Arthropoda > Chilopoda > Scolopendromorpha > Scolopendridae > Rhysida > Rhysida immarginata. The sequence goes on from JAHWFO010056748.1 coordinate 8,671, forward strand.
AATCAAGTTACGAAAACATGGCAGATGGCGATACTGGACGATTTCGCCGTTCGTGTTAGTAAGAAGATTAATAAAAAATTATTAGAACTAATACTACTCTTTAATATTACTATGGATGGGACAAGTGGTATATTTTCACTTTAGTATAATCAAAGAAGCTGCTTGCCCATTTCACCACGAAGCATGATTGTTGCACGGTGTGATGTCAGTTTTTTCAGTTATCTCTAAAATCTGAAAAATAGTTTCTGTGACCAATAAAATAAGTACTGACCAACAGTAACAGGCCGGGGGGGAAACCAACTGCCCCCTTAACCAAATAGGTTGGGGTATATATCATTATCTTACCCCCGGAGGGGGACGTTGTAGACAGAACGCCGAAGGTGTTCGAGTAACGGAAAACAGTGACCAATGAGGCCAGCAGGGCCGAGAGTAGTAAAAATTTCCTAAATTTGCACGTAAAATTTTCCTTAGATAACCTCTCTCAATTTCAGACTTCGGCGCATGGCAAAACGAACTGTTTGGGATTGTGTGGATAGTAAAAATTAACCAACAACAGTTTTTAGAGATAACTGAAAAACCTGACGTCACATTGTGCAACAATCATGCTTCGTAGTGAAGTGGGCAAGCAGCTTCTTTGATTATACTAAAGTGAAAGTTTACTGGACTAGTTATCTAAAGACTATCTAGCAGTAGGGATAGTCTCTTCAACCAACACCCCCTGTAATAAAGCCTTGACACCAAGTTCTCAACGTCATACTCATGTGACTAGAAGAGGATTGACTTGGCAAATGGCACCATATACAAAACATCGTAATTATTAATTATATTTTGTTTATTATATTAGCTCAAATTCTGATAAAGATTTCTGTTAATTTTAGAATTGTTTAAAAATTATATCATTTTTAATTGTTACAAATGTCAATTTCAATTTTTATTCTTTAGCTGAAATTAAATAATAATGCTAAAATTAAATAAACTGCTATTTTTTTATTCATTAAACTTTGTGAATTCTTATTTACAAAAATCAATATAATAATTCCATGATTTCTATTTAAAAATCGAGCTCTTGTATTTACTCCATTACATGAGCTGCCGACGACAATCCTCTTCTAATGACGTCAGAAAGTTGGTGTCAGGGCTTCGTTTTAGGGGGTGTTGCTTCAACTCGGAGTGCGAGAACAATCTCTTTCAAAAACCCAACGTTGAATAAGCCATTCTCTAACGTTGTTCGTATTCCTCGTTTAAATTTTATCAGTTCAAGAAAGATTGAACTAAAACAGGAATCTAAGTAAGTACACTTTTCTCACATTTTTTAACATATATATTTTACTTATTTAATAGTTCCAAATTTATTTGCTAACACGTTTTCTTATTCGTTATTGTTACGATTATTTTTTATTTACTCGTTGTGATCTGAAATGCATTTTCACTGAACAGCATTCATTATTATCGACTGCTAACAACATGGCTAGTTTCTCGCAGCAAGAATGGATCTAAACACCAGAAGCTGTGCATCGGGGCCTTATAGAAAGTAAGAAGGGTGGCTGACTTAATTTCAGCACGGAGGTTGAATATGCTATTAACTAAAATAAAATGTCACTATTTCCCTTTCCATTATTGTAGGGAGTGTAAATCATTGATCTAAAATTCATCCTTTTTCCTGTATTTCAGATTGCCTAGGATCCTAATATGAGCCTTTCTCTTCAGCCTCCTCGTGATAGTTTCCATTTAGCCTACCCAAAGGAGTATAAAAGGAAACTTGTATATTTATAATAAGAACGATGTAATGGTAACAATAAAAATATTCTCTTGATTATTGTGCAAATCAATTATTGTGCTCGCGGGACACCAACAATCAGGCAGCGCAACATACTTTAATCCCCCTGTATCTCTGTGGGGGTTGGCTTGCGACACCATGTTCATAGGAATAAAAATGCCTCTTTATACATGTTCTCTCACGTGTATGAATATTTACCATTCATTTCCGGACACCCTGTATACATATTTACACAAGCAAGCATACAAGTAGTTAATTAATTTCCTAATTAATTTTTTCTATTGTTTTTAATGAATGGGTTAATTACACTAATTAAGTGGTTAATTACTCTAATGAATTGATTGATTGATTGATTACCTGTCAATAATGTCATTGAAGGGTTATTTAACCCTTTTAAATTTATTTTTAACCCTTTCTCTTAAATTTCTGTACCCAAAGAGGTTATTTAACAGATCCGGTTACATTTTTGTCACTAGATGGCGCCACAAACTCATGGTAAAAAATACCAGAGTGGGGGAGTGAAAGAATTACATTTCTTGTCACTAGATGGTGCCACAAGCTCATGGTAAAAGAGCCAGAGTGGGATGGGGGAGGAATTACTTTTCTATTTTTACAAAGTTCTAATAAAATTAATATTTAATTAGGATTTTAATGCTTTTTTCCCCCCGCAAAGTTTTAAGTAGTATTCAATTAAGTTTATAATACTTTATTTTTTTATTTCCACAAATGATTTCCACAAATTAAAACCATTAATTAAGTTTTAATGGTTTTTTTCCCACTAGGTTATAATTAATTAATTAATTAAGATTCTAATATTTTTTATATTATGATTACAATGAGTTAATGAAATTTTGACAATTCACAAGGTTTCAGAGCTAGTTTATTCACTTTTCCTTACAAATTTAATGTCAGTACTTTTTTTTCATTAATTTTTATTGAGAATTCAACACCAATCTTCTGCCAATTCTTCTCCTTCATACATTCTCGCGAGCCTTGTTACAGTTCTAAGGGTGCTATAAACATCATGTGCAGATGTATTCTTGAAGTGTGGGTTTATGATTGATTCTTCATCCAGTGGTGGTAGATGTTCTTCCATATTTTGTACGTCATTACCCAATAATTTAGACAAAATTAAACACTGGTCAATTCCGTAGGCATAAAAACGTGAGAATAACATTTTTAGATGCCTTATTATTGAATCTAAGTTAGAATAAGATATATTGCCGTCCAAAATCGCGATCTGGCCTGGAAGTGTGAAATTTATTTGCTGCAGTCGCTCAAGATCTTTATTACTTAAATTTATTTCAGACGGCAATAAGAATTCGAATTTTCCCCAGAGTTGACCATTGTTTTTAATGTCATTTTTTTTCCGTTTTGGTTAAATGATTAATCGCGTAAACTGCACTGTACGAAAAGTCTTTAAATATTGTTAATCCAGCTTCTGTCTCAAAGTAAGTGGCATCAAGGATGCAGCCATGAACTAAAAAGTTAAAAAAAAAAATACACGACAGATTACTTTCTGTAAATACAGTTTCGTATGCGTTTTTTCCTAATGCATGCATTTGTGTTTAAAACTCTCCTCTTAGTTTAACAAACTCCACATTATTCTGTTAAAGATTTCCTGTGCTTTTTTACGAAAAAATTTGAAAGTTACTTACTCCGTTTGTTTCCAGTTGAAGTCTCCATTGCTAGCTAACAAGTTGATTTGCTGTTTGTCTAAGATCCAACTACGTTTTGAAATGTTCTTCACTTTATCTGGTTCACTTCTCAGCTCAGGTAGGAGTGGGTGGAGTTTCTGCTTGGTCAGCCCCCTTCCACAAGTTAACCAATGTTTTAAATCTATTTACATACCAACCAATCACATACAATAAATATATAAAAGCTCAGAGTTTTATTAGGGACTGTCTATTGATTTATATGCCAACCAATCACATACATGGTGGATACAAAGCTCAGAGTTTCATTGGATTTTTCTCTCTACTTTTTGTCCGATTCTGAACATATTGGCACGTTATTTTCCCCTACCAATGGAATGTTGTTTTTAGATATGGAGTCTAGCCTTTTCAAGGTGTAAATAAAGCCCCTTTCCTCTTCCTCTTCTCTTTGAACTTATTGTCCCACCTGCCCTCCTATTCTCCCTCTCCCCTACCTGTTCTCTGGTCAAATGGAGTGAAACTTTTGCAGGTTGTAAATAAAGCCTTTTTCCCTTCCTTCTTCTTGTCCAAACTATTCATTCCACCCTTTTATTGTTCACCTTCTCTATCTTCTTCCCCCATCTATTCATTCCACCCTTTCTATTGTTAAATTCCCTACTTGTTGTTTTTCCCCTCTCTGCCTTGTCAGTGAAATGTTCTCTTTTGGGATAAATATGAATTTGTTAGAAATGCATTTTAAAATATTATCTACTGTCTGGGAAACTCATGGGGAAGTCTGTTCAAAATGGTTCTTTTGCTTCAAATTGCCCAGGAATGTAGTTCTTAAGGACGGACTTCAGATTTCTGGTCATCTAAGAAATTCCCCTATTTCTTTTGTGTGATTCCCCTCCTTTGTTGATTCCTAATTCCAGACAACTTTCTGAATCTTGGAATTTTCCCACAGAAAGCCCCTCTTTTGCTCTCATCATTATTATTTTTTGCCTTTGGATTTCAAAAATCTGGAAATTTTATTTTCAGTTTTAATAAAAGTTTTTGCAACTACTATTTATCTTCCTACTTCATGATGGAGTTTTATTCTATAAATTATAAGTTTTATCAGAATGAACAAGTTTTACACTTTTCTTCGATTTTATTTTTACCCTAGTGCATTTGACCTTCATTTTTTAAAAAAAAATCATTGTAAATTATTCTCCATCTTACTAAATTGTTTCTAAATTCTACATAGCTTTAAGTTGTTTTAAAAAAAATTGACTCAGGTATTATTGAGATATTGTTTAACTTCTTGAGTTTGTTCTGTTTACTTATAACAGAAATTATACCAGGCAATGCTGGGTGACTTTGTTAGTTTTATAAATATCTATGACTCTGGGTGACTCTAGATGGTACTATTTATATAATTTAATTTATAATAAGATTCCTAACTAGTGTGTAAATAATACAAACTTTCTAGTTTAGAAAAACTTTCTCTTAATAAAATGAAGAATGGAAAGTTTTACCAAGTGATTTTTCTATATTTAAAAAGTGTACATCCATATTTTTTTACTAATAATTCTAATAATTCTCCAAATTCTGTTTTTCTAAATTGCTCAGGTATTATTGAGTTATCATTTAACTTCTTGAGTTTCTTCTGTTCACTTACAACAGAAATTATGTGAGGCAATGCCAGGTGACTTTGCTAGTTTTATATATCCATGACTCTAGGTAACTCTGGATGGTACTATATATATTATTTAATGTATTATAAGATTTCTAACTAGTGTATAAACATTACAAACTTTCTAGTTTAGAACAACTTTCTCTTTCACACTCTCTTAATAAAATGAAAATTTGGAAAGTTTTACCAAGTGATTTTTCCATATTTAAAGAGTATATATCCATATTTTTTACAAATAATTCTAATAATAATTCTCTAAATTCTTGTTTCAAAAAAAAATTCACTTAGACATTTGTAGATAATACATAACTGGTTTCTAGCGTGAGGCCATTAGTTGTTAAGATTCAGTCATCGTGATGACTCATACCCAAGTATGATGGTGATTGGTCCAGCGAAAAAGGTCATTGGGCGGTAGCCGCATGAGATCCTGCCTTCTCAATCTTTCCAACATATCATTAATCGATTCTTGCAGTTTTCCTTTAAATACTGAACATTTTTGCTAGCAAAAAGCACAGGTCTTCCAAACCTACTGAACTTGTAGTTCCAAGTCAGCAGTTTTGATCACTTCGACTAAACAACCAGCTTCTTCTTCTTCGACAAATAGTAAGTATGATTTTCAATATCTTTACTGTTTTCCCTTCCAGTTTTTAACTTCCAACCCCGTTCTAAAAAAACAAGGTTTTTGGTCTGCAACTGATGTATACCTAGACATTGAATTTTGTTCTTGCATTTCTAGTGTCTGCTACTCAGAGCAAACCTCAAACTAAAAAGGACTGCGAATCAACCCATTCCCGTTGGTCATCACTACCAACGCTCTGTGTATGTTGTTTTGCCCCAAGCCTTCTTTACAATTCCTTCCATTTTAAAATTTGACTGTTTTAAACAATTATCTTCATTTTTCTATGTAGTCTTCTTCTTCT
>JAHWFO010056749.1:0-15122 GCA_023313115.1 Rhysida immarginata
GATAGTAAAAGGCCTGTGCGAAAGTCTTTTCTGCAGAAAAACTGATAGAAAAACTTCTGAAAAACTGCGCTCTCCCTTCCATTTTTCGCCATGACGTCATGTTCTGCCGTGTCGCTAGCCGCCAGTTATACAATAGGATTCCAAAATAATACGAAGCGCATCCAAAAAGTAAGTTTCCCAATTTAATAAAAAACAAACCCAGAGAACTCACACTTACAGAAACGTATTTATTGGCAACAAGTACAGCAATGTTTCAGCGATTTTTCAACATAACCACCACCAGAATTGAGACACTTGTCATATCGTGGGATCAACTTTTGTATCCCCCTTTCGTAGACCTCTGCCGCCTGTGAATGGAACCAGCGCGTGACAGACGTCTTCAGCTCTTCGTCGTTGGCCAAAACGCTGACCGGAGGACAGGAATTTCTTGAGATGCAAGAAAACGTGAAAATCGCTGGGAGCAAGATCAGGGCTGCCGCACAAGCTCAACAAGATCATCATTGATGAGGGATGGTCGCCCACTGCGCTCTTCATCATGGACACTTTGACGACCTTCGGAAAACTGCCTACACTAGCGACGCACCATCTGCTTACTCATGATGTTCGGCCCATAGACCTGACAGAGCTGACGATGAATTTCAATTGGCGCAATGCTTTGTGCATTCAAGAACTTTATCACCGACCGAACCTCGCAGGCGGCGGGAGAAGAAGTAAGAGCTTCCATTTCGGACCATTGCTACCACGCTACTGGCACGAGGCGGGACTGTCCGGCCGGCTGGCATATGATTGATACGTCATAGATCTGTTACGCATGCGCAATTGACACGGCTAATTACGTTTACTTTAAAGGGGAAAACATCGGGAAACTTATTTTCTGGATGCGCCTCGTATTTTCTTGAAAACGTGAGTCATTGTTCTTCAATTATATGCATTGAAAGAATATCATTTCTTTTCATTTCATTGGCTGCGTTCGGAGAACAGCCGCTTTTTCCACTTTGTCGTTCGAGAAACCACCACCAGTGAATTTACGGTGTTCGGATTGCACGGAGAATTCACTTTTTCCTAGTTTTTCTTTCCACTTTTCTCTCTCGCCAAAAGCTAGTGGAAAAAGTGAAAATGACATTGGATAGCGACGACCAATCAAATTTAGAGTAAAACTAAAACCAGATTGAGTTTTAATAAAATTTGTAAATGAAAGCAATATACTGTAAAATGTTTAAAAAAATGCTCGTATATGAACAAGATATGCTCATAAATTATCTTCATTTAGATGAATTAATTTTTTTCCATTTTAGTTTCAAACGACTAGTGTTTCAGTATTCCACCTTTTTAGTTCATTTTATTTCATTTTATTTTATTTCTCATTATAAATTTATAGTGCATTTTCAATGAAAGAATTTTTTCTTTACATTCCAAAACACAGCAGAGTATGTTCTTCTTCCCCTCCCTCACTGTGGGTGCCCCACATTTGCTCATTTAACTCGCAATTCACATGATTTTGAGAAAATAATGTTCCGAAAGACGATAAGGCGAGTTCACATTCTCCATATTGGATAATCCACCAATAATACCGAGAATTCACTGAGGCGTTCGAGACGTACGTGAATTCTCGAATTTTCTCGTGTTTCACGGAGAATTCTCTGATTCTCGAGAAACTCACCAGTGGCTGTTCTTCGAATCAGCGCCGGCTCGAAGATGTTTGCCCTGGGGAGGGTGTTGTCCCGAATTTTGCCGACAATATATGTAGGCCTATATTGGTTAGGCATTTTATACGTAAAATTGGATTTGCATTACATTCCTCACTGGTCATCATTAAAGAATCACCGAAAAACATTGAAACGAATAAAGTACAAACAGTGTGAAGATTAAAGAAAGATTTTATTGATGAGAAAAAAAGAGAATTTTTAAATACAATAGCAAAACAACCTTTTTAACATTAAAATTTAATTCTACGATGTTTAAGAATACTCCATTGTTCTGCAATGTCAGACAAATTTAAATCGTCAACTATGTCATTTTCACTTGCCAACAGGAGGAGGGAATTTAATCTGTCATCACCCATTGTTGTTCTTAGATGGTTTTTAACTATTTTTAACTTGCTAAATGATCGTTCGTTTGATGCTGTTGTCACTGGTGCTGTTAGAACAAGACGAACTGCCAAATAGACTTCCGGAAGTAAATGTTTGCTTTGAATGGCAACATTTGCAATTTCAGCAAAGGTTTTTGCTTCCGATGGTATCAATGTGCCTAAAATTTCTTGTTCCATCTTGAGAATTTCAGGGTTAAATCTGTGAGCAGGAGGTGAGAGTTGGCAAAATTGGTTAACATTCTCTATTGTGGCGTTGGTCATGGGTAATTGAAACATTGTAGCAAACGGCTTCACCTTATTTAAAAACTGTTGAATGTTTCCATTAAGACCATTGATCTGAATGTCAAGAATGGCAGATATTTCTTTTTGGTAAAACTCTTTAAATGGAATATTTGCTGTTGTCTCCTGGTGTTCATCATATCGTTTAGGTTTAGTCGAATTCGATGATGAGTTTCGTATTCCTGTTCAGGATTCACACCAAATCTCTTTGCAAATTTCTCAGCCGCCAATATTTCATTCTCTAGTGCCAATTCATCCTCCCTAATTTTCTGTAGAAGAGTTACTGTGGCTTCTAGTAAAGTACAGGCATCAAGAATATTTAATGAAGGACTCTGTAGTTGCTCTGTAAGCAACTTTGTTTTCATCATAATGGTTTTCATGAAACATAATGATACTATGAAATCATACGACAACAATTTCCTCTGCAGTCCCAGAGCCTCTGATCTGGCCTTAATATCTCGGCATTCATCTCTGATATTGGCCAGAACTTCTAGAATGCCTTCATAACAATTCCAAACAGATGTGAGTGAATGAGCCCGCGCTGTCCATCTAGTTTGAGATAAATTTTGTATTGTCAGTTTTGAATCTAGTGATGACAGCATGCCTTTGTAGTGGGTATACCGCTTGGTGCTTCCTGTAATGAAACCGTAAAGATCTCCTAGAACGTTGAACATATCAGCAACTAAAACACTTCCATTACAAGAATGTTCAACTACTGTGTTGCATCTATGAGCTTGACATGGAATATATGGTATTTCACGCTCTAGAATATCACACACTTTGCGCTGCGTTCCATTAAGTTTTCCAGACATGGATGCGGTAACATCATATGATTGGAAACACAGAGAATCTAAGCTCAGACCATTTTTTGTTAGAACAGTACAAATATCCGTGGCTAAAGCGATACCAGTTTTTCCTTTAGCTTCTGTTACTTCTAACAGTCTTTCAAATGGTTTTCCTTTGTCGTTTACATATCTTACTACAATTGCCAGACGGTCTTCATGAGCAAGATCAGGGGTTGTGTCAGCAAGGACGGCATACATTCCTGCTGATGTGACATCTTTAATTATTTTGCTTTGAACGTCTTTTCCTAGTAAAGAGATGAATTCATTTTGTGAAGATTTACTCATGTATGTGACATGATAGGGATGTAGGTGCTTGTCTTCCTGCCATCTTTTAATTGTCGAGGAATGTCGTCCTAATAGCTGCGTAATTTGCTGAAAGTTTGAGTTATTTTCGTCACCACTGCCTCTGAAAGCTAATTTCTGTCTTGCTAGTGTTTTTGTCACATCCAATAGTGTTTCAATGACTTCCTTGTTCGTCTGCAAATCTTTTGCTTCTTGAATTTCAGCAATTCGTGCAGATTTATCAAGCAATAAGTCAATATGGCTAATGTTCTCAATGAAAAATGGCAGAAATCCATAAGTGATGCTTTGTGACTTTCGGATGAGAAATGGTGTGCCATTTTTCCCAGCTTTTTTGAACCCACACTTTTCATTTTGTGCCATTTTCGCATGCCTGTTACAATCCCTGCACTATCAGCACACTCTTTGCCTCTGCTATAAGGAAACAGGTGACATACAAAACAAAATGCTGCATCTTTCTGAATGCTGTATTCTAAATATGGATACAAATTATACCAAGATACAGAAAATTTGTTTTGCTTTCCACGTGGAATGTCACTGTTAACAGGAAAATTGGACAAACGTGGCTGCTGTGGACCCAGTTTTAACAGAAATTTTCGTTGGTTTTCTGATAAATTTTTTGGACGCTCTCCAGGATCTCGTACAAGCGTTGTGGAATTAGGATCTGGTTCTCGGTCTACAACCTCACCCTTTTTTTGAAGACATAACTTCAAGAATTCTGCTTGCATTACGGATAAAATAACTACACCAATTTTTCAATTTTGACGTCACTTCAATGGCTTCAAATAAATACTTTTCAATGTCGGGTGCATCACTACATTTTGCTTCTGTCACAATTTTTTGACATTCATATATTACATCTGAAATACCCGACAACTGTCCAATGCATTCTGTCCATGTTGGTGAAGTTTCAGGAGAATGATCCTCGATTGGTCTCATCTCATCTATACAAAAAAATCGTTGTGCATCGGTGATATCCTGTAAATGAAATGGAAAATGTATGTTTAGTGTTTACTTGTAACGTTAGCACTGCTAATCATACTGAACACAATCTTTTTTAATAGTTGCTCACATGAACATTTGTAGTGCTATTTTTAGTAAGTTCTTGTGAATTAGACGATTCAGGAGAATGATCTTCTACACTTACTACTGGCACATCTACAGTTGAAGACTGTGGTGGATTGGTGGTGTTTTCCTGTAAACCGAATGGGATATGGGGATATGAAAGTGTAATAAGTGTTAGATATCAATGGCGGTAGGCTACACCCTTTCCAATTAAGGAAAAACTTCATTGCTAATTGATGGTTTTGAAATTAATGAAATTTTTATACAATTTGGTGGTAAAAGTTCAGAGTAGCGTCCCCTAATTTTTAGCGTACAACCATCATTGAACTTTCGTGATGTTTTCCCACATAAATTAAAAAAAATATAATTTCTATAACATGATAAACTATTTACTTATTAATTATGTATGTTACAATAAAAAATTCAGAGCATAAACGTGACGGGGCTGATTGATTCATCCGAGAAAATTCAGGGATGCTACTCTGAACTTTTACCACATGGGTAATTATTCAAATACAACTGTCTTACCTTGAGCAACAATGCTCCAGATGCAGTATCACTAAAGGGAACGTGTCAACGCGTAGACCTTTTAGCAGCTGAAAAGGGATCTTTCGGAGCACCGAAATGCTGCACCGTTACACTGCGATTGTCATGGTGTTTTCTTTCGTGTTGTTTTTTATAATCGTCGTCAAATACTGACTTACACTCCATGCACTGAAGCTTTATTCGTTTTCTTTTTCGTGATTCACTCATTTTGCGAATAATTAACGTGGTCTCCAGTGCCTATTTCAATTTTTACATGACGATCACGGTGTTGTTAAATCCGTTCACGCAAAGCTTGGGAATTCCCTTTACTCAATCACGTGATTGTAACAATGCGCGATGGTGATGCATGATTGCGCGTCTGCGTTTTTGAATGGTTACATTCCTCCCTTATTTTAGAATGGTTACATCCTCACACCTCCCCTACGAAATGGTCATCTCTCATGCCCCCAACCAGTTTTATTTTTAATTAATTCCTTGTGATGTTTCTAGCCAACAAACAAGAGACAATTTGCCGACAAGAGTAATCAGGGGAGGGTGCGACACCCCTCCACACCCCTTCCTTGCAGCCGGCGCTGCTTCGAATGCACCCATTGTTCAGAATTGTGTGAATCTGAGCAATAGGCACCTAGCGTAAAAGATGGCAGCACCAGTAAAATTAGCTATATAGGGACAAAGTCCAGCATTAATGGGTTGGAGTTGTATGCCAAGCAAAAGTTTGACACGCATGCGTTTCTCCTTTTCATATGTTTTTCTTTTGAATGAAGAAAACAAAAAAAAAGGGGGAGGGGGAGGAAATGACATAGGTCTACTTATAGAGATTTCTAAGTTTTATTTCAAAATTAATTTGATTGCTACTTGTTTTTAGAGTAAAAATAGAAGAAATGTGGGGGGACAGAGAGAATCGGAACCAGACTCTGCGGACAAAGACTAACAAGGACGCAAGGAAACTACTAATCCACAATAATCCTTGCGTCCTTGTTAGAAGAAATGTGTTTAAGTTTGTGGATTTCAAAATGTAGACTACTCCAGCTTTTTTAGAAAATTAAAGGAATATATGCATGTCGTGGAAATAAGATCTTAAAATATAAGGGGCTTGTATTACAGTTACATTTAGTAAATACTTGACTCAAACAGGATTTGTACTTGATTCGTTTATGATTACGAATTAATACTATATATTATCTTTTTATAATGATCCTCAGGAAGAGCGTAAACGAATATTTTTGTCACTGTTTCTTGATTAGTCTAATACAGTACCATGATTCTACGCTCCTAACTAACATTAAAATTTATTTAGAATTTTAAATGCCATCCGCATTTGCAGAGATGGTGTCATCTTGTGGGTAGTCAACATGAAGAAAAAAGATGTTTTCACCTCTTTAGAATGTGGTTCTACAAAGCTCTCAGCCTCAGGCATCTCGAAAAGATTTTCACTTGGTTTAAAGTTAAAGGGTTTTCAGATTTACTGATTTGAGAATAGAATTTATTATTTACTCAAAGTATCCATGGATTTAAAAAAGTTAATTCAACACATAATATTAATAAAACCGTCAATTTCATTTTGTAGATTCCCTGGTCAACCTTGGAAAGCTGAGAGGAAACAGAATTTTGTAGATTCCCTGGTTAGTACTCGCATGTGAGCATTGTTACGATTTTGAATGCGTAATTCGGAAACTACTTGTTGGAATACGATCAAATTTTAACGGTGTACACAGTTTTATGTACCCTATTATTCTTCCGAAATTCATTATCCTAGGCTTTACAGAACCTGAGTTATTATCTTGTTGATTTTGGTGGCGGCATTTTTATTTCTGTTCATATGTCAGTTAGCGTTCAAATTCGGACCCATGTTCATATAAACTTTTTTGCTTACAATTACCCATACTACTTCCCCTAAAAGTTTCTACAATGAATTCTGAATCACCCTGTATATCAGTAATGCTTTCTTTTTCCTTTTACAAAAATTCACCCATTTCTGTTTCTTCTCCGAGATTTCCAAGGTTGACCAGGGAATCAATAAAATGAAAAGGACGGTTTTCTCCACAGGTGTTCTTAAACATGTTGTTACACCCATAAGCGCAACAGTTAATGATGCCACACTTCGGACTTTTTCTGACATTGTGGTTTTCATTTAAAGGTAATTTCCGATTGAATAATACACTCTCTTCACGTCTAACCTTTATCTAAATCTATGATGCGTGCATTGCACTCCAACCAAAGTTTCATAATTTCGGCATTGTGTGGCGCTGAAAATACTTTGAAACCAAAGCGCTTTATTTGAAACAATTGAACTTTGGTGCCTTCATAGCAAACCGGTTGAATATTAAGCGGGGGAAACGCCTCGTTCTTCAGCGACCTCATGTGAGCGGGGTTATAAATATTTTGTGGAAGTCTGCGCATACGCAGGGTTCTGTGGTGAATATCTATGTAGTCGACAATGGACTTCGCACGAAGAGACGTCACTTCCTTAGTGATTCGTCATCGTGGCTCCACACAGCCAATGATAGGAAGAGTTTAATTCACTTTCTCCTTTTGAAATCAATTTTGGATCATCATAAAATATGTAGCAATAAAATGTAATTTTATTACAGACATTCTGATCACTTGTGTAGCCAAACTAGTATCAGAATTACCAAATGGAATGTTTGCAACGACGTATGTGGAGCCAAGATGGCGCGTTGCCAAGAGGTGGAGCTAACTGTTACGTCATTCCTGCGAAGTCGAGGCCAACGAGAGACAGGCCAGGGCACTCAAAAGTCACATGATCATCGGGGTCCGGACAACAATTCATCCTTCATTGTCTCCATCTTGGATTTTAACAATCAGTATTTTAACAATGAAAGATGGATTGTTGCCCGGACCCCGATGATCATGTGATTTTTGAGTGCCCTGGCCTGTCTCTCGTTGGCCTCATGCGAAGTCCAAGGCTAACGAGAAATACAGGCTCCGGCACTGAAAAGTCACCTGATCAAGATAGGTCTATTAACAATCCAGTCTTCATTGTTTCTAACAAAGGATAAAGCACTAATTGTTAAAACCACGGTTTATAGATATTCATGGTCATCGAGCTCCTTTGTTAAAATGAAGCTAGAGTTTCTAGCTACCGGTAGGGCGGGAACTCTATTGAAAAGTGGCGCTGCATGTACAATCGGCCAACTGCGCCTGCAGCGTCGCCCTATCGGCAGATAGAAAATTTACTTTCATAATCAGTTTCAATGAAAATCTCTACCGCAGGTTGCGGTCGGCCTTAGTGCGATCTATGCGGCACCTAGCGCGATCTGTTTTCCTTAGCTTCTCGAAACAATGGAAAATGGCCGAAGCTCGATGACCATAAATATATATAGACCGTGGTTAAAACCAATGACATATATTAAAGATAGACTCCGAATCCTATTGTTGTAACTTGAAGCAAATTGGGAAGCTCCATGCCCAGAACTGTCATGGCTGAAAGTGAGTGAATCTGACGCAAAACACATGGCTGAACACGAGAGTAGCTGATTAATAATTCTTTCACACGCCGATTACGGAGTGATAAGTTTATCTTTTCGTTTACTTTGTATTTGAAGTATTTTATTATATTTTATAAACAACTAGAAGAGGTACCCGGTGTTGCCCGGGATAATTACACTTGCACAAACTTTTCCTTTCATTGTTAGTCATGAGATATATATTGTTGGTTCATGCAGTGTGTTTGTGAATTGCGTGCTGATACCATTGTTGATACCTATTGTTGTACCAACTTTGCCTTGCATTGTTGGTCATGAGATATTTCTCATTAATATGCCTTGCCATAACCATGAATATCGATTTTTTATCGATATTTATTATTTTTCCGAAATCTGAGGTAGACAGTGACCTTCCTCATGCTTTAAAGGTCATGTATGCGAAATTTTATCAAGATCGGAATAAAACTGTAGATTTGTATAAAAAACGTACACACAGATCCACAGACCCACACACAGACCCACAGACCCACAAACATCCTTCTTTATATATATAGATTTTTCGATCATGGTTTCTATTTCAATTTCGTTTCGATTGTCTTTCAGTAACGTATTTTCATTTTAGTTACGTATTTTTGATTTATTTTTGTGGAAAATGATTCCTGATCCTTTTTCTTGTCTGTTTGTACAGTTGTAGGCAGAACAACTTTGAATAATGGTTTTGAATTAATTATTCCTCGGGCCCAAAATCTTTATAAAGAAAGCAGCCAGACAAGTAATTACTCCACGGCTCACTCCTGCCCAGAACTATCATGGCTCAATTTGCTTCACTTTTTGCCGCTGTTAACAATAGGATTCGGAGTCTATCTTTAATATACGTCATTGGTTAAAACACAAGATGGAAACAATGAAAGTTACATTGTTAATAGACCCATCTTGGTCATGTGACTTTTCAGTGCCGGAGCCTGTCTTTCCAACGCCACCTAAAAAACAAAGCCTTCTCACTGCCTGTGGACTGCGTCATCAAACCAGGGCTGACAATCCAACTTTCATTGTTTACAACAAGCGAAAAAACGCTGATTACATCGAGTGCTTTTTCGTTTGTTATAAACAATGAAAATTGAATTGTCAGCCCAGGTGGGATGACGCAGTGACCAGGCTTTATTTTTTAGGTGGCGTTGGTCTTTCTCGTTAGCCTCGTGCGAAGTCGAGCCAACGAGAAATACAAGGCCCTGACCGTAACCACCGAGAGAGAAGGCCTCTGCGATGAAACGTAATACATTGTTACATCATCATATTTAAGGCACTGTTATTCGTATTTCTACCAATAATAAGCCATAAATTTTTCATATTAATATTTTCATTTTCTTTTATAATCTATAATTTTTATTTTAGTTTATTGTAATTGCTTAGCTGTAAGCTATTACTGGGCACTCAGCCTGTTGCTTACAATTTTGAATAAATAAAAAAATAAAAAAATAAAAAATAAATGATATAACAATGTAGAACTGTGGCGATCCGTGGTAACGAAACGCGAGCTGGGTAACAAAGCCAAGCTCTCCGTCTTCAAATCTTTGTCCCCATTCTCACCTATGGTCATGAGGCTTGGGTAATGACCGAAGAGTGCGATCGCGGGTACAAGCGGCCGAAATGAGATTTCTGAGAGGTGTGCCAGGTGTTACCCCTACTAGATAGAGTGTACAGCAGCACAATAAGGTAATCTTTAGGTGTTGAGCCGCTACTTCTCCGCATTGAGGGATCTCAGTTGCGCTGGTATGGCCACGTGATACGGAAGCCGCAAACTAGTCTTCCTAGGCAGTTGTTATTTTCCAAGCCGGTGGGTAAGAGACCAAGGGGTCGGCCTAGAACCAGTGGCTAGACTACATGGAGAATCTGGGTTCGAGTCGCTTGGATATTACCAGGGAGGACATGCGCCTGATGGCGGAAGATCGCGATCGCTGGAGATTCTCCATAGGGCTGCTGCCCCCGCGACCCTAACGGATAAGCGGGTTTGAAAAGTAAGTAAGTAAGTAAGTATAACAATGTATTACTTTTCATCGTAGAGGCCTTCTCTCTCAATGGTTACGCCCTGATGCGGAAAAATCACCTGACCAAAACAGTCCGACCAACAATCCAACCTTTAATGCTTTCAACAAACGAAAAAATACTGATTGTTAAAATCCAAGATGGAAACAATGATGTTAAAATCCATTGTTACTCGGACTTCTATGTCAGGCGACTTTTCCGCGTCGGGCGTGACCAACGATATGAAATGAGTAGATCGCTTATTTGGCCGCCATCTTTGGGGCAATTTGAAGGCGGCGAAAAGTGAAACTAATCTCTATTGTTGTTAGTGTAGGCGCCATCACCATGGTTGGCAGAACAACATCGCGTCATTACTATATATCCGCTTTGTCGCCAGCTGAGAAAGCACCCCCCCCCCCAGCCAACATCGTGCTTATAGTCTGAAATTTCTTAAGCGACCTCTCCCAAATTTAGATGCTTTTTAATAAATGCGGTATATAATTTCATAAATACCTCTAAACAATCATTCTGGTATCACTGAAACGACGGTAACATGGTTGAATATAGAAGACGTTAAAAAGAGATCGAATCTCAGTGCGGTAAAGACCATGTCAACACCGTGAATTACAGAAATAATTATCAATAATTGTTTGTAAGCGTCCACAGCGTGATTTTTTAACTAAAAAAACTAAAAAGAGTTATTAAATTCATTCAATGTCATTCATTTAACGTCTCTTTTTTATATCATCCATTCGTGACTTCGCTTTAGAGCTATACACATTTTAATAAATAAACCTTTACACAGAGTGCATTAAATGAATTAAAATGACAAAATAATATTTGGAAACTCTTTCTAGTTTGTTTACTTAAAAAATATTGCTGTGAAAGCTTACAAACAATAAGGATTAGCATTAAAACATTAATGATTCGATATCTCTTTAACGTCTCCTGTTGAAGATCGACATCTTTCATGTATCAACAACTACGATATAAAAGATGATCAGGATTTTTACATGAGAAAAACATTCTAAGACGCAGAAAGATAAAAACCCACCTGTGAAAGGCCGGTGGTGAACCTTTAATATATCTATTACTACAATTTAAAGCTGGACAAGAAATCGGCATTGAGTTTTACTGTGTTTGTCTACGCAAACTTCAAACGTAAGCATACAATGAATGCCATTTTTTGCCAACCAAAGCAATGGTCGACAGGCTTTCAAATGGGGACGCGTTGGTGGCGCTGAAAGCAGATCATGAGCGATCTACTCATTTCATATCGTTGGATGTGACCACCAAGAGATAACGCCTGAGCCGTAACAACCGAGAGCGAAGACCTCTGCGATGAAAAGTAATACATTGTTACATCACCATAGTTAGGGCCGTAGCTGACGAAAAAGACAGGCCCCGGCACTGAAAAGTCACCTGACCATAGCAGTCCGAGTAACATTCCAACCTTCATTGTTTCTAACAAACGAAAAAACACTGATTGTTAAAATCCAAGAAGGAGACAATGAAAGTTTGATTGTTGCTCAGACCACTATGGTCAGGTGACTTTTCAGTGCCGCGGCCCGTCTTTCCAACACCACCTCTACTCAAAGCCTGAGCGCGAAAACGTCATACATTGTTATATCACCTACGGTTGGGTATTGTTGATCATATTTCTACCAATAATAAGCCTGAAATTGTCCCTACCGCGAGGCCAACGAGAGACAGGCCGTGATCACCGAGAGAGAAGGCCTCCGCAATGAAACTGAATACATTGTTGCTTCATCATAGATAGTGCATTGTTATTCTTATTTCTATCAATAATAAGCCCTGAATTTGCACTATTTATGAAATTCCTCTTTGAATTTAGTGTGTAAGATTTCTTGGGCGTAGCATATCTAATAAACCTAAAAGCAAATACTTGATATTTTGGTGGAAATAAGATGTACACGGCAAAATATAGGTATTAGCAAAGATGGAACTGGGAGCTTTTTCATATAATTTTTCACTTATGTATACATTCACTCACCAAAAGTCATGGCAGACCGGCCTAATAATGTGTTGGCCCCCTCTGGTCCGGATAACGGCGGCGACCCGTCGTGGAAGACAGTCTATCAGTCCCTGGAGCATATCCACAAGCACTGCAAGCCAGGCCGCCTCCACTGCACTCCATAACGATGCTGATTTACCAGTTGTATTGGTGGCGACCTGAGAGATCGTTCAATGACGTCCCACAAATGTTCAATGGGATTATAATCTGGGGAACGTGGAGGCCAAATCATTGTCGTGAAGTCGGTAGCATGTTCCTCCAGCCACTTTCGTGTCACAAGGGTCGCGTGTGGAGGCGCATTATTTTGCTGGAATATGTCGTCGCCCGCGCGGTAAAAACAGTCATGAAGGGGTGCAGGTGGTCCCCAAGCGGATCGAAGTAGGAAGTAGCACGCAGAGTAGATTTCAGATGCACCAATGGACCCATTACATGCCACGAGAAAACATCCCAGACCAGTATGGAGCCTCCACCTGCCTGAATGTTTCCCACCCGACAAGCGGGGACCATGGCTTCGTGTGGCCTGCACCAGACACGGACACGACCATCGGCCCTATACAGCTGAAACCGCGACTCGTCGGACCAGGCAACCCTTCATCAGTCCTCAGCGGTCCAATGTCGATGAGTTGGCCCAGGTTAGGCGTTGCCGACGATTTGCAGCTGTCAAGAGTGGCCTACTGCTCCCAAAGCCTGCAGCTGCCAAGGTTCGCCGAATTGTCGTCACGGACACAATTGTGGGACGTCCTTGAATGTACCGCAGGTGATTTGGTCCGCTATCGCCCTTCGGTCAGCAGTTGCAAGCCAGGTGACCCGGCGAACACCTCTTGCATCAATGAGGCGTGGGCGGCCCATCCGCTGTCCGACATGGGTTGTAACCCCTCGTTGGTGTACTCTCGATGGACCTTTGCAACGGTTGTGCGGGAAAATTGCAGGGTGTGGCTATATCCGATATTGAGGCAACCATCCGTCTGGCACCAACAATCATCACCCGTGTAAATGCGGATAGCTCTCGGCGTGCTGCCATTTCTGCAGGTAGTTTTGCTTACAATGATTGTGTGATATCAAGGAGTCCTGTGCACCTGCATTCCGAGAATAGAAGCAGCGGGATCTGTCTCATTACGGACAGGGAACCTGATTGGAGGGGTGTGCCTTGACTTTTGGTGAGTGAGTGTATTTGCTTTCTCCCCCATCCCCAACATAATAAACCCTGGCTGCGACCATTGTGATTGTCATAGTTCTTATATGCATTGACTTAGTTTGCCTGCCAGGTAATCGAGAAAAATAAGGAAAGATGAAACATTAGGCGCGGATTTGGCTATTGTAGCATCCAGACCAACTACTCAGGGAGATCCGTGGCTAAGATAATCACTTCAACATTACTGTAAGGGTAAAGTGTGTCCAGGTCTAGTACCCTAAAATGTTTCCCCCCGCCATCGTTTGAAGCGGACGTAAACAGTTTTGATTTTATCGTTGTTATTATTATAATTTATAATATTTAATATCATATATTATTATTCATCCCGTTGCCATATCTAAAACAAAGTAGTATCAAGAATATTGTGCCTCGAATTTTCGGGAAGGATCTAAAATAAACTGAACTGATTGGTACTGATCTTTCGAAACATGGAAAATCTTTGACATCTTTCTTCAAATATCGGCACTCCATTGAAATATCTAAACAATATCTTAGTATCAAGGAGCTTGTACATTATTATTAATATTAACAATTTGTAAGAACGATTAGAGATTATTCCATATGAAATTCGTGAAGCTTCTTTCGTAATTCCCTTGACAATTCTGACTGTCACAGGCCAGGGAATTTGTTCCGTTTCCAAAATTTTCCTTGTGTTTGGAAAAAAGCTCGCTATTATGCCATCTCTATACGCTGTTTAGATTTTTAAGTGATAAACAATGAATGACTGTTATTAAATAAAATCTTTATTTATTTTATTATATTTATTTTCAATATTATTATACATTTGTAACAAATAAAAATATATGATACAAAAATTGAATGGTTGCACGCCTTGTCACGGTAAACTTGACAATAATTTCTCCTTTCATTTTTTCTTTAATAATGAAAATCGAAAAAGGGGGAAGAAATCGGAATTGTCCGAGATATTGCATTTAATATTCATTCATCTTGTTTCCATGCAAAACGTTCCCTTGTTAATTATAAATTATCAATGAAGCCACTTAATAATTTTGAAATTTCAAGTGCATTTTAATATTTTTGAATTTTATCCATTTTTAAACTAGTTTATTCGACTATTGGATTGGTTTAAATGATGAACACACAGAAGGACAATTCAAGTACAGTGACGGAACAAAACTTGGAACTTTCACCAAATGGGCAATGGACCAGCCCAACGATTCTTTAAGGAATCAAAACTGTGTTGAGATGCCAACAGGCACAAACTTTCTATGGAGAGACATGTTCTGCTATATTAGAAATTTGTTCATCTGCGAATTAACACGTAAGTTTTCCTATCTTGAAT
>JAHWFO010056750.1:0-13602 GCA_023313115.1 Rhysida immarginata
TTCTCTCAGATCTGAGCCAGATCTGAGTGCCGCCGAATGCGCCTAATGTATTCTACATAATCTTAAAGAAATAATTGACAATTCAACTATTGAGTGCATTTCATAGCTCACTATTAATTTTGGGCATCAACTAAATAAATAAAAAAACTTTACAAGTTAGGAAATTCAGATCACGCTAGGTGCTACATAGAGCACAGAAAGTCCATTATGCGGCTCCTAGCTTGATCTGAATTCCTTAGCTTCCCTTAACAATGGAAAATGACGGGAGTTGAACGACCATTTACTTCTATAGACCGTGATTTCTACCAATATTAAGCCCTAAATTTGGTCGACTTATGATGATGTAACAATGCATGACTTTTCAGTTGTGAGGCTTTCTTTCAAGGAGGTGTTGCTAATAGCCGTGACCACCGAGAGATAAGGCCTGAGCACGGAAACGTCATACATTGTTACAAGAGGCTAACGAGAAATACCTTAAACGTTAGCCTTGTCTTTCTCGTTAGCCTCGTTGTTACACCATCCTTAGAAGGGTTGGTTTGGTTTGTTTGGTATTAACGTCCTTTTCAACTGCCATGGTCATTTCAGGACGGCGTTATAGGGGCCGAAAATTTTGCCTCGCAAGGGTTCTTTAACGTGCAGCCGGCAAACGACTACACGGGACCAACGAAAAGTTTATGAATGAAAAGTTTATGAATCTTGGCTTTATGTTCAAACGGTTTTGCAAGCTTATCATTCATGTTCAAAATGTGCACCATGCACTCCAAGACAATGTCTCACACGATCCAATTTTTCTTCTGTCATGCGTAAAAGTGTAGCTGGTGTGGCTTTACTTCCCTTCCGAAGGAAGTGCGTGATCTCAGGATTATCCCCCTGAAAAAATCCTCGTCGTCCTCGGCCGGGATCGAACCCGCGTCCTCGTCCTTAGATGGGCCAAAGCCAACTAAAAAGACAGGGGGCACTAAAAAGTCACATGACCAAAGTAGATCCAGCAAGAATCCAATCTTCATAACGTTTCCGTTATCAGGCCTTCTGTCGAGGAGGTGTTGGCTCAGGCCTGGTCTCTCGGTGGTCACGTAATAGCTCGCTGCTCTATTGTTGCAATGATGCGAAATTTTGTACAACATTCTTCTCGCTTTGCCATCTGGTAGCGCTGATAGTGATCTCTCAACTTTGCTGTGGATAGTTGTTTACTGTCTTATGCGGATTCCAAAAAGACATTTTGCCACATCTTAAAGTTATATTGGAGTGTTTATTGACTACCGGTCCACAGAAAAAAATTTCCGGCGCACGACAAATAACCTTAACTTGATACAGTCAAATTTCCTTATAAAGAAATCATTGGCCACTCTCCAAAAAATTTGTTATACGGAAAATTCATTATACAGAAATATGGTTAATACTCAGGATTCACATGTTTACTTTGGTTGGAACCAAAGTAAAAATTCGTTATAGGGGAAAAAGTCGTTATATGATTGTTCATTGTAGAGAGTTACGACTGTATTACAAAATAAACTTCAAAACTAATTTTTAATAAAGTAAATCTACCTAGCGCACCTCTGATCTCATTTAATTTACTTTAACATAATTATGGTTATCGGTCCAAATCTTAATAAATAATTTTTCTAATTTCAAAGAAGCAACTCGGTCCAAAGTTGCTAGAGGCGGCGCTGTAAGTTAACTCTGCACATTGTTGCATTTTGGATCACCATTTGCAGCACTATTGGAGAGGCTTTCTGCTATTGTTATAGACTATGTTCGGATTCAGATGGTCAAGTGACTTTTCCGCTTCGAGGCTTGTCTTTCTCGTTGGCTTCGACCATGAACC
The DNA here is from genome assembly GCA_023313115.1 of Rhysida immarginata. Taxonomy (NCBI): domain Eukaryota; kingdom Metazoa; phylum Arthropoda; class Chilopoda; order Scolopendromorpha; family Scolopendridae; genus Rhysida; species Rhysida immarginata. The sequence goes on from JAHWFO010056750.1 coordinate 1,826, forward strand.
GCACAAAAGTCCATAGGAGTCTCAAAGCACTGATGTGGACTGCTGGAGCAGTAGCGACCCTGGCAGTGCCCTCGAAATTTATACAGATGGCTCGAACATTGGCGGCAAACCGGAGGGGCCTTTGTAGTTTTGGAAAGCTTGACCGTGATTCATCGACAGTCTTTCAGTCTAGCGCCAGCAATTATATGGTTGAATTAGTCGGGAGTGTCACTATAAAAGACTATTACGGTGTCCACAGATTATTTGTCGGCATCAGGGAGGACTCCTTGTTCACCCTGGTCGGCACTCAGAATAATCACGCGTAACAAGGGCTCCTCCGAGCAGACCATCGCTGTCAGAAATGCATTCCTACAAGCAGCAGACTCAAGAAAGATCACCCTACGCCGAGCCAACGAGAAAGACAGGCCCTGGCATTGAAAAGTCAACTGACCAAATTAGGTCTAGCAAAAATGTATTCGTCATTGTTTCCTTCTTGAATTTTAACAATCAATGTTTTTTCGTTTGTTGGAAACAATGAAGGTCGGGTTGTTGCTACCTATTTTGATCAGGTGACTTTTCAGTGCCAGGGCCTGTCTTTTTCGTCTGCCTCTCTCTTTTTATTTTACGTTGGGTGAAGTCACACGCAGGCAGAAGCGACCGCAAGGAAGATGCCCGCTTGGGTAAAATTCGTGGAACCACCGTTCATTCACTTGACACAGTGAAACACTTGTGGTGTTTTGCCACAAAAGTTTATGTGTTTTGTAATGGGAACCAGATTCTGTTGTTGTCTGTCATCAATTGTTGCACCTTTTGTACTGAGAAGAAACTTTTGTTTATAGCGACAATTGTTTAAAAAAAAAAGAGAAAAAAACCCAGTGACAATGAAAAACGGGGGATAGACGTATGCGAACGATCGGAGTGGAAAAGGGAATCACCCACGTTATGGGAATTAAGTGAAACTCAAATAGCTGCTGTATAGTAAAATGTTCCTGCTCCTTTTGGGTGTGAAGGACTTATTAACTGATGCACACGGAGATATCAAGATGTCCAGAAATGGCTGATCTAAAGTATTTCTGTTTGACATTTGATTGCATATTGGTTATTAATGTGTATTGCATTTTCTCTTTTCATTGCTTATTGGCTGTATGTATCTGATCCCTTTTGTTTGAGATGTCCCTTTAACTAATGATTATGCGTCCAAGATGAAAATACTGGGAAACTATGTTCGCACCATTGTAGAATTCCTTTGATGTCCAGTTATGGATTCCGAAATATGACAACATCTTTTCTCAGGAACCATTGCTAATGTTTGAACTTTTATAAGCTTTAAATAGTGGAAGTATGTCTACCCATGACATGCATGGCATTTTTTGAGGATAGGGTGTCACAAATAGGGTGTCTCGCGAATTGGTTCCCAATTATCTCAATAAACCAGAATTTTCCTTTGAAAATACACTCGCTCACCAAAAGTCATGGCACACCCCTGTCCGTAATGAGACAGATCCGGCTGTTTCCACTCTCGGAATGCAGGTGCACAGGACTCCTTGATATCACACAATCATTGTAAGCAAAACTAGCTGCAGAAATGGCAGCACGCCGAGAACTATCCGCATTTGAACGGGGGATGATTGTTGGTACCAGACGGATAGGTGCTTCAATATCAGATGTAGCCAACACCCTGCAATTTTCCGCATAACCGTTGCAAGGATCTATCGACAGTACACCCAACGAGGGGTTACAACCCATGTCGGACAGCGGACGGGCCGCCCACGCCTCATTGATGCTTGCAACGGCTGACCGAAGGGCGGTACAACCAGGGACGCCCCACGACTGTGTCCGTGACGACAATTCGGCGAACCTTGGCAGCTGCAGGCTTTGGGAGCAGGAGGCCACGGCGGGTGCCACTCTTGACAATTGCACATCGTCGGCAACGCCTAGCCTGGGCCAACCAATATCGACATTGGACAGCTTAGGACTGGCGAAGGGTTGCCTGGTCCGACGAGTCACGGTTTCAGCTGTATCGGGCCGATGGTCGTGTCCGTGTCTGGCGCAAGCCACATGAAGCCTTGGATCCCGCTTGTCAGGTGGGAACCATTCAGGCAGGTGGAGGCTCCATACCGGTCTGGGGTGTTTTCTCGTGGCATGCAATGGTTCTCTTGGTGCATCTGACTTTCACTCTGCGTCGAACTGCTTGGGGACCACTTGCACCCCTTCATGAACTTCGTTTTTACCCCGTGGACGACGGCATCTTCCAGCAACCTAATGCGCCTCCACATACGGCCCTTGTGACCAGGCCCGTTCTTAGGTGTTATGCGGCCTTACGTGGGGGGTCCGGGGGGATCCAGGGGGGGCTCCGCCCCCCCTGGAAGCTCTGCGAAAATGCGTGGAAATTAGACCAAGGAGACGTTTTCCTGTTACGTTACGAGGTTGTGATGATCCCACCCCCCAGGTAATGCACAAGTGTGCATATATTATGAACAACACCGGAGAATGAAATAATCAGGGGTTCGGAGCCAGTAAATAATCTACGAGAACTTAGTTTTGCGTTTTATATTGATACATAACTTTATTCATAATTTTTCCTTTATAATATGTGACACATTTTATATTCAAATCTATACGCTAAAATCTTCAAAAACTAGGGGCCCCTTAAGCGTTTTATGTTATCATACTATGCATTAATCTAAATAAACTATTAAATCAGTAAAGGGGTTCGTCTCCACAGGCCAGCCGCCAGAAATGTTTGGGCCCCTGACAACTGGGTACGTGTGGGCCCCTCTGGGCTCTGCCTCGTGCCTGATGCCTTTTCCCAAGAATGGCTGACGAGGCCCCCCTTCCGTTGGGGCCCCGGACTAGAGTCCCGTTTGTCCCCCCCTGGCGGCGGCTCTGGTCTCCACTTCGAGACTCGATGGGGAAATCTGAGAACGATTGCCTACTGCCATTAAGAGGCTAATTGGAAGGGCGGGGCAGACTCATTCTCCACACAGTGGCGTCGCGTTTGATTCCGTTTGCTCACGTCCCCTGAATTAAGTATTCAAAAAAAAACGAACACTACGCTTCTTTTTAGCGCAGCGCACCCCTTTTTATTAGCCAACTAAGGGAGAGGCACGGAAACCCTTCTTAGTTGGACGGAGCAACCGAACGTGCGACCGGCACTGGTGAGCCCCAAACGCGCGTCAGTTTTGCGTCGCTACTCGTGCTTAATATCCCACGGTGCGACGACTGGGCGCGAGGGTACCGCTCCGCTTCTTCACTTGTGCTGCAATGGCGTTCGCCTCAGATTTTCCAGAAGTACGTCCGTTAACATCGTTTATCTAATTTAGTTAACAGGCTTTCTGCATTTTTATTAGCTTGCTTTTCGTACTGCAACAACGGAGAAAAGAGATCAGTTTACTCTTAATGGTGAGTTAATTAATTTTTTAAGAGTTCTCCAACTTTCATAGAACAACAGAAACGTTGCAGGGTAATAGTTTTTTTACTGTTCAGTCTCGTGAGATCCGGTGGGAGGTGCCGCATCCAACATTCTGATTTTCCCTCTTAGTAGTTCTGCCGCTAATCAAATTGGTATGGTATCACTCACCGGGAGGTTCCGCTGCTCAGATGTTATACGCTAAGCCATATTTACATACTTCCGAGAACACACATCGGCCGAAGTCAACAACGTTCCGTTCATTTGCCCCTGTTATCGGCGTCGCTCCATTACACTCAAATTCTGCTTGCTTCCGTCATTCTCGCAACGATCCTATACAACTCATTTATCTTAAAAAAACATTTTAAAAGATCAATTAAACAAAATAATTTCCTTATTCTGAGAATACATCATAGTTGAAACACTTATCGTATCGTTTTAGTCAATTGCAAACATTTCCAGTTATTTAGTTCGACTTATCATCAAATTATCCATCTCGTCAGGCAATCAGCGTTGGAATAATATCATAATAATAAAAATGTAAACAAAAAAAACAGAACTTAAAAAAAAACACGCACACGCGCAACAAAACAACATTCACACATAAGCTCTTATTCTCCGAAATTCTCACAACAATGCTTTATCGGAAGCTGCGTTAGTCTTCTCAGAAAACATATCAACGCTTACAGCCGCCAATAATGTACACACCCTCAACAATCACCCTTCTCTTGTCAATGAAACAACAATATCAGCCACAACAATACCCATACACATAAACAACAACTAAATATGCAAAATAAAATTACATTTTACAAACATTTCAATTCCTCAAAACACTCCATTTACGTCCTCCAAACTATTTTCTATCCAAATCAATCCACAGGTAAGATTTCTAAATAACACCCCCCCCTCCGTCGGACTCACGTGACTACCAGCACACCTGGTACGTCACAAGGTCATCTCCCTGCGCCCCAAAGCCCCGCCCCCTGCTGCTTCCCTTCCCCTGCCTCCGAATTCAACTCAGGATGATAAATTTCAGGATGAGGAAGGTAACGTGAGTGACACAGACGGCTGCAGTGCCAATTAAAAAAGAAACCGGGGGATCGAGGGCGCCTCACGGGGGCCCCCTCACGTTCGGGGCCCTACGCGGATGCGTAGTCAGCGTATGGCTAAGAACGGGCCTGTTGTGACACGGCAGTGGCTGAAGGAATATGTTACCGACTTCACGATAATGATTTGGCCTCCACGTTGCCGGATTGCAATCCCATCGAACATTTGTGGAACATCATCGAACGATCTGTCAGGTCGTCATTAACACAACTGGTAAATGCAGCATCGTTATGGAGTGCAGTGGAGGCGGCATGGCTTGTAGTGCCTGCGGATGTTGTTCCGGGAACTAGTAGACCCTGTTCCACGACGGGTCGCCGCCGTTATCTGGACCAGAGGGGGCTCAAGACGTTATTAGGCAGACGTGCCATGACTTTTGGTGAGTGAGGTAAAGAATACATGTAGTTCTATTTATCAGAAGAGCTTATAGTCAATTCATTTGAGCAGTATTGGCTCGGACCTAGGATTTTCTGGTTACCCCATACTGGGATCTTAGACCCCATCCCCTGTGCAGGCAACGTCACACACAACATCTGGCAGATGGCCAACTCCACGAAATTGAGACCAGTGTATAATTTCCTGCCGAGGGTAGAACCGATACCATCCCATTGCATCTTATTGGCCATGGCCAATTCTTAGAATTCCTAGCGCGGTTTAAGCTCACAACAGGCTCGCCACAATGTCCATGTGGACCGGGACTCATTTCCCTAATCATTTTCTTGAAGCCTGCATGCTCCCTGCAGTTCAAAGGGCTCGGGAAATTCTCCACGCAGCTCTTGAACGTCTCGGCTATATGCAGCCAGTCCCACAAACGGCCTATATGGACACACCGATAAGAAAACAGTAGGCGCATTCGGCGGCACTCAGATCTGGCTCAGATCTGAGAGAACTGTCACGTGGTATCTGACTGCTTTTTCTGAGCGTCTGAGTGACTGTTGCCGAACGCGCTTTTATCTCAGAAAGAAATGGCTTTACCGACTTTACAAATATTGAGAAGAAACGGCGGTTTTACTAATTTTAGTGTACATGAAATAAAAATCTGCATCAAATGAACAACTCAGCATGATTAATATTCGATCGCGAGAAGAGTATACCATAAGATCAGGAAGGAAAGAGTACACTGGGCATCGCCATGATTTGGCTCTCGTAGCTTTTTTGTTAGCTTCGCATCGCAGTGAGCGCCGCCATATTCTATCTGAGCACTCAGAAAAAGAAAAGCTTGCTGAGCGTCTGAGCTCAGAATCTGACAGATTCGTTGCGTGCCGAACACGTTTTCTTCTCAGGCGGAAGTACCAAAGTGCTCGCCGAACGCTACTCTCTCAGAACTGAGTCAGATCTGAGCGCCGCCGAATGCGCCTAATAACTAAACCAAAAAGGAAGGCGTTTAGCATTTAACTTAATACTAGCTGTTACCCGCGACTTTGCACGCGTGGTCAAATGGGAAGTAATTATGAGTTGTGTATCACTACATATTCCAAGTGCATGGTAAAGGTATCAATCAAGATGTTTGTCATGTAAGGGGAAACCAAGGAGTCGGCGACATAGTACACATCGATCAGGATCAGGGCACAAAACACAGCACTATTTAAAGACGCTATTGTAAACAATGTTGTATGTTTTTCCATTCATTGACAAAATGTAGAGATTCTGGGCATTGGACACACGCGAACATGCAGCATACAGTTGGCCATGAGAGAAGCATGGTTTTTCTAAGTTCACCCCCGCTACCTCTATGTTTGCCCTTGTGCTTTGTAGATTGTAATAGCAAAACTAAGCTTAATGGGAAACTGCAACCTTTTGAATTGAAACGGAAGATCTGTCGGAATTATAGGGATTCGAGGGATGATTACATTTTCGCCCTTCCCAATGCCTGTGATAATAATGGGACCAATTATGATTCGCCCAAGGTGTGTGACACGAAGCCTCGTCCCGTTACATAATCGAAGAGCACCTAAATTTCACATGATCATGACAGGAAGGCCTAATTTCAATTGGAGCTTATGTGAGGGCACACCTGACAACTCGATAGAATTCAAGAACTCTACAGGGTATGAAGTGCTCTGTTCTGTGTCCATGACTGTGTCTATTGACAAATACTCTGTTATGTCCCCTGCTACCTTACTCAATGTATCCGAATTTATTTGCTTCATAACGTCATTTTTGTGCAAGAATCGCTCTTTGGCATATCTATTGGTCCTCATTAATATTATTTTGTAAGTCTGGGTAAACGCTCGCAATTAATTCTAAATTACTCTTCACTAATTTACAAAAATCTCCCGTTAGTGTCACACAGCCCTCGATATCAGTTTCCAACCGGCCATCTCCAATTTTTAATAGTGTGTCCGCAAAGTTTCCAGCATTAATGTCATTATACAGATGCACTCTCATATTTGTTGTTAAAGTAAATTTTGTTACGCATCCTCATAAAGTTGACGTCTTGAGACAAGCTTTAATTTCGTCTGCAGGTGTGCCCTTTTGAATAAATGGTAGAGTTTGGCGGAAGTCACCAACCAGCAAAACAACTATTCCTCCCATAATGTCTGTATTGTTGCGCAAATTCTGGACCGTTCGATTTAGAGCTTCTAAAGCTTTTTTGTGCGACATAGTACTTTCATCCCACACTAATAGCTTGCATTGTCGCAGCATCATACCGTGCGCTATTTTTACTAAAATTGCAGATGGGCGATTCTTCCTGAGCGAGATTTAATGGTAATTTTAGAAACTGAATACGCCATACGGCCTCCATTCAGCAACGTGGTGGCTATCCCGGAGGAAGCTACGGCTACAGCAATGTTTTTATCTTTTCTTACTTGCGCCAACAATAAATTTAACAAAAATGTTTTACCAGTTCCTCCAGGGGCATCTAGAAAGAAAACTTCACCTTTCCCATATTCTACTTGCCATAACACTTGGTCAAAGATTAGTCTTTGTTCTGGTATTAAGCGAGGTACCAGTTCGGCCACTTGCTGCTGCAAAACTGGGACATCATAGTTTAATTCCCGTATTATTTCATCACTTAATTCATTTGCGTTTGTTCGTCGAGGGCTAATCATTCCAAAATCGCTTAACCTTTTACCCACCATTGCCATTACTTTATCTTCAGATTTTTCAAAGGGATTCGTTATAAATGTGTTCATTGAATGTCATGTCCGCGTGTATCTGCTGTAGCCTTCGCAAAATATCTTCCGCCATGTACTCTTTGTATTTGGCCCACAATTTTTGGGGATTGGAAAGTTCGCAAGATGATATCAGAGTTGCATAAAGGTCCCTGATGTTGCCTGGTGATTGCACGGCTTCCTCCATGGTTTTCGTCCCAGTGATTATCATTGTCTAACAGATGCAGAGCTTCACGTGCCTCTCTGTACGTTGCGCATTCCCGGCCATTGACAATTAATATTAAGGTCTCTAAAGCTTGTCGGGCCTCGAACTTGGTGCTGCAGCAAACGTAAACAGAAACATTCAAAATTAGTAACATGGACGGTGTAGACACGACCAAGGGCATCTGATGATTTTACTCTGGGCCACCTTACAACAGGCGTACCTTGAATGCGGCGTGTCCACTCCTTTCTTGACGTGTTCCAAGTATAATAGCGGGGGACTTCGGCATATAACAACGTTTTTGCAAAAGAGTCGGTCTGCAAAGCTGAAAGAATGCTGTTAATGTTGTTTTGGGCGGTAATGAAACTTTTTTTTGGAAGTTGCTCTCGTTGAATTATACGCCTCTCCGCTTTCCAAGTGTACGGCAAGGTAACTAACTGTTGGATGTCTCTCGTGTAAGGGGAAACCAAGGAGCCGCCAAGTTGACACGTTGCTGCTGACATAACGCCCGGTTTGAAAGGTTTGTACTTCATTAATGGGATGTGCCATGCCTTCATTCCTGAGGTTAAATATCGCCTGATCACTTCCCTTATTATATACTCGCATAAATGCAGGGTGATTCAGAAAGATAGATCAAGAATGAAATACCATGTACAGTTTGTAGCGGGGAACAATATCTTTCCTATAAACATAGATCCGGAAATGCATCCTTACAGATATAAAGCAACTTGTACGAGGTAGGAATGACATTACAGTGGGTGTTCAAAATGCCGACCCTGAGCAACACCACCTCTACTCAAAGCCTGAGCGCGAAAACGTCATATATTTTTACATCACCTACGGTAGGGTATTGTTGATCATATTTCTACCAATAATAAGCCCGAAATTGTCCCTACCGTAGGTGATGTAACAATAGAGAGGTTAAGCACCACGTAAACGCGAACGTGACGCGAACGCGTGTGACGTTTCCAATCTGAAATGACGTAGCTGTTTCATTGTTTTCAGTTGTTAACAATGAAAAACCTACATTATTTCAGATTGGAAACGTCACACGCGTTCGCGTCACGTTCACGTTTACGTTTACGTGGTGCTTAACCTCTCTATTGTATGTTTTTCCGTGAGCAGGCTTTCTCTCTAGGCGGTATTGCCCTGAGCCAACACCACCTACACAGAAGGCCTGCGCACATAAACTGTATACATTGTCACATCATCATCAAACGGCCAAATTTAGGGCTTATTATTGGAGGAAATTCGATTAATAATAGCCGCTTTAGTGTGATGTAAAAATGTATGACGTTTCTGTGCGTAGGCCTTCTATCTATACCTTGTCTCAGCTTCAGTTGAGAGTGACGTCACGAGTGAAGCGGTTATAGTTCACCCACATGAAGAAATAGTTCGAATAATTTTCTGTATAAAAAGTTCAAAATTCTTTCCAAAATCATATTTCATATTTTTCTCCTCGACATAATAAAAAATCGGCGGATAGAAAAGCCATGAAGAAAATAAATAAAATAAAATGAAGTCAGTCTGTAGTCGAGATTATTTGATTGTAAACTGGCGGCGTCTCTTGTTCCTGCGTGAAAGAGATGTATCAGAAATGAAAGATGATCGAGTTTTCACGAAGAGGATTAAAATACTTTAAACATTAATTTAAAAAAAATTGTACGGGGCTGTGTTGGGACACGGCCGCTAGTTAAGTCGTAGAATACGTCTTGTGGCTTCATGGCGAATAAGAAATCATTTTGTACAACACAATTTAAAAATTTTAATTTCTGACATAAAATGTTCAAACAACTAATGTACTTGAAATATATCATACATTTTTAACCAGACTCGTTATTTTTAACCGAACCTTAATTATAAGTCATTCACAACTTACAAATCAGTGGTATGTGATAAGAGGTGACATCTGATACAAATGTCAACAGACTAGAATCAATATCAAATCTGTAGTACTGCCACCCAATGTAGTAGGTGATTCGATGGGCAAGTAATCTAAATTGAAACGTTTCTTCACAAACCAAAGAGCTATAACTTTAATATAGTATCTACATTGAAGTCTCCTAACATCATAATTTGCACATCTGTATAAACCTCATGTTGTCTTTGATAGGTGTAGTTGCTGGTGAATATTTCATCATCGCACTGAACAACAACAATGCGATATCAGATGTCGAACATTAGGATGATTTTAAACAATGCCTAGTATAAATCTCATCACACTTTAACCATACAAATATTACCGATACCAGCGTCAATCAGTCATCCATAGTTTGACCAGTTTATCGGTGTATGTTTACATTCGGTTAAAGAGTAAATATTTCTGAAGATCGCAACACCGCCTGGTTTCCTATAACTTATTACACCATGTTTGGTGAGTGCATCGATCTAATACAACCAGACTGATTCATTTGTGTTCTCAGTTTGAATCCATCTGTATGTAGAGGTTCACCTGCATTCATCCAAGTCTCACTTATTGCCAAGTAATCCGATGTAATAAGTACTGTGCATGCGCTACTAAATACTGTGGATTGAGATTGGTAACTATAACGTTTAAAATATTCTGCTGTTCAATGGAATCATCATCATTGTTGTGGCTAACAGTATCGTTGTTTGTATTTTTAATTTGAAAATTTTACGCGTTTGGTGAACGTTAGCAGAATGGGCGATTCCAGTCTCTCGTATTCGTCTCAGAACTTTTTCATCGAAGGTGCTTGACTATCTGGCGTGAGATAGCAATTACAGTAGTTTTTGGAGTTAGTTAAATCGTATAATCCATCTATACTGGTTATTCTATTCAATCCAAACATTAACAGTTGAGTTTATTCTGATATGTCATAATCACAGAAGATACGATCAAATGTAGCACCTTGGGATTTAAGTGACGTGATCTCAGCGGTTGGCACCAATGGGAACTGGTCACGTTTACATTTGATCGTGCTACCTAAATTGATGTTCGCTGTACGTTTATGTTGTCTTTGAACTTGGAAATCAAAGGTGGCTTACATTTGATTCGTGCCCATTTCTTCATTTGGCAACTGTAACTTTAAACGACAGATGCATTGTTTTTGCTGATGTTGTAGATGTTGTTCACTCGTTTCTTTCTTTTTTTACTCACAACCATAACCTACTACACTCATCTCTTTCACACGTTGTACAGGAGTGAGCACAGGGTCAATAAACAACATTAGAAAAATGATTTCGAACATTTTCGGATTTGCTCAATAGACTTATAATGGAAACAATAAATGACTATAACTCGGAAACTCCTTTGATGTCTGCCGCTGATATTTGTCACGCGCTTATCCAAACACCTCGTCATTGTTTCATACAAAATTAGCTTCCTTTTTTACGGTCCCTTGTGAGTACACCGATCGCACCGTTTACAAATCCATCGTCCACATCGATGTTCACTCTCAACATGTATGGTGAGTCAATAGCCAAGCATGTAGGATGTTGCAAGCCTCCTAATTCGATAATACACATCTTGTGTAGTTTTGATCTTACTGGATCTAATTCACTTCTGCGGCCATAACCATTAATTTTATTACTGGCAAAACAACTTATTCACATGATAGCATTCTTGTTGGGAGCATCAACGCTGTTGTTGCAATGAAACAGCCTAACAACATCGGGAAAATTTTCCATGCACCATTGTTTACTTTTAAATCTTGTCTAAATCAACTGCTTTCTCCTGAGGAAGCAATCTTTCACCATTGCCGATCTTTGTCAGTATAGTTGAGAATATTTCATTACTCTGGCACATCACTCGTCACAAGTGAAATGAACTGTCGGTGATATTGGGTATCTCTCGACTGAAATGGCCATACTTATCTCATCAATTATTACACATTTCACAGAAAGGAATTGGCGATGATATTGTTGTAGGACCTTAGTAGTCAATCCACTGACCCTTTTAAATTGTCTAGAAATCTTATGTGGATAATGCAGATGATAAACTTGA
>JAHWFO010056752.1:0-15948 GCA_023313115.1 Rhysida immarginata
GACGCAAGACAGTCGCTATATGTTGGTAGCAACCAATGTCTTGACGTGCTTTGTGGAGGTAGCCCCCCTGTCTGATCAGACCGCCACCACAGTGGCTGAAGCTTTTGTGAAGATAACAACCGCTTACCGGCCAACGTCAAATGGTCTGGCAGAGTGATGCAACAAGTCGCTCTGTGAGGCCATTCGAGCGTTGTGCAAGAATCATCCTGCAGAATGGGAAAGCATGCTGGACTTCGCACTGTTCTCATTGCGCTCAAGGCGTCATGAAATGCTGGGGAAAGTCCCTGCATATTTATTATATGGGATGGATCCAATGGCTCCATGGGGGTGGTTGGAGGAGTTCTCCGAGGGCTGCAGCGAGGCAGATGAGCGCAGGTACTGATGTTCGAGTATCGATTAGCGGTGGTAGCCAAATAGGCAAAAATTTGGCAGGAAATTTGTGAAACAGATAGGGCAAGGAGGATTGAAAAGTTACGACGGCTGAACCGAAATAAGCAATCAAAGCAGATTATGGTGGGCAGCAAGGTGTGGTTCCTCCATATGGGGGGGGGGGGGGCGTAGGAATTTAACCAACAAATTCCTGGGCCCGTTCAGGTTGATAGAGAAACTGTCAGATGTATCGTACCGCATTGAAGGAGGACTGCATCATGACGTTATTATTACACGTCGATAGGTTGAAACCATGTGTGCTGCCACCAACTGCAGCGTCCCGTGGTGCCTGAGTAAGATGTCCTAATTCTTGGGTACCCATTGTGTCTGTGGGTGAGGAATCGGAGGAAGAAGGTGAGGAGTTGGAGATGTCCTGGCCGGGTAGAGAGGGAGGAGCGGGAGCGCCGGTGGTGCATGAACCACAGGAAGCGGAGGTTCCCGGACTTTGAGGTTACAGGTGAGGCGGCTCCTCATGACTGCATGTGCCAGTTGCCAGATTCCCGGAATGATGATAGTTCTGTGATCGGAGATGAGCAGGTGAAGCCACCCTGGGAGCAGCGTTACAATTTGCGGCGGCAACTTTGGGTGGACTATCGGAACCTGAATGGGGACAAGAGGTAGCCCTTGCTGCTGCGTGCATCGGCTTTTGCGTCTTTTGATGCCCCCCCCCCCCTTAGTTGGCTGAAGAACGTGGTCCTTGTGAGTTTAGGTGGGGCGCTTGTGACTGTAGGTCAGTAAGTCTGGGGTATGGGGGTGTGTTCTGATGTTATGTGTACATGCTGTGTGACTGGTTAGCTTGGAGTGCATGTTGTATGTATATATTTATTGATATTCTAATAACTTGTTATTCGCTGTAAGGCGTTGGCTCTGCTTTTACAACAGCTGCATATTTGTTGCTTATTTGCCTTTGTTATTTAGTTATTTACATTTATTGTTGTTGATACGAGCTCTTAAAAATATCTCCTGTTTGCTACAAATGAATTAACGATCATCCGATGCTGCAACAATGTCGTCTTGGCGTCTGTCAGAGGACTTTGTTGTAGCGAGGAGATACATGGAAAGGCTGCGAAGAGAGCGGCTGTTTTGTTATTGTGCTTGACAGGGAAGTGAGTGGTTGAAAAATTGGCATTCGGAAAATGTATATTGGTTTATCATCGCTAATGGCGATGTTTTTCCGAGGTAACAGTTACGACGTGTGTTAGAGTTTGAGCCGTAAATCTATCATTCACCTGCTATTTTATTAACTACACATAGTTTGCGGTCTTCCATTGCCGTTTTGTTTTTATTTACTTTGTTTGTGCGCAAAACATCAGCTCGGCGTGTTTATCATTAAAACACGCTCATGGCGGCTTGGCAGTGTTCGATTCTCCCCTGATCTTCAGACAACAAGAGTGATGTATTCTCTTGAGTATTTGCATCTAAGTTGGAAAACGCCCGGAATGGCTGAAGATTGGTGAGAACACTACATTTTTCTTACGTGTTCTTTTAGTTCCTGTGGAACTTTGACTTCATTACCCTGTTCCCCCCCCCCCCCTTATTCGGCGAGAGTTCGGATTCTCGAATAAACAGGGAGATTCCTGCATTACCTGTCAAGAATCGGTGCTCGCCTTAATGTGAGAAGAGGCCGTTCACCTCTAAATCCGCCCCGGCGTGATCTTGTTCATGAACGATTCTTTTTCGTAAGTTGTCGATAAGTCTTGTGCCAACTGAACTTGTACTGTATCCCAAGTCATTTGTGGTTCAATGATTATGGCAACAGAAGTTCTATGTGGGTGGCAGCAGTCGCTCGTTTAGTTATTTACCTGTTAACCTGAACCTGCACTAGCAGTCTAATAAGTTTGAGTGGGTAGTAGCCCTTTAGCATTATATTGTATCCGTTCATGTGTACAACTGACTTGGGTGGTCGTACGCGGTCGATGCGAGCTGGGAAGTAGCGATCGGGCAATGCGCTGATGTTTTTTTTGGAGCGCTGGGCGCTCATATAGTCTAGGGGTTACTGCACTCCTCCCCTTCCCAATTCCGAGACTGTTAATAGTGAATAGCTGAAAGGTTGCAGGTTGCTCATTAAAAGGAGTGCACAGCACATTCTCGAGGCTGCCTGGTACTACCAGTTTCCAGACGCCTCAGTGATCGATGGTTGACAGTGTTGCACGTGGACGGACTGCCATTGCTGGGTATTTTTGCCTTTAAGGTGGTTTGTGGACACTTATGCAGGCGAGAAGCCTGTCGTAGAGTGCTGTATACACTATTTAGCTGTTTATTTTTCTTAAAACATTGTGTACTTTATTTTGTTGACTAATCTGCAGTTAATGTTATTATTGAATGATTTGCGTTTTAGGGGGCTCCTGATATATGTTTGTTTAATACTTGATATATGTTAATTCGTTTTATTTTTGGCATTAAACACCCTTTTGTTTCAACTACACCAACTATTTTGTTGTTCCCATCGCCCTAGCGAGTTCCACCCTCTCTTGCTCTGGTGTAAGGTTCAGCTAATGGACCCACATCCGTGCGTGGGTGCACAAAATATTTCCCCAGTCATCCATGCCTGTTTGTTTGTGAAATCTCTGCCTTGTGAGTATTTTGTCATTCTTGATAAAACGAGGCCTTAAAATTTTTCCTATCACAACTGCTTTTAATTTTTCAGATCCTTCCTTATTTGTACATATGGGAATTGTCTTTGCTATTTTTCCCTTCATGACATTTTTCAACCTTAAAGCTTGGAGTTTTATCAGGCAAACTAAAAAATAATGCAGTTTCATCAGTATTATAAATGTGACATGGAGAATAAAGATTCGATAACATTTCGCAAAGTTGTTTCACAACAAGTCTTCACTGTATAGATAGTAACAGCACTTGATTTGCCACTAATGCACGTATATGTAATGTCATGATGATGCTTGAATTGCTCCAGCCAACTATAAAAGCAAGCAAAATTCTCGATCTTCAGTTCTTTCTTCTTATTATGTCACCATTAGGAGGAATGTTTTTCTCTCTAACCTGTTTGAACTAAGTAATACTTGATCCAAGTCACTATGATTTGCTGAACATTAACTTTTTCTTTTAAGTGCTGTTGTTGTTTCAGCTAATTTTTAAACTGTATCTGCATTTTTTGTGAATGTTGATAAGTTTGAGGTGGGAATGTTGAAATGCCTCCCTAATTCCCCTTTATTAACACTTACGTTTTCAACCACTTCCAAAATTTTTAACTTTGTCTCTAATGCCCTCGAATTGCACTTCCTTTTTGATGGATTTAAAACCATAACTGATTAAGTCAATTTCAGACTTTCAGTATGTACAACCCCGTTGCAAAAGTTTAGCAAGTTTTGGTCCACTTTGATGGCATTAAAAACATTTTTAATTCTACAATTTACTTCTAGATTTAACAAAAATGAAAATCACAGTTAATATATTGTTATTTACAACATTAATTAAAAGGATGGTAAATAAAAAGTTGTTGTTGAGGTGCCTTCCTCATTTTTGAGGGTAGATATGATGTGCTTTATGATAAGGCGTATATCATATATATATTGGGGCTGATACTGCACAAGGGCTCCAAGAACCAGGTGCAGAAGAAATGGTGATGAAAGGATGATAATGAAAAGGGACAAACACAAACATCCATGCCCTCAGCGGGATTCAAACCAGGGACTCGCTGGATTCGAGAGCGGAAAGACTTGCGCCTTAACCCTCTCGGCCACCGAGCCGGCTAAATAAAAAGTATTTTATAAAAATAATTGAAAATCAAAAATATTCAAAAGTTTAGCAAATTTAACATCATTTGCATGTTAAAATCGATCCATCTTATCAAACAACATTTCTCATAAAAATGGGTAAAGGCAAACAACTTTCAGAAAAAGAAAAAGTTCAGATTTATGAACAAAGAAAGTATGGTAAATCGTTATGAGAAATTGCCCAGTGTCTAAATAGATCTGAATCAGCTGTCTCAAGATGCTTAACGAGGATTGGTGAAAACAATAGAAAAATTACCACTTCTCGAAAGTGTTCCGGATGACCTAGAAGTACGTCATAACTGGTCTATGCAGAACAATGCATCAATCCAGATTTTCTTCTGCAAGCATTATCGCAAAGAAATTGTCAGAAGAAATAGAAAAAAAACGTGTCAAAAGTAACAGCATTAGGAAGATTACACGAATTGGGCTATGCAGCAACAGCCCCAAAAGTGAAATCACATTTAACAAAGAAACAACGCAAGGTATGTGTAGACTATGCTAAGAAGCATCTAGACTGGACGCCACAACAATGGGAAAAAATAATATGGAGTGATGAAGCGTCTTTTTCCCTAACCTATGGAGATGGAAGAGTGCGATTTTACAGAAAATTGGCTGAAGCATTCAATTAGTACAAAACATTGTTAGATACCCTACAAAAGTGATTATATGGGGATGCATGTCTTCAGAAGGATTGGACAACCTATGCAGTGTGAAATCTTATGTTAATGCTGTTGTTTAAGTTGATATGATGGAAACAGTTTTAGTGCCAACCATAGTCAATTTGTTGGTGATTGTAATGACTTTAATTTTCAGCAAGATTATGCCTCATCATACAAGGCAAAGCAATCAAAGATGTGGTTTGCAGAAATATCCATCCATCTTCTTGATTGGTCTTGTTTACAACATTACATTAATTGTGATTTTCCATTTGTATTTAATAGATAGGGTATATCTAAACCCCTGTCACAAACTTCTGGTGGTGATTCCCCACAGTGAGATGAAAACAAAAGTTCATATAAACATAGTTTGGATAACTAATCGTTTGAGATTTCTGCAGTTACAATTGAAGTTTCAGCAGCTGATTTTTCTACTCTGTGGATGGCATTGACCCGTTTCTATCATGTGTTTAGCTACTGTTTAAAGAGTGACGTACCAGGTGTGCTGGTAGTCACGTGTGCCCGGTGGAAGGGGGTGGTTATATAGTAATCAAAAGAGATCTTACCTGTATGTTTAGAATTTTGCGTTATTCATGGTATTGCGATTGTCCTGTATGTATTAAGTGTATTGAAAACAGTGATTGATGTCGTTAACTGGATGCTTTTGAGGAAATGAAGTGCTATTAAAACGTTTTTTTTTGTTTAGCATATTTATTTGTTGTTTCGTGTATCCGTATTGTTGTAGCTGTGTTGTGGTTTATTATTGCGAGAAGTGTGAATGTTTCGTGTGTGTGCTCTGTTGGCGGCTGATATTGTTAATGTGTTTTCCTAGAAGATCAACGCAGCCTCCGTTAGAGCATTGTTGTGTGTTTTTCAAAGAATAAGTGCTTGTGTATGAAGTTGTTGTGTTTGGTTGCGCGTGTTTTGTTGTTGTTCTCGTTGATTATGTGGAATGGCTTCCCAGCGTTTTTGGCCAGGCAATGTATATATATGATGAGTGGATAATTAATATCTAGGACTGTTCGGAATGAAACAAAATAACTCGATAAGTGATTTCAGTTTAATGTATACACTGAATAAGTTTAATTTTTGTTTAATTAATTTATTGAAATTGTTTTGAGATGAATAATCTGCCCAGTGTCGTTGCGAGAGGTTTCGAAGCAAGCAAAGATTAGGCGCAATGGAGCCGGATCGGTAACGAAGGTTATGGAATGGGATGATGATGACTTCGCCTGATGTACGTTCTTTGGAGTGTGAAAATACGGCTGGGTGTTGTGACATTTGCGTGACGGAACCCTTGGTGAGTGATATCGTTTCGATTTATTTAGCGGCCGAGCTGCAGCAGTGGGAATTTAGAATGTTAGATACGGCACCTCCCACCGAATCTCACGTAAATTGAACCATAAAAACAATTATTCTGCGTCGCTTTGGCTGACTTTAAAAATCGCAAAAAAAAAAACACAAAAAACAATTCAATATTCATATAACTCACCGTTAAGAGTACTTTGAACTATTTCTCCGTCGCCGCAAGATAATGCAGTGAATTGTACTGTGCGGAAAACTTGTAACTAATTGAGTACAGTTATGATTATGAATGCACTTCTGGGGAATCTGAGGTGAATGCTGAAGCAGCGGAAGTGAAGTGAAGTGGAGCGGTACCCTCGTGCCCAGTTGTCACACCGTGGTTTGTAAAGCACGAGTAGCGAAGTGAATACTGACGCGCGCTTGGAGCTCGCCAGTGACCAACCAACTACACCATGCGACAAGGCACATCCGGAGAACAATCGACCTTAGGTTGCTCGATCCTTCTAAGAAGGGTTCCAGTACCTCTCCCTTGGCTGGATAATCGAAAGAAGAGGTACGCTGCGTGAACTGATACGCAATGTAAAGGAATCTTGATTCAGAGGATGCGAGCAGTGAATTCAAGCGTGACATCGCACGTATACAGCCATAAAAGTTTCGTGCGTATTCGTCCACGTTAACACATAAAAGTGTAATACAAAAAATGTGTTCCCGTATTTATATATAGATATTTGATCATGGTAAATCAAGGCACAGGGCTTGCCTGTTCGCATTGTCCTCGGGTCGGCCGTAAATGTTTATTTCACAGATATAAACATAATACATGATCGGGAAGGGGTAGTACGCTCGTGTATAAACATCAATAGAAACAAGCCATCCCAGCGTTTGCGCAACTTCCCAGTCACCGAATGCATTGCTCTTGATTTTCTGGCCTCCAACAACTGACGGGTTGCCGAAACCACACTCGTAAAAGATAACTACTCTAGTTATGTCTTGACGTTGCTGAGAACCTGGTTACTAGCAACCAGTCACCAGCGTTTAAGAGGCCTTAATCCGTATTTATTGTTTTCTTTTTGGTTTTTTTTCTCCTGTTTTCTTCTCTGCATGGCGGCGACATCAATACCTTTTTGAAAGAGTTTTTTTCAAAGGCAGGCCAAATAATTATCAAACCGTAGATCTAATCTGAAACTAAAAATGCAGGTTCTTATCTGTAACTGAACTCTCCCAGTTTATCAAATAATGAAAAATATAATAAAACCATTTGTATAATAAAAATTCTTGAAAATAAATTGCGGATTCAATGGTCGAATCTTATATTTTACTAGGGGTGATTAAAAAGTAAGGTTACAAAGCCTGCAGTGAAATGTGTACATTTTATTTCATACAATCAATTCAGCCAGCTGATAGTACATAGGTTATTTTTCAACTTAGTCAGCATATCGGTTAAGGCACTTGTCGATTCTTGGGATGAGTTTGAATATTCCCTCCTGGTAAAAATACTGTCATTGCGTGTTTATTTACGTTGTCGCGAAGTGTTTCACTTCTTCGTCTGAAGCAAATCGTCAGTCGGTCTCCTAGGTGCGCCTTCAAGTGAGCAAACAGGTGAAAGTTGCTTGGAGCGAGGTCCGGGCTGTAGGCAGGATGTTTGATGATGTCTCAGCAAAACTGCTTCAACAGCGTGGTGATCTTCTGGGCTGTATGAATTTGTGTGTTGTCGGGAAGGAGGATGACTCCCTCGGTGAGAAGTTCTGGCTGTGTCCTCCTGAACAAGTCCTGGCCGTGTTGCGAAAACATGGCTGAACATTCAAGGACAGGATTTTACCAGGCGGGAATATTCAAACTCGTCCCACAAACCGACAAGTATCTAAACCCATATGGAGACTATGTCGAAAAATAACCTAATGTACTATCGACACAAAATAAGTTGGCCATCTCTGCTATTTCATTCTGAGAATTACTGTACACTAATGGGGGTGAGAATTACTGTCCGCTGGGATGGCTTGTTTTGCTACTCTGGCAGGGTCAGTCCATTGACAAATTCAGCTTCTATTTTGCTTTGCAACTCGAAAAATAACGTGAATTCATTGCATTGCAAACCTATTGCCACCTTTTAAAATAACTTTAGCCAACAAAATTTAAGTTTTTTCTTGTAACTAAATGCAAGTGGGTGATTTTTGGCAATATTTTTTCTGCTGATTACGAATATAATTTTTAAATTTCTCTAGCACGCACAGTTTTCTTGTTTTACAATGAAACATTTTTAAATCAATCAGTGTTGGGGCCTGGTAAATTTCCTTGCGGCCCCAAAATATGGATACTTTAACATTGTAGCCGCTTCTCTTCACACCCATTACTTTAACATAGAAGTTTCGATGTGCATAACTTGGAAACTTAATGTGATAGAAACAATCTAAAAGCAGATTCGGATTCTACATACAAATTACTACTAAGAACACTGTGTGGTCTTAGTTACAAAATGTGTGTTGACTAGTGTAATGAGAACCACGTTTTTTTCTTCAAGTTTTAAGTAGCATTTTTTTACATTAGTTCCTCGTACATGATCACCTTCCCCCTGCAGTTTCAGTATGGAATAGCCGAGGTGTCAACTTAATCTGCGTTGACAGTATGTATATCAGTTGGCTGTATTGGCTGTATGAAATAAAATGTACATGTTTCACTGCACGCTTTCTAACCTTACTTATTGATCACCCCTTGTATTTATTTAGTTATTTACTTATTTATTTATTTATTTATTTATTTTTGTTAATTTCTAATAGTTTATTTTAAACATGTAATCTATTGAACTAGTATAAATATAAAATAATAATTACCTACACCTGTGGATGAGATGATAACTAAACCAAGAGAGAATAACAAACCACTTTTTCACAAAAACTTTAATTAAAGTTTTTGTGAAAAAGTGGTTGTTATTCTCTCTCTCTTGGTTTAGTTATTGAATTAGTAGTTTCACAAAGATCGATCATGAAATAGATTATTTTTGGACTTGCATCGATTTTTTTTTTTTTTTTAATTTTTTTAAAAAATATTTAGGCCTTAAATTTATATTGCAGCCGATTGTTCGGAATGGAACTTAGGTAAACTGGCAGCACCATCTTTCGTCAGCGTCAGCGCTTGATGCTCACAATATTGATGAAACAACACAGATTATGTGAACCAGGCTTTATAATGGTAGAAACGAAATAGTTTATGAAAACTTTTATATTTTGTGCTGTTTATAATTTATGATTCTAGTTAAATTATTCTTTAATTAAGGATTTAATCTTTGGATTAAATGTATGTTAGCTTAATACTACTGGGTTCAAACCCAGGTTCAGAATTGTCTTTTCACAGTTTCATCTTTCATTTTTTAATTAATTTACTTACAGAGGTATAGCATTATAAAATCTTCTAAAGATCTTTAATTTTATTTCTCATAAAATAAATTATTCTTATTAAAATAATTCTAAGATTCATTTTATGTAAAAACTAATTGAGTGTTGATCTCATTAATTCCAGGGAGATTTGGCTAAGAAAAAAATCTATCCAACATTATGGTAAGGCATTACTTTTAAATGTATTCTAGTACCATATTTTTTTGAATACAGGCTGCAGCTCTAAACCCCCCAAAAAATTAAAATTTTAGGAATGGAACGAAAAGTGAGTGTGGCCTGAAAAAGAATTATTTTTTTGAATTAACAAATCCTTATCGGTAATTGTGAAATTGTGAATAGAACAAAATTAAAAAAAAAAAGAAAAAAAGATTGAACCACTTCGCTTTAGTGTCCCATAGTATATTACATAGTAAGTCTTTATTATTTATATAATCATCTAAATTATTTTTATATATTTAATGGAACTTTTATAAATTTATTAATGAAATGTGTAAATAATTATAATAATCTCATTTTAATGAACGAGTGTAACTCTTTATTTCTTCATGGCTCTCTCAATGAAATACTTACCAATACCGGCGATAAAGGATTCTCCAACATCACAACAGCACAATATCTTGGAATAGAGTCAAGCGAGTTTCTTCTGGGCTGAAGAAATCATTGACAATAGCTTTAAAATGTGAATTTCATAATTTATGGATGAAAATATGTGGTTGATTAATTGTTTTCAGGATTAGAATAATAATTTCATTAACTGCATTATGGTGTAATTTGCTGGTAATGAGAACAATAAAAAAATCTGAGAAATAGCAAATGGTAGAAGTATTTAATGAGAACCTACGCGTTTCGAATACACATCATCAGGGTAGGGTACAACTGCAGTCTAGTTGGCATCTGACCCGGAATATATGGGATCATTCCACCAATTAGAGAACAACGCTGCTAATTGGTGGATTACAAAGAGCAAGAGACATCAAAAACAGTGGCCAGTAGTCAATAAATAATTACAGTAATAATCCAGTATCATAAATTCAATTAGAGAAATAGAGGAAATACAAGGGTAAAGCAAACTTAATTTACAATCGTCAAGTAGATATCGAACAACATGGTACAGAGGACACAAGTTGCTAACTGGAATTAAGTAACGTAATAATATTAAGTACCATAATAATAGGAATATCTAATATACGCTGACCGATTTTAAACAGTCAAGAATATGCAAATAATGAGCAAAATGTACAAGTTTAGAAATAGAAAAAGAAGGATAATAATAAAGTGAAAAATCCAATAATCAAATAATCAAAATAAACAAAATAAACACACTCACCATGTCATACAAGTAGGACTCTTATAAGCGGAAACTCTTATAAGCGGACCACATGTAGGAGCTAGTGTGCAAGTCAATATCTTGGTTGGGGTAGTACAGTGTTGATGACTTTATTAACCATGTCTAGAATGGGGTTTCGTCGAAGCTGGTTTGGTTGTTTAGTACATTCGTGTCACCTGCCTTTGTGCCTTCTGATCTCCAAGGATTCATATGTGAGGATGCGTTTGTGGTCTCGTACATGCTTGACTATGCTCATGATGTCGTTTATGTCTCCGAACGAGTGTTTGCTTCTTAAGTGATCAGTGAAGGCCGATTTTCCATCATTGTTAACCCACGAACTTCGGTGTTCAGCAAATCGTTCTTTGAAAGACCTTTTCGTAGATCCAATATGAAATGACATACAATTCGGACAAGTTAGCTTGTATACCCCACTAGAAGAATATATGTTCTCTCTACTAGTGTTGTGCCGATACCGATACCAATACCAAAAAGTATCGATACTTGCCGGTATCGAGTACTGAAGTATCGTATATTGTTACATAACTCAAGTATCGATAATATCGATAGTTTGCATGTCGATACTTGATACAGAAAAAACCTATGAGGCACCTAATGAAGATGTGCGATTTTCAGCGTTAATTCAGAATCTCTTGAATATATTAACACTTTTATTCCAGTGGCTGCTTACTGATTGGGTATCTTTCGAAGCGTTTATTTTTATTTCTCCTAACGAGGTCGAGCTGTCGAGCTCATGCCTCGCTCTATGGGCCCACGGGAAATAAAAAAAAAAAAAAAGCTAATGATTCGGACACGTGATGATAGCTTCCTAGTGTCGTGTCGGCGATTAACATTCAATTGTTATCGCGCACGATCCTCATAATTGTAGTGGTGTTTGTTTGTGTATTATCTGTCCATTGTTGTGTCCACCATTGTTGTTGTTGATGTTTTGAAAACAAACGTTCGTCAGCTATTCCCGCACTCCCAGCCGTAATCGTTTTGATGACACGCCAGTCATCCATTCCACCGTAAGCGAATAAACGTCGGAGCCGGAGACTTTACCACCAGGTAACCCATAGTCCATAAGTCTAGTTCGTCTCCTGTACCATCCCATCGAATCCCCCACAGAAACGCAATAAATTTTGGTGTCAGAAGTGGGATTGCTCATTTAAATGCCATCAACGAACGCTCCGACGTCGCTGGAAGTGAACGCAGCTCCCATCGCCATCTTGAGTTGAAAGAAGAAAAAAAAGAACGCCGTTCACAATTAAAGTGCCACAATCAAAAATAAAGAGACATTTTTAATAAGGACATACTTACCCTGACAGTGACAAATCCACGATGGCCGTACCACCCGAATTAATGCAGGAGCTTTCGAAGATGATTGCCACAGCCCTGCACGTCGCCACCGACACGGCCGTAGCCCAGATGGCAACGGCGTCCCCCGCTCCTGGCGCAGAGCGTGCTGCGGAACTAGCCTTGCCGCGGCCTCCTCCATTTACCATGCCGCCATTCCGAATCGACGAGGAGACGTCCGTTGGAGAATATTTCAAGAGATTTGAGTGGGCGTTGCAGCTCTCGAATATTCCCACTACCCAGTATGCCGCTTATGCACGAGTGCACATGGGCGCGGAATTAAACGGTGTACTGAAAATCCTGGCAAGCCCAAAAGAACCAGAGGCGATTCCCTACAAGGAACTTAAAGCAATATTGACTGGCCACTACGATCGTCCACGAAACAAATATGTAGAGAGCATCAAATTCCGGACTGTCATTCAACATCCAGAAGAATCAGTGGCCCAGTTTGCACTCCGCCTACGTAAAAGTGCAGCCCACTGCCAATATGGTGACTTTTAGACCGGATGCTAATAGAGCTGTTAGTAACTTTATATAATACACTACTGTTTATAAAAATCGCAACACCCTGATGGAATAGCCCAATCTGCATTAAATTTGGAGCATTTGCATATCATGGGTCAGAAAAGAAACCATTAGATTTTCAGGTCAATACAATGCGTTTTATTGTCACATTAGTATCGGGTGAAACCACCGTGGGATGCAATTACAGCCTCTAAACGTCGTGGCATTGAGTCAAACAAGCTCTGAATAAGGGCCTGGGGAATGTCCTGCCATGCTCTGTCTACACGGGTATACAGTTCATCCACAGTTGCTGCTGCAGGAGTCTGACGAGCCAATCGATGAGCAACCCTGTCCCACACATGTTCGATTGGGAACATGTCTGGTGAACGAGCAGGCCAGGGGAACAAGGGCGTCTGATATGCTTGGAAAAAGGCGAGGACATTTCTGGCCACATGCGGTCGGGCATTGTCCTGTTGGAATACAGCGCCTGGAAGGTTCTGCAGGAAGGGGATGACCTCGGGTTGCACAACTTCCCTGATGTACCGGTCACTGTTCAGATTGCCATGGATTCTGATCAGACGGGAACGGCCATGGTAACTGATTGCACCCCACACCATCACCCCTGGCGTTTGTCCTGAATGACGATGCAGGATGCATTCTGGAAGGTTGCGCTCGCCACGATGTCTTCTGACTCGTATCCTGCCGTCATGGTGCTGCAAGTTAAACCTTGACTCATCCGAAAACACAACTTGTTGCCATTCAGCTTGCCACTGTTGGTGTTGATGGGCCCATTGCAACCTGAGGCGCCGGTGGTTTTGAGTCAAAGGAATCCGCAACAATGGTACTCATGCCATCAATCCTCTGGAAATCAAACGGCGTCGTACAGTGCTAGCAGACATTGTCCTGCCTACTGTAGCACCCCACTGTTGTGCTAACACTGTGGAAGTGGCTATACGATCTGCTACACACATGCGATAGAGGTGTCTGTCATCTCGCGGTGTCGTCGTGCTGGGTCTTCCTGAGCCTGGTCTTCGGTGTGCCCTGTTCTCTTCGCTCCACTGCCTCCATGCACGCATAATTGTCGTTGCATTACGTCCTACACGAGCAGCAATGTCACGATACGACCATCCCGCTTCACGCAGACCAATTATGCGTCCTCTTTCAAAGTCTGTCAGCTGTTGATATGGTACCCTTCGTCGTCGTCGAGGCATGGTGTTCTTTCAAGCAATTACTCTGAAAATCTAATCATTTATACTCTGACCCATTGTATGCAAATATTGCAAATTGCATATGGATTAGACCATTCCATCAGGGTGTTGCGATTTTTATAAACAGTAGTGTATTTTACAAGTTCATATTTATTTCGTACAAAAAGAAAAATAAGAGAGAGAATATAATAATGTTTATTATAAATTAATATATTGTAATTTTTAAATTATATTTCATGAATGTTTTAAACTAAATAATAATTAATTACATTTACTTATGTTAACAATGAGTAAGCGTTCACGAGAGTAAATCACGTGAACACATTGTTGTAGATAGAATTACACAGAACCGAAAAAGACATCATTCACGATGGAAGTGACAAGATGTACTTCCAGTATACTTTATTAAAACTATGTAAACTTCATTATTTATATTAAACTTTTATATAAAACTTCAAATGAAAATCTCCTGCCTATTTATTTATAAAAGCGATGCAGAACCAGAAGTAAATTACCACGTCGTAAGCAATTGATGCCGACAGAGGCCTAACCACGAGAGCATGTTCGTTTTTCAACCTTCTCAGTAGGCCTACCCGTTGCAATAAAGTTCCGGATTCAATAGATTTTTGAACCATCGCTCTGCAGACACCAACAAAAATCGGTTATGGGTCAATATACCTAGAATTCCACTACGACAACTTTTATTCAGCGGAAGCTTGGTGGGCCTAAAAGAAAAATAAAAACAAAAGAACAGTTCATTCGATTGGGGCCGCACTAAGAAAAGAAAATCAAACATGGATGAAGCGACGACGTTTCCGAAGTTGAACTTTTACAATTATAACACCTGGAAAAAAGACATGAAAGTCTTACTAATGGACAAGGGCTGCTGGAGTTTCATCACCGACGAATTGAAAAACTCTCCAGATCAACTCGTAACGGAAAAAGAAAAAAAGAAGTTTCAACTCCGAAAAGACAAGGCCTATACGACAATATACTTGGGAATCGAGAGTGACATCAGACCACTCATATCAGACACCACAGACGGTAAAGAAGCGTGGAAAATTCTCCAAGACAACTTCGAGCCAAAATCAAGAGCGAGACTCGCCTGCCTTGTTGATGAATTCTTCGAACTACGTTATCATCCCGAAAATGAAACAATAGGCTTATATTGTCAATGACTAAAAGAAAAAACGAAACAAATCAAAGATGCAGGATTTGAAATCCCGGAAACTCTAATATGCTTTCAACTGATCAGACGACTCCCTAAAGAATACGATAACCTGGTCCAAATCATTTATAGACTCCCCGACAAAGAATTTAACTTCCGAAACCTGGAGGATCAACTGATAGCGGAATCTGGCTGAATAAACCAAAAGAAAAAAGATGACGAATCCAGAGAAACCAATGCGTTCAACGTAAACGAAAAAAAGATGTCTTCCAAGCCAAATTATGGATCCTCATCATACCTATCTAAGAAGGCCAACATGCGATCTTCTAACGAATCAACGCCAGAGTCATCCAGACACAGCCAACATCAGAGACAGAAAACCTGCACGTATTGTAGAAAGATTGGTCACTTACGAAGAGATTGTTACAAACTACCCGAAGAGGAGAAAAGAACCCATAGAAGACATCCTGACGATGAATACAAGCCACGAGAAGCAGGAAATAACATTCTGTACACTGAACTCGTAGGTGAAAATGTAATTCTAAATAGTAAATTTTGTGACAAAAATAAGGTAAGAAATATCTTATCATACTGGTTAATAGACAGTGCAGCAACTTCACATTTCTGTAATGATAAAAGTTTTTTTAAAAGTTTTAAATCAATTTCACCAACTAAAGCTTTAATAGGAGATAAAGATTCTAGCTGTGAGATAATTGGCATTGGTGATGTAGTTTTATATGTTAAAGATAAAAGAAAACGTAATGTAAAAATGACACTTAAAAATGTTCTTTATGCACCAAATATGAGAAAAAATTTAATTGGAGGAGCAAATATAGATATAGCAGGGTATAAGGTTATATGGTATAAAAATAAAA
>JAHWFO010056754.1:0-10607 GCA_023313115.1 Rhysida immarginata
GAAGCGAAAAAGTCACCTGATCATCGGGGTGCTAGCAACAATCCAACCTACATTGTTTCCAACAAACGGAAAAACACTGATTGTTAACATCCAAGATGGAGACAATGAACGTTGGATTGTTGCTAGCACCCCGATGATCAGGTGACTTTTTCGCTTCCAGGCCTTGTTATCTCGTACGCCTCGGCTGGTAAGTAGTGACGTCGCTTCCTGGTCCGTTGCCTGGCGATTCCAAACTTAGGTTTAACTTCTCAATGCTTTTTAATTTCTCGCGATGTGTGATTTTTAAAACTGAATTCCTCTATGAATATGCAGATATTCAATAAAAGGGTGAAGAAAGTAAATAAAAAAAACTATCTATTCCAGAGTTCTTCTTATCGCGCTGAGAAGATAATAACGTCAAGCGTATAATATTTTATGCAAGACACATTTTAACAGGCCAATGAATTAGAAGCATGTGTTTATTATCTTATTGGGCCCACTTTGGCCTAAATTACTTCATGTGTGTAGGTTGCCTAGCATCAGTATGATGTTGAAGTACTTGCGAATCAATTTAAGACCAAGCTTCAAGTAAACTTGTTGGGTAAGTCGGGTAAGATAGGGTAAGTCAGGTATAGATTAGGTAATGTAAATAAGCAGAGGAATTTCCAAAAGATGCCTTTTACCAAAAGATCGCAGAAAGCTAATTCCACTAGCTGCCGAACTGGAGTCAAATTGCTTGGTTAACTCCATACGAGGTTCACTTACAAAGTCATGGCAAGTATTATTTTTAGTGGAATTCCAGACCGCGATCGACACTTTTTTATATGCATCAATGACATTGAGACGTATGGTACTTATTGGTGCCGCTAAATGTTGTAGATGTTCAAGGACAGAAGAGGAAGGGATGCGCGAATGTCAGTTGCTTTTCAGCCGTTGTCAAGTACCGGTGCGAGTCGGCTAGATCAAAGTGCATACGTAAAAATATCAGTTCTTCGCGGTCAAAATGCGAAGGAATGTCACACATAACTCGTAGGAGCTGCTGGAGATCGTGCACTCCCATGCAGAACTGAAAGAGGCAAGGTGAATAGCATCTTTCCCGCATGAACGAGTAGCAAATACCGACATGCCTTTTACCGATGTTGCTCGTGCTGTGATCGCACAACGCTTAGAGAACGACAGACGATGATCTCTACAGGAGTTGGCAACAGAAACGGGTATTTTATTCTTCTCCTTTGTCTACAGCGCTTCCTGAATAACCCATGTAACAGACAATATTGGTAAAGTACGTACATTGTGTATTTTCATATGTATATTAAGAAATATTTGTATGACGACACGTTTGCCTGCAGAAAAAAAGTTGCCATGACTTTGTAAATGACCCTCGTATGAGAAAAAAATAATAATAGTCTTTATATTTTTATCTCGTAATTTATTCATCAAACAAGGTACACAATGAAACTATTTCTCGACATACTTCCATTGTGTTTGGGATCGCAGGAATACCTATAGAAAAGCTTGTCTCTTTGAGTGTGACAATTACAGAAGACGAAATTCTCGGTAACCATCTACTTGGGCGCTTCCCGCCAGTACGACGAGTCAACATGCAGAACGATAGCTCCCATCCCCACTCATATGATATTGTTTGCCCGTGTCTGCACAGAACCTTCCTTAGTAGGTCCTATCGCATAGCCCACTCCATTGCCTGAAAACTGACGGCTCTGTCATAAAGTATGCCACCTGTTAACGCTGCTTAGAAATTTTAATGCTAACTCAGTTGGATTCTTTAATCGTGCATGAAGACGTTGTTATCTTCTTTCGGTGCCGAGGACCGTTTTTTGCTTTGTTGAGGTGTTGAAGTTGTTGTTTGTGTTGATATTGGTGATGGAAGTGGTGCGTGCTCTTTGGATCGCTACGCCACTGCCAGGTTTCTTAAGTGAAGCAACTGTTACGCCACGTATGATCCCAAAGCCCGCTCGGATACCCGACTTCAAAATCAATAGGGGTGTTGCAATTCGAGGCTCCTCATCTTGATTCATGGAGAATCAAGAGGCCGATTGTACTCGCAAGCAAACGTATTTTATTGAGAAAGCGTAAGAAGGCGTAGAAATAAAACGCGCTAAAGAAAATCCCGTCGTCGTCGGCTGCAAGATTGAAGCCATCGATCAGTTTGGTTGCAAAAAGTTCTTCTTCGCCTCCTCACTGTAGTCCTTGTCACAAGTCGCGGAAAAAGTTCTTTCTTTTTTTTTCTTCTTCTTCTTCTATTTACAATCCCCCTACTCCCATACCCTTCTTTTAGGGCAGAAGCAGCAGCGTTCGTTCAATTTGTTGAGAATTCGAGCGTTCCAATAACAATAACCCAATCGTTGGCTTTATTTAATCGCGTGCGCCCGTGCCGAGCTGGGAGTTCTATCGGAGATCTCCACCCATCCGATGTCGGCTTTTCACAGGGAAACGCAGTCGGCTCTGTAATAATAGCACGTGAGCAAACACACGCGGCTCTTCTCCATTTCTAACCCCAGATTGTACCCACCCACCCCCGCCAACCCCCAACAGCCAAGAGAAAAGGAAATGAACTCAATGTTAGTTTCGACTGGAGAATGGAGGCGAGTTTTTGGTTAAAATGGAAGTTATCGTTGAAGGCGCCTTTTGTTGGGAGTTAATTACATAGGGGGAAGCCTTGGAGAGTCCCGGCTGCGTTTGACATTTAGTGCACAATTAATGTAACACGTTTTTTCTCCTTCTTTTTCATTCTCCCTCCTTCCAACCTTCATTTTGCATGAATTAATTCTTTCCAGTGCTGCGGGCGAACCGATGTCGTGGGTAATTTTATCGTTAGGCTTATTCCATTTCTTTTTTTTTTCTTTTCTCTTTAAATTCTGTATCATTATTATTACTATTGTAAGGCGGCGGCAGCAGCACCATTTCTCCATCGCCTCCTCAGTAATTGTCGCGAAAAACGCTTTTATTTAAATAAATCCACG
The DNA here is from genome assembly GCA_023313115.1 of Rhysida immarginata. NCBI lineage: Eukaryota > Metazoa > Arthropoda > Chilopoda > Scolopendromorpha > Scolopendridae > Rhysida > Rhysida immarginata. Next base: position 2,961 of record JAHWFO010056754.1, read on the forward strand.
GCAAAGGGATACCAAGAGCTCTTTGAAGGCTATAATTTCATTTCTCTCTATCGGAGGAACAATAATGGAACTTACTAGCGCAGCAAAAGGGAGTTTTGTAATATAAAAAAAAAATGTAATTGCTAAGAGAAATTGTCCCTCCCTCGAGGATCTATCTTTAGCACGAGGAAAAAATAATTACACGGCTCCTATTCAATTTTATATTGATGTTTAAAACGTTTAGCATACGCGAATGGTAATTTATTCTGCGTGTATAATTGGGCTTTCGAATTCTCTACTTCTTCGTTTTCGTTTCAGAAAATTCAAAATTAACTTATTCTAAACGGACTATGGGATACCTCAACATGTACTATTATTAAGTATCGAAAGGTGCTGTGGGGGAACGTGTCTGTCTGTCTGTCTGTCTGTCTCAGGTTAGTTTATTCTAACAACAGCACTTGTACTCGGATGCAGAGATCCAATTAAGGCCTCATTACTTAATTTGCAATTCAATCAACGTACTTTAATTAGTAGGCAATAAGCCGACCAAAATGTTTACAAAATTTTAATTGTATTTCTAGTTTCATTTTTATTTTTTTACTAGAAGAGGTACCCGGCGTTGCCCGGGATAATTACACTTGCACAAACTTTTCCTTTCATTGTTAGTCATGAGATATATATTGTTGGTTCATGCAGTGTGTTTGTGAATTGCGTGCTGATACCATTGTTGATACCTATTGTTGTACCAACTTTGCCTTGCATTGTTGGTCATGAGATATTTCTCATTAATATGCCTTGCCATAACCATGAATATCGATTTTTTATCGATATTTATTATTTTTCCGAAATCTGAGGTAGACAGTGACCTTCCTCATGCTTTAAAGGTCATGTATGCGAAATTTTATCAAGATCGGAATAAAACTGTAGATTTGTATAAAAAGCATACAGACAAACAGACCCACAGACCCACAAACATCCTTCTTTATATATAGAGAGACTAGAAGAGGTACCCGGCGTTGCCCGGGATAATTACACTTGCACAAACTTTTCCTTTCATTGTTAGTCATGAGATATTGATTGTTGGTCCATGCAGAGCGTTTGTGAATTGCGTGTTGATACCATTGTTGATACCTATTGTAGTACAAACTTTGCCTTGCATTGTTGGTCATGAGATATTTCTCATTAATATGCCTTGCCATAGCCATGAATATCGATTTTTTGTATCCAGAATATTATTAAGCATTATGAAAGGAAAGGGGTGTATGAATGATGTCTTTAAATTTAAAAAGTAAAACTACGAGGGTGGGCTGAAAAGTAATGCCTCCATGGCTGTAACTTTTTTATTTTTTAACCGATTTTCAAAATTCTTTTTGTATCTGATACTCACATTTCTCCTCTATGTAATGTACTATTCACTTTTTGACATAGTCCCCATTCCTTTCCGTGCATTGCGCCAACGCGTGACTACTCGGGTGAACCCGTCGGAGAGGAATTCCGGGGTTGTCGTCGACACGAGGATTGAATGGCAGCTTTGGATCCTCTTCTGCAGCACGATAACGCCCGTCCGCACACGATCGCCACGCATCAGAGGGGGATCGCCTACAGTTCAAAGATGAAAAACTGCAGTTCAAAAATGAAAGACTTTGCACCTTGCGACTTTCACAACTTCTGCGAGATACTTTTCTCACAGGCTTCGTACATCGTAAATAGCGACTAACCATGTACAATTCCGAACCACGTTGCGAGCCAGCTGACGTATTCTATGACCCGTCGCAGAAAGGAAGAGGAACTGTCGGAGGCTCTATGAGGGTTACTTCACAGCAGAACGATGGAAGTACGTTGTCACTTTGGATGAAGCCTCCACCTACCCCAAACACTGCAACAAATTCCCGCGGAGGGACGTCATAAGAAAAGTGGTCCTTAAGGAATATAAAAAAGATTTATGGTGAATACGAGATACTCGTACAACGGCAAGCTCAAAGTCAGAAGAGTGGACAAGAATATTAACTACTTTACTATCATCAGCATGTTCTCAGTCCAATTTTTCCACAAGGAAATCAAAAGTAAAGTTTGGAGAGGGCAAAAAGTAAAGTTTGGCTGCATCAAGACAAAACCTCCAATCATACGTCTAACTGGACCGTTCAATTTATACTGAGTTTAATAGATAAAACGGGAATTCACGTTATACCCTTTCAGGATATTCTTTTTTGCAACTGCCAAATCATCAGATGCATGCATCCCCGATTAATTTCTGTGGATTTGGATTATAGAAACTAGGCCTTGCTCGACGCCGTCCAACAACCATTGAGGGTTTCTGGAAGCCTGCAAACAGGAATAGAACAACATCAGCCTCGCCGTTCCGCAGACATCTCTTCTATAATGTAAGATATCTGTGCAGAGTAACTACAATGTAACTTTCTTCTTTGACAAGTGTTTTCATAAGAGTAATTTAAAAAATTTATCTTCTTAAATGTAATGCACATTACATTTTGATATTTTATGAAGAGAATAAACTTCAACATTTGAAACGGGCTGTACGAGTAGAATGTTCAGGAGTTGGGCTTATACATTTTGGATATCCTTAGTAATGAAACTGTGTGTGTACGACAATTTACAAGATAAAGTCAGAGTTGTTTGATTAGCTTTGCAAAGATCTAGACATACCACTTAGTACGTGTCATATATAATGAAGCATTAAGGACCTTTCACTAAATTTACAGCCGCCAAAACAAGGTAGAATAACTAAAATAACTTTGTGTGCTCATCCTACATAAAAGGCTAAATGTCACTTCCAAATGAAATGGCAAACATCCCCATCCTGAAATCTCCCGGGTTCCTCCAAAATCAAGAGGAAGTTCATTTTCTTTTTTTTTCGAATGAAAAGTTCCAAAGCCCTAACAATAAATGTTGACTCAGAGGAGACAGTATAATCAGAAATCCTGCTTAAGTAACTGTATTTCTATGTATATTGAAAACAAGGTAACGAAAACAAAGCGCTATGCAAAACAAAATTACGCAAATAGCGAAGTACTCGGGATATGAGAAACTGTTTTCAGGCTTAAATCAACAAAGAGATTTGAAGGGAAAATCACAAGCGCAGAGGAGATCAAAAGGAGTGAGTGGTGGCGCGGGAGGGGGGGTGGTGAATTATGTGAAGAGGAGGAGGTGGGTGAAGAAAGGAACCTCATCTTGTTCCTAGGGCATTTGTTCGAGCTGAGCAAATTTCCAGCCGTCGGCCTTTTTAAGAAACCTTTGTATGAAATTTTTGGATTTTCTTCCTATTTTCTTCCCTCATTCTTTTTTCTTCGCTTTCATTCTGATGAAGAAGAATAAGTTGAATAAAAATAAGAATTTTCAATTACAGAAAACGAGGGGTCGCAAATAGAACGCGAAATGCAATCAATAGGAAAGGAGCGGACGAGGTGGGTGCGCGGGTGGGGGGTGAAAAAGAGTTGAAAAATAAAATTCAATTTTTCTTGGCTTTGAAATTATTTAAGATAGGAGAAGGAAGAGAATAAGAAGAAGAAGAACGACGGCGGTGGTGTAGGAGGAGGAGGAGGAGGTGGAGGGTATGGAAGAAGTAAGTTCTTCCGCCTAACTCTTCAATTAGGCTCGTTCTTCTTCAGCGGAAGTTCATCCGTTTGTTCCACCGCACGTGCATTAGTGTCTGATGTGAAAAAGCAACCCGGCGGCGGAAGGGAGTCCGACTTCCGGTTGAGATATTTTCCTCCGATTGGGAAGAAAACGAATATGGGGCCTCCGAATAAGAGAAGGAAAAGGATGAGAGAGAAAAAAAAAAAGCACGTCGGCGCTGAGACAATGGACTCCCGACGCATATCGCCCACGCCACTTCGCTCGTGGAACGGCATTATCTCGCAAAACTGCTTATAAAATGAAAAGCGTAGCAGTTTGTTGGTTCTTTTTTTCCTCAGTAATATTATTATGCTAAATTTTCATCCACTTTAAAATGAAAAAACAAAAAAAATTCATTTCCTCTTTCATTCAGAACAGAATGCGCGCCTTTATGTTCGGCCTCCTTCAAAATAACACAACTTATACTGACTCACTAAAACTTGTGTCAAATGCTTTCAACGAAGACAGAGGAGAGGCATGAAAACAGATTCACGTACAGAGTGTCCCACAAAGGATTCCCTGATTTCTCGTAAATGGAGATCGATAGAAGAATGAAACAAGTAGTAGGTTTATTTCGAAAGCCGTAAAAACCTGATACGGAAGTTTCAAATTTAGTTTCAAATCGACTGTGATGTAATTGCAATGGCTGCTTGCAAAGGACAGTTTATAGCCTATTTCTCGGACTCCGTACTGCGACTACAAAACAAGTGATACTCTGTAGAAGATGACTCCGAGACATAGATATGAGGCAATGCTTCATAGACCAAAGGATTCAGTTGTGCGACATGAGGACGGGCGTTGTCCCGGAGCAGAAGAACACCAAGATCTGTTGAGCAAAGCCGGTTGTTTCTGCAGCATCTATCATTACAATTCAGCACAATAATTTTCTGCAGTGATGGTTTGGCCTCTTGCCAAGAAGCTCCCGATTGTTAACCACGCTAAAAAGCATCATCTTCTCGTGGTGTAAGAGTGGCTTACGATGCCGTCCAGATCGTTTACGATTATCATACACGGCTCATTTTTCGTCACAGATGACGATTCGGTGCATTAGAGGTTCCTGTTTATTCCTGGCTAGCAAAGATGTGCGCACTTCCAAATTCCTGGTCTTATTGGCAGTTAGCAGTACATAAGGTACAAACATGAATTTTTTTATATTTTTTTACTTTACTCAACGCAGCCATACGCCGATCAACTGTCACGCGGTTAACACCTACATCTGCTGCTATCTCTCGACACGTGTTTCGCGGGTGAGCTCCAACTGAACAGAATAGAAAATAGAATGTCGTCAGAAACTGCAAGAGGTCGGTGGCAAAGTCATCCTGAAATTTTGAGTTCTATATATTGGATATCCTGCGGGGTATACAAGACTGCGGGTTTCCAAAAAATTACATAAAATTGGAATTTTGCAGGGTATACAAGGGTGCGCGTTATACAATGGTGCAGGGTATATTCACGGAAATACGAAATCTGATGGAGAATCAACATGTAGGAATAGGTTATGCTCTTCAAAAAACCATGGTTTTAATTGTAGAGGAAAAGGGGAACAAAGTGAAGAGCAGAGATACAGAAATTGGGGGTCGCCAAATTTTTTTTTTTGGGGGGGGGTGTCACCGAGGTTAATTTCATTTGCATTTATTTTTAAATGATTTATCGCCGTTAACGGTTGAGTTTCAGACCCATGTTGATAGGACATTTGGTTCTTATTTGGCCATGGGAAGTAAGCATGCGAAGTTTGTGACAGGGTTTCAGACTCATCCTATTAAGTATGAAAACTGAATTGTAAATTACTATCTAAGTAAACTAACGTAAAAAGAGAATTTAAACGAATAAACCTCAAGAACTGAAAGATTAAATGGAGAGTGTACTTATTCTTTAAATATTTGAACAAACAAAATTTTTTTAGTTTGTAAGCGTTCCTACATAATTAAACGAAGTGAGCCTCAATTGGTGAAGCGTTCTCTGTAATATTATTTCTTCATATTCTACTACTAAAGTGTTTCTATGTAACCAGCGAGCTATCAGTTACTAGCAATTAGCAATATGTCTAACAGCTATTCATACCAATATGCAGCTATAACAGCTATAACAGCAATATGCTCTTGATGCCAATTAGTGACGGATAACAATAGGTCTAACAACTCGGAGGGAGTTTCGTTGACATATTACGAGATACTCGTACATGCCATATCTTAGCATTGAAAGTTCCAACGGTACCATATGGTAACATGAGAACACGTACTACTAAACCAATTCGAACTAATACTGATTATTGGATATTTTTATTCATGACACATCGTTACGAGTTGTTTGATATATTACATGCCTTATCTTAGCTTTGAAAGTTCCAAAGTGTCATTTGGTATCATTAGAACACGGACCAATAGACCAATTTCTATCATCACTAGTTGTTCTCATATATTTGTTCATGATACGTCGTTACGAGTTGTTTGATATATTATATGCCATATTTTGTTACTGGAAATTTTTAAGGAGGTATTGCTATCTTTAGAGCACGTGCTATTGCACCTATCCGGCTATCTCACCTTCGAACTTGTTCGAGTTCTGTCCCATATTTATGGAATGGTAAAAACAGGATGTGAAAAAGTTAATTCGTTTTCAAGTTATCGTATTAAATAATTAGCTCCCTATGAATAAAGAAATCCTTTTGGTTTAGGCACCGATCTCCCCTTTCTACAATCGTCATTCACTTGCATTCTGTACGCGCACCATCTGAACAACTTTAACAGCACACCCAAAGCCGAAACGAAGTACTCAGCACGCGTTTTCTCCAATGCAAGGATGATTCGTCTCTTCCAGGAATTCACTATATGCACTCTCCCCATTGTTGTTAAAGCGGACATTATAAACATTACATCACTCTCCTTTTTCATTTCAATAAAACGCCAAATCATGTGTAACCCACACCCGTTTGCCTGCGACACATAATTTGCGGTTACTTATGCAGATCTTAGAAGCTGTCTGGTCCATCAAGGTTAAATTTTTTTTTTCATCGGAGAACGGATATATATATTTAGAGAAGAACGAGACACAAGAACCCTGGAATACAATAATTAATAGTTATTAATAAAAATGCAAAATGAATAAAAAATAAGATAAAATAAACAAAAATAATTAATCAAAAATCAAAATAAAAAGCTGACGTTTCGGATAGAGACTATCCTTTATCAAAGCAAAAAGGATAATTCTCTAAAAGCAAATAGAATATTAGAGAATTATCCTGAAGTTATGAAAGTTGTACTAACGGACGGGTTTATATATATAGTTTGCATAAAGAATAGTAATACGGTATTGGCTGGAAAACAAGAAGAGAACAAATGAGATTAATTAGAAGAACTGTTGGGATAGGACAGGACGGAGGACATATAGGAAATAGTAAGAGGGCGGCGAGAAAAATGCAATAGGATAACACATATGAAGTTAAAAAAATAAAAAAAGGTTAGGAATAATAGGGTACCTAGCAAAAAGATTTCGTAAAATTCCCTGAATTTCCTTTGATTTTTCCTGATCATCAGCAGACAAGAAAACGCTATCATGAAAAAATTTTATTGACACTGTTCCCGGTTACAAAAAAAAAAAAAAAATATTATTCCCTGACCGTTCCCGGTTACAAAAAAATCCCCTGATCATTCCCGGTCGGTAGTCACCCTGTAAAATAGTACCACATATAAGAGTGACCGGGTCAAAGGTCACTGAAATAAAGGAGTACAAGAAGCCTATGAAAAAAAGTGCGCAGGGACGGACACAAAATGAACATAGAGGTAGAAAAATATGAAAGAACATTAAAAAAAGGAAATAAAAGATAAAGAAAAAGGGAAAAAGAAAAGGAAAATGGCCCAGATAGCTTGCGACAAATTAAGGAATAGCTGAAGTTGGAGAGGGATATGGGAAAGGTAATGAGGGAATGGTGCCTTTGCTAAGGGGTGAGGGAATTGAATTTCCAAATAAGAAAAGACTCGAATTGCTTTCTCTCTTTTTTGTTATGGAAGTTACTACGAAGAAATCAAGGGAAATTCA
>JAHWFO010056755.1:0-11790 GCA_023313115.1 Rhysida immarginata
TTTTAATGAACGAGCTGGAACACAGACGGGAAAATAAATTGGTTTCGGGGCCCTTTTTTGTGGAATAAGAAAAACATAAGGAGCTTTGAGAAAAGAATGGAGGGAGAGCGGGAAAAAAATCGATCGCTTAGATGCTCCTATTCTTGTTGGAAAGCTCGAGTTATGAAGGGTCTCTTCGGAGCCCCAGGACTCATCCGTGGGTTCCGGCTCATTAGGCAGGCGTTTCTGTCACGAGTGATAGACAACTCCGGCGAATTTGTATGCGACTTGAGCACCGCCCTGAATATGGAGATTACAAGACTTCTATGATGACAAAATGATTAACGATTAAGCTTCATGCGTTCTCACAGGACGCAAATACCAACCCGTCATCGACAAATATTGATTGCCTTCAACGCAATTTTAAACTTGTCTTCCAACGAATAATACTTTAATTGAATGGTCTGAGGGGGTGGGCTGGAAGATAGATACGACTTCGTTACGAAGAACTCCCTTATCAAGGAGGTCTCCTTGCCTTCTTTGTAGCGAAGTTAATCGAGCGATAACGTTTGCGGCAAACTTTGTGGTCGGCGAAATTAGTTGCGATAATGATTGTGGAGAAGGACTGTTTCATAACATGTGTTGCTTCCAAAAGCCATCGTTTACGTTTTGACAGGGCGGGAGAGAAGCTTTTCCAGAGTGACAATGAATATAAATTGTTCCCACATGAAAAGGGAATCTACGTTTTTCTTTCTCATTTTCCTAATGATACAGTTCATCTTAATTTTGTTCGATTGTAATTTTCCAGGGCTTTCCACTTTGCGGCGGAGTTTGCGGTCGTTAACGAAAGGGGTCGGGGCTTGGCTTGTTTGGTCGGTAATACTGATTTTTTTCTAGGTAATGTGTTGAACCGAAATGAAATTTCCCCCCCGAAATAACAGGACAGTAACAGAAAGGAATAAATTAGCTTTCAAAATGTTCTTTTAACTGTGAGAAAAAAACCCAGTGATTTACTAGGTGGTTAACCAAGATGATGTACGTTGAATAATACTGAACGCAAACCTGAGACTATCTGTAAGCCAATCCATTTCTTCAACCATACCTAAACACTCCCTACATGGTGATATAGGCATTGTCAGTTTGGTACAGAAATGTCCAAAATATACAGGGTCGGGACACAGTAATATGACCACCTCTCCTCGAACATGTTGGAATGCAGATAAAAAAATCACTGTATATCATTAAAGGCTGACAAAAGCAGACGTGTAGTAGCATCCGTTAACACAGCAATTGTCGCCGTCATGGGCAGAGCAAGTGACCTGTCGGACCTCCAAAAGGGGATGATCATTGGCTATCGGGCCAAGGGGGGCAGCATTTCAGAAAAGGCCACCTTTGTGAAACTGCTCTAGGGCTGCCGTTGTGAAGGTGTACCGCGACTGGACGAACCAGACAGTTTCGAGCAACCGAAGAGGTAACTGTGGGGCCCCAATCGGCGTGCCACTGTTGAGCAACTGACACAGCAAATGAACAGTGGGGCCACTAGGCGTGTCAGCACCATAACAGTGCAACGATCCCTCTTGAGGTTGGGACTCCGGAGCAGGCGTATGCTAGCAGCACCCATGTTGACGCCTGTGCATCGCCGAAAACGCCTCCAATTCGCAATGGGCTATCGCCATTGGACCTCGGCCGAGTGGCAATGGGTTGCTTTCTCTGACGAGTCGCGGTTTCTGGTGAACAGAGTGGACGGACGATGGAGAATTCACCGGGAAGCATCTGAGAATAGGCATCCTGACACCATCGTTGGCAGACAACAGGCTGGCGGAGGAAGTTTGACTGTTTGGGGGATGTCTTCATGGTATGGTCTGAGTCCACTGATACCGCTGGAGAGTACACTAAATGCTGTTCGTTACCTGACGATAGTCGCAGAACAGGTACACCCTCAGGGTAATGGCACCTTTGAACAGGACAATGCTCCCTGTCATACTGCCAAAATTGTCCACGACTAGTTCGAGGAGGATGAGGATGAATTCAAGCTACTCCCATGGCCACCAAATTTCCCGTACCTGAACCCCATTGAATATTTGTGGGACCATCTCGATCGCCATATCCGCAAGCTGGACCCTCCACTACGCACGGTGATGGAATTACGGGATGCACTGATCGCCGAATGGTCCCAGATACCTGCAACACCTTCCGAGGAATTACTGACTCTCTGTCACGTCGATTAGCTGCTGTGCTTGTCGCCTAAGGTGGATATTCCGGATACTAGCAGGTGGTCATATTAATGTGTCCCGAACCTGTAAATGTGGCGTCCGCATTCATTTCACGTGAGCTACATGTTAGGGCAGGTATTAAAACCATTAGTATTCGAACACCGAGCTAAAATCATTGAGTTATGCATCCATCAACTTCAGCTGCTCCGAAATTATGAAAGCCTGCAAGAAGCGAGGCTTCGTAGTTTCCAACTGAACTAAATGACATCGACAAAACCAGAAGCCGCGCCATTCGTGAGGGGAAATACCAACCAATTCGAAACCATCCCCCTAGCCGTACGTCGTCCGGAGAGTTCGAACTCTCGTAACTAGATGTAACCCACCAACACATAGTGCCATTCAGAATTGCTTGCCGCGCCATGGTCAAGAGCGACAGACCAACTGCCCTAAACTGCTGAACGATACCTGGTGGATGAAAAATATAACACCTGGTCACACAATTTGAGGCGTACGCTTATTTAAGCGACTGCAACAAGACCCGAGCCTTTTTGTACCGCCCAGGACTTCAGAAAACGATACCACGAATGCAAGGAATCCTCTTTAAAAGGTTTCATGATCGTGGCGGGATTCAGCTACAATGGCAAGTTAACTTTATACAGAGTTGATTCAAAGGCCAAAGGTCATGTACTATCAGACTAACGTTCTAACCCCTATTTTTACACGTGACATCCCCCGTTTGTAGGGTACAGAGGTAAATAAGGTGACAAGGCTGCGAGTCATTCCCCCCTGTAGCAACATGACGTTAATCCTTGCATAAAGCAAATTGTGTGTAGATAATGTTTGATGAGGCAGGGGTTGAAAAAATGGACTGGCCGCATAGAGCACCTATATGTTTCTTAATGAATGTCTGTGAGTGAACTTGTGAACGCCTCTACCAAATTATGGTGGAAAGACTTGCTAGGAGAGTAGAAGCCAAATAAAAGCAAAGGGAGGTTCAACTCAATTGATCGGTTAGTTAGGTTAGATTGATCGCACAGCTGTTCCGTAGTTTTGTTGTTACTAACTGTTCATTGGGAACGGTCATTGGTATCGTCTGATATATTCTTATACGTGTTGTGCGTCAATAGCGAAACTTAATTTGAGAAGAGACCAACAAACCCACCTTAGAAGAAGAGAACTACACAAAATGTTAAGTTATATGGTATCACAAAATTTTACGTAGAGTCTATTTTAAGAGTCAAGGGTTGGCGAACAACCACTTCAACGAGACTCATGGAGAATTCTTTTAAATTCCTCCCAGCCTCTAAATGTGTTTCTATTGAACAATCCTCATATAAACTCAAAACTGCTTGGAAATATCTGTTAGAATAGAATACCACTAGACAACGCTGAATTTTGTTTCAACTTTGGTGCAAAGTAACCTCTGTAGACAGAAAGTAGCCACGGATTGCGGTACATGGTCTGATGGATCAAGATACATGTGATTAAGTACCGAAAGGTGCTTTATGTTATTACTGAGGAAGTACGTGTCTATCCGTCTGTCTGTAGCTCAACCTTCTTCACCAATCGATAAATGTTGTTCATTGCACGAATTATTTCGAAGATAGAAGAAATCGCTACATTAGTACGTGCTCTAATGTATCATTCTGATACACTGTACATATGTGCCATGTTAAGAAATGACATGTAATACAGATCGAACCTCGCTATAACGAACTCGGGTTTAGCAAATTCCTCCTTATAATGAACACTCTTAAAATTTTTGGTTGGTTTCCCATAGAACTAAGCCAAAAGTTCTCCGCTTATAACCAACTTCTACGAGGGTGGGCTGAAAAGTAATGCCTCCATGGCTGTAACTTTTTTATTTTTTAACCGATTTTCAAAATTCTTTTTGTATCTGATACTCACATTTCTCCTCTATGTAATGCACTATTCACTTTTCGACATAGTCCCCATCCCTTTCCACGCATTGTACCAACGCGTGACTAGTCGGGTGAACCCGTCGGAGAGGAATTCCGGGGTTGTCGTCGCCACGAGGATTGAATGGCAGCTTTGGATCCTCTTCTGCAGCACGATAAAGCCCGTCTGCACATCATAGGGGGTTGCAGCGCCTACAGTTCAAAGATGAAAAACTGCAGTTCAAAAATGAAAGACTTTGCACCTTGCGACTTTCACCACTTCCCAAAGAAGAAAGAGCACCTTAAGGGGCATGAGTTGCGTTCTGACGACGAGGTGAAACCTGCCGTTCGGTCTTGGTGTCGACAACAACCCCGGAAATCCTCTCCGACAGGTTCACTCGACTAGTCACGCGTTGGTACAATGCGTGGAAAGGGATGGAGACTATGTCAAAAAGTGAATAGTGCATTACATAGAGGAGAAATGTGAGTATCAGATACAAAAAGAATTTTGAAAATCGGTTAAAAAATAAAAAAGTTACAGCCATGGAGGCATTACTTTTCAGCCCACCCTGGTATATAAAGAACACCTCAGTATACAGAACAAGTTTTTTTTGATCCGGAAGTTATTCAGTCTCTCATTATAAGACACATCCGGTTAAAATGGCGGCATCTACCACTTCAGGTAATGTGAAATACTGTATGAAAAGTTTTCCAAATATTTAAAGCTATGACATAAAAGTATTATTTGTTCAAATTCATTCAGATTTGTAGAAATGTTACAAGGGTAATTGTTCATTTTTCATTATCTTACGATCTACAAGGATTGGTAATAGATGATGTGCAGTTTGACGACTACGTTGCATGCAGTTGCATGAATGAATGCAGAGCTTCATTCAATGATAATGAAATATGTGAATATACTAACAATACTCAAGGAGAAGAAATCACATGTGAAGAGGAGTTAACCTGTGACATAGAAATGAGCTCATCACCAATAACAATGACTGAGGTCATTAAATCGGTCCAAAATATTAAACAACATCTCAATTACTTAGAAAGTATACCAGATCAAATAAACTTTACAATGGTGGCAGTTGAAAATTTCATCATTTCTTCTGCTCTGATCACAAAATAAGACCAGCAAAAAATTACTGATTATTTTAATCCTGCAGGATAATGTAGGCAGTAAATACTGTAGTGGCTTGGTTTTTGAACTAAAGTAAACTAAGTAATGTGATATTCTTGCTGTGATTTATCTCAAAAATTCAGTGATTTTTAGACTGAAATGTAACAAATTTAAATTTAAATTAATTTTTTTTAAAAATTCGTTATTAAAAATTAATTCGTTATATCGGATAAGAAGTACTCTCATTATAAAGAACAAATTTTCCTGTCCCATTGAGTTCGTTATACCGAGGTTCGACCTGTACACTGACTGAGCAGAACTCATGAGGTAGCAGGTCGCTAATTCGTATGTTTTACGCCCCTTGGGTTGTGTCAAAGACCTTGTTGTGTGTAAGACTTCGTTCTCACACGTTCAACTGTGTCTAGGGTGTACCGAGAATGGGTGGAGGAAGGCGTAATAGTCCACAACAGACAGGAAGGCCATAGTGCGACAAATCAAGGACCAATTCAACGTCGGCCGAGCTAGAAACGTCTCCCAGTGGACAGTCCGTAGGAACATGCGTGCCCTCGGCTATGAGAGTCGTCGCCCTACGTGGGCACCACTGTTAACCCCCGGACACTCCGGCGTGCATTTGCCACCAATCATATCGGATAGACCCTGCACCAGTTATGGTCTGACGAGTCAGGGTATCAAGAGGGCGTGGTCCAGGGCAGTGAGGTATCAGCCATGATCTGGAAAACTGCTCGAAGACCATCTCCAACACCCCGACGACCTTGCCATCTTTCAACATGACAACGCGCCGCCACATCGCTCCAATGTCGCCCGAGAATGGCTGGAAGAGGTTCAATTACCCAGAAGCCCTGACATGAACCCTAACGAGCATATCTGGAAAGCCGTTGAACTCGGGCTCCGTGCGCTGGATCCTCTACCCACAAACAGATCGCAATTGTATTCGCGCATACGCCTAGTCAATACCATAAACTCACATCTACCCGCATACATGCTGTAACTCGAGTCAAAGAGGATCAAGTAAAACATTAAGCAGATGTTTCTAATTCATTGTCCTTTGCGTTTATTTAATGTTCTCTCATGGCCGTGTATTCACTTTAGCTCGTACCTACCAATTTTAATAAACAATAATCAAATGCCAATTTATCAAATCGAATGTTAAGAGCTTTTACGTTAATTTCCAGAAGATGATCATGCAATATTCATTAAACATTTTTTTTTATCAATATTTCCCGATGAATTAAATCGCACTTCTCGGCCTGTCAGAGTAGCTGCCGAAGGTCCTTCCTCATTTGACAGGTAGCGTTCAATGAGACAAGTCATCCATTATGCAAAAGATATAAATATTGACATTTTAATTGACTTATTTTTCGATTATGTCGTTTAGCCGAGCCCTCATGAAAATAGAAACTCAATTGCGGGGCCCTCTATCGGACGTCATATTTTAATTTGGAAATTACATTTACTTTTGTTTATTTTCCATTCCGCTTGTTTTCAGGAATAATCATCGAGAGCCTCCTCCCCCGCCCGCCCGCAATGCTTTTCAGATAGGAGCGCGCAAATTTATGAGTTTCCAAAATAAATAAACTAAAACGTCTGTTTATTCAGTTTAAAGGGAGCGGAGGCCATTCAGATGACATCAAGTAGGATCCGTTAGAATTAAAAACTTATGAAAGCATTTCTACCTTTTTTTTGTAGCATTAATAATGGCGATCGTTATTATGCAATTTAATTAAATGAACAACTGAAACGCCTCTACAAATACTTTTAAATATTCGTGAGGTACTTTCAAGACGCATTCATTAAATTTATGTCATTCTAATGTCAAAGGTAAAATGAGAGAACAAATACGAATATTAATACGCTCATTATATGAAACTATTTCAATTTTCCTTTTATCATCTACGCATATGAATAACGAAATCAGAATTCGAGAGCAAATAAAGAGAACCATACGGACTAACAAACTAACCCTTAAGGCATTGCTTAGACGGAATTAATGAGAAAATAAAGAATATCAGGCTGGTGGGAAAGTAAAGTCGGTATACCATATGCAGCTTAAACTAGCTGTTGCCCGCGACTACAGAGCATGTTAAGGCGGAGACACACATGCACGGTTTACATCCGACTAGCTGTCGCATGCGACTATGGAACGACTACTTCCGGTCTCAAACGGCCAGTCGTAGGGGTCGTGCGACTAGTTTTTCAAACTTCAGCTCTGTCCGACTTTCACGCGACTTGTCGTTCACGATAACCTATCAGGTTGCGAGAGTATACACGATTAGCATCATGGGAAGCATCCACACGATCAGCATCACGGGAAGCATCCACGCGATTAGCATTACGGGAAGAATATACACGATTTAGCATCACGATTAAAATTAACTTTGTTGGATTAATAATAAATTGTATTTTTGACGCGTAATCGAATCCATTTTGGCGGAAATGAATACAGTTTCCTGTGTGACTGCAGCGCTATCACGGACACAATTTGAGTTAAAATGCTTGTCGGTTGAAAGTCGTGCGCGCGGAAGTTGGAAATGTGTGTTTTGCTAGTCGCATGCACTCTGGTGTCGCTTCAAGTCGGATGAAAACCGTGCGCGTCAAAGTCGGATTTGTGTGTTGGCACCTTCATATGTCATATGCGGAGATTGAATCAAAAGTAGTGGCCGATCACTGCGCAAACTTTTAAATGGCCACTCATTGCTAATCTTCAAAGTAGACTCCATCATACTCGATGGTCTTCATCCAACGACCAGCCAGCTGGAGGATGCCCTCGCGAAACCACTCCTCCGGTTTCTTGGCGTCTTCAACCTCACTGACATTGGCGAAGGGCCGTCCACGCAGGAAGTGCTCCATGGACCGGAAGAGATGGTAGTCGGAAGGTGCCAGGTCGGGACTGTGTGCTTGCGCGGGCTTCAGCTCGTGGGGAACAACTCGGCAGCACCTGTTGACCTTTCCCATGGCGTGCAGATGTCGAACCACACTCGATTTTGATGTCCCCATGTCCGCCGCTAGTCCACGGGTGATGCTGCTTGGGTTCGCTTCCACTTCTTTGGGTCTTCCGCTCCTTGGCGCATCTTCCAGGCCTATGTCTCCAGACGAAAAACGGGAGAACCAACCTTCGTGCTGTCCGTTCATTGGTCACACCCTGATCTTCCAATGCTCGCGCACTGGTCCCCTTATTCCAATAGTGACGAAGGAGCTCATGTATTACCAATTTTTCTGCCATATTTTTACACTGGCTGACGCAGGTGGCACAATATATATGGCATTCAAATTCGTACTCACGTTTCTTCACACTCCTTTCTCTTAATAAACTGCGATATACCCTTGTGGTAAATTGTCTTTGGCCCTAAAATTCCCAAAACCCCCCCCCCCCCCCCCGATTTGGCGCTCTGGGGGACTCAACCTCTTTATTTTGACTCAACCTCTGTATTCCAACAAAGGTTTTGTCCCGAAGGTAAACAGGGGACCAACAACACATTGAACATAAAAAAGTAATGCTTGAAATGCGTTGTAGCTGCAGCATATGATTATGAGGCTTCTTTCACTTATCTGTGTTCATTTGTGTGTGAATAGTGCATATATATATACATGGAGATATAAGGATAAGGTTTACAGAAAAAAAATTCCCTATCGGGGCCTGTATGGCTGGAGGCCGACATATTAGGTCCCCGAGTGAGATTGAATAAGAAAGGGTACGGTGAATACACGAAAACACGACGTGACAACACAAAATGCGACGACGGAGCTCTTGGCCATCCCAAAGGAGGCATTCCGCACTTGTTTCAACCAATGGCAGCAACGCTGGGCTAAATGCGTTGCTGCAGACGGTGCTTATTTTGAAAGTTACTAAACATTTATGTGAGTTCGAACCGTATTTTTTGTAGCCTCAATCCGTATACTTTACGGCCAAGCCTCGTATTCCAGTACTGGAAAAAAATTATATGACTAAAAGACTATGTGTAGAATTTACTGTTTGTTATCCCATTTTTCGGAAATGGCTGGAAATGGGCGGATCCCAAA
The DNA here is from genome assembly GCA_023313115.1 of Rhysida immarginata. Taxonomy (NCBI): domain Eukaryota; kingdom Metazoa; phylum Arthropoda; class Chilopoda; order Scolopendromorpha; family Scolopendridae; genus Rhysida; species Rhysida immarginata. The sequence continues at coordinate 9,255 of JAHWFO010056755.1, forward strand.
AACTTTAAATGGGAAAATGGGCCGAGTGGAATGTCTTTAGATAGCTCTTGAAAAAAGAAACAACTTTTGTAGGAAACTCTTTGTTCTAATCGGCTTCCTTGCGAAAATAAACAATAATAGAGATGACATATTGATGGTTGCACGCCGAACGATGTCTAATCGTACACATAACTTCAGAATGGGTTTTAAGCAGCTTGCGGGTCGTAATAGGCACATTGGTCAAGTGCAGCCCAACGAGAACTTGGATACTGTGATTAGAACAGGTGCGAGTACTATCTGTCCATTCGTCAACGGACACACCATATCAGTAAGTTAAACCGGACCGTGCAGTACATAGTATCGTGCAAGGCATTCTTTCGCTGCAATGACATCCGCAATCCTTCGAGGAAGACTTTCCGCCAATTTGCGATGCGAGTTGGCAGGAACCTTGCTCCATTCATCCTTCAAACTGGCAAACAGCTCAGAGGGGTTCTTTCAGAAGCAGGGCTTAGCTCTCAACCGGCGCTCCAATTCGTCCCAAAAGTCTTCAGTGGGTTTGAGATCTAGACTTTGGGCTGGCTAGTCAAGTTTCCCAAAGGTGTATGACAGGAAGCATTGTCGTGCTGGAACATGTATGTGCCGTTACCAAAGTGTTCCCACAATGTCGGTAATGCAGAATTCTCCAGAAGTCTTTGGTACGCTTCTCACAAGGCCATATCACGAAAAGCAGGACCAGACCCACATATATCCCTCGGACCGCCTGAACTGATAGCGGGTTTCATCACTCCACAGGATGGTTTTCCATTACATGTATTCTAGAATACAGTGGCGACGTTCTTTGCGCCACTGTAACCATTAGGAGCTGTGATATTTGGCTTGTGAACTGCTGCTCGTTCACTTAAACCAAGTGCGATAATGTCCCGGTGGACGGTGCGATCACTTGCATCAGTAGACAACGCCGATCGAGAGACCTGTGACAACGTTTTTAACGAGGCCTTCCGGTTTGACATCACCTCACGATCCCGATCTGTCAAATATGTCGGTTTATTGGATCTGGGTTTGCATGTTATATCGTCCGCGATCCCATGTGAAACGTCCAGTGACGAATAACCAGATACTGTAAGCCTTAAAGATAAACCTTCCTCTTGAAGTTATTATCCATTAAAATCATTATTAGAGTCAAATCCCCGGATAACGTCACAAGCATTTGCATCCAGGCTCGGAATTGATCCGAACACTATTCCGGAAAAGTGCATAAACTGGAATAATGGTTTCCCCATGAGTTGAGCGAAGACAACAAACTACAACGTTTGTCCATTTGTTCCTCGTTAATTTAGCGGAATAAAACTGGCCCTTTCCTACATCGAATTAGACTCGCGACGAGAAGTGGATCTTGTATGATAATTCCTAATTTTCAGAAAAATAGGTAAACAGTCAGCCCCCATCAGCTGCTGTCGACCGCATTGCAATATGCATGGCTTCAGATACCAATAGTCATTTTCAAGCATCATAATGACACTCCGTGTTGCCATAATAAAGACGATCAACTGTGTATATGCTCTTTCTCAAAACTTTTCTGATAGAGCAAGCTGTTTCCGAAACGCAGTGTTATGAGCAACATCCACGAGTAAACTGCAGATATAAATTCGCCATGCTGCTTTATGAAGATAAACCTCCAGAACACAAACCACGAAGTAGCTCATTCTTAATTTGATTAATCCGCTGCAATCTGCTCATATCGTAGAGATACGCGCTTGAATTTTCAATTAGTAAAAAGCCTGATAACAATAATCTTAAACCATTGCAAGAGTTAATATCCGTTAAGAGTAAACTTTTGATGAATAGCTCGAACATGTCATTATTTTATCATAACGTTCCCCGTATCGTCTTTTAATCTGCACTGATTGATGATTTATTGCCAATACATTATTGATTACTCAATCAATGTTATCAATATTTAAAGCAAGCCCAGTCCATAAAAACGGTAAATGTAAATGAGTAGTAAGCATGAAATTACGATTAGTAGGCTATTCAAGGTTATTAAACGTCCCGTTTAGGACATACAGACACTGAAAGTGGGGAGTGTTTGATTTAAAAAAAATAGTTAAGGCATCGTTATCCAACGATAAAGGGTTTTAGCATCAAAATGATACGAGCGGTAACGGCTCGTGACTATAATAAGTGGCGGGGCACAAATACAAAATTTCAAGTTCTTAGGCCTTTTCGTACAAAAGTTATAGCTTGATTTGTATTTGGAGCCTCGCGGCCCCTGCCGAGGCCTCAGAGGACTATATCAATTTTAGTGTGTAATAGCTAACATTTTAAGCAAGATTATAAATAAATAACATTTCAGGTTTCTGGACTTCTGGTTTAAAATTTCTACCTTGATTTGATATTCAGGCCGCATGGCCCCTGCCAAGAGACTTATAAAATTTTTAATATATATAAATATAGCTAAATTTCTAAATACCACACAATGATTAAACAAAATTTCAGGTCCCTAGGCCTTTCCGTTCAAATGTTTAATTGTATTTGAGGCCGCCAGGGGCCCCGAGGC
>JAHWFO010056757.1:0-48499 GCA_023313115.1 Rhysida immarginata
AAATGTAAGTATCAGATACAAAAAGAATTTTGAAAATCGGTTAAAAATAGAAAAGTTGCAGCCATGGAGACATTACTTTTCAATATGCCCTCGTATTTCAAATGAGCCATTTTTCGACACAAATGATCTTTATCAACAACCTGTGCAATAATGGAGTTGGAAGGAGAAGAATTCATTTCGATTTAATATTGGCCAGCAATATGACTTTAATTTGTTGCTGAATATCGTCTCAAACTGTAATGCCAGATTTTTATAAAAGTGCCGTTCCTTTTGTTGCACCTTTCATGTGTGGTTGGAATATGAAAACAAGACAACGGTTGACCATGGACTTTGCTTGTGCATAGGAAATATGCCAAAAATCTTCGAATCCTCTCAAATAGCCAGTGCCGGGATTATACAGAGGGTGAGTACATTACCCTCATAAGAGTAGGGTTGAGGGAATTTGCAAGCATCATGAGTCTATGAGAAACCCCGCCGCCATGTTCGGTGATGTTCTATCTGGTGCCCACGGTGTCGAACTATGACTCTGCATCGCAGTTTCCATTCATTAAGACTCTGCCGCAGAGAATTTAGGTCGATCTGTGCCCACCCCTCTTCAAAGGCTTTTTATAGACCGTTCAATGTACGAGGGCGCGTTTCAGCAGTTAAAAGCCGCAAAAACGTCTTGGGCCCCCTCTGGCCCGGATAACGGCGTCGACCCGTCGTGGAAAAGAGTCAACCAGTTCCCGGAATATATCCACAGGCACTGCAAGCCATGTCGCCTCCACTGCACTCCATAACGATGCTGCATTTATCAGTTGTGTTGGTGACGACCTGACAGATCGTTCGATGACGTCCCACAAATGTTTAATGGGATAGCAATCTGGGGAACGTGGAGGCCAAATCATTGTCGTGAATTCGGTAGCATGTTCCTTCAGCCACTGCCGTGTCAGAAGGGCATGTGTGGAGGCGCGTTATCTTGCTGGAAGATGCCGTCGCCCGCGGGGTAAAAACAGTTCATGCAGGGGTGCAGGTGGTCCCCAAGCAGATCGACGTAGGAAGTAGCACGCAGAGTGGATGCCAAATGCACCAATGAACCTATTTCATGCCATGAGAAAACACCCCAGACCAGTAAGGAGCCTCATCTGACAAGCGGGGTCCATGGCTTCGTGTGGCCTGCACCAGACACGGATACGACCATCGGGCCGATACAGCTGAAACCTGGGCCACCTGCCTCAGCGGTCCAATGTCGATGTCGGTTGGCCCAGGCTAGGCGTTGCCGACGATGTGCAGCTGTCAAGACTGGCACCCGTCGTGGCCTCCTGCTCCCAAAGCCTGCAACTGCCAATGTTCGCCGAATTGTCGTCATGGACACAGTTGTGGGACATCCCTGGTTGTACCGCATAGTGATTTGGCCCGCTGTCGCCCTTCGCTCAGCAGTTGGAAGCCGGGTAACCCGGCGAACACCTCTGGCATCAATGAGGCGTGGGCGGCTTGTCCGCTGTCCGACATGGTTTGTCACTCTCTTTGGGTGTACTCTCGATAGACCCAAGCAACGGTTGTGCGGGAAAATTGCAGGGTGTTGGCTACATCTGATATTGAGCACCCATCCGTCTGGCACCAACAATTATCCTCCGTTCAAATGCAGATAGCTCTCGGCGTGCTGCCATTTCTGCAGCTAGTTTTGCTTACAATGATTGTGTGATAACAAGGTGTCCTGTTCACCTGCATTCCAAGAATCTCAGCGGGATCTGTCTCAGTACGGACAGGGAACCTGATTGGTGGGGCGTGCCATGTCTTTTGGTGAGTGAGAGTGAATCAATATTTATATGGAAAGACAAAAAACTTCCTTTCGTCAACGTGGGTCAGCCGAAACAAAATAAAAAAATTCTTAATAGCTATCTTAACACCTAACTTAAAACTAACTTACAAGCTCGGAAGCTCACGCTAATCACAAAGTAAAATCCTAACAAGGCATATTAAGTCACGAGGACACACTCAAAGAACGGAGCAAATACGAGATCGGTTCCAGATGCACCCGCCAGATTTCATCATTTCTTCCTGTTCAACACGTGTATGCACGTGTGGCACAAAGAAACTTCAGATTTCAAAATGCGCATTTCATTACTGTACCGGTTGAATGGTATAATGACAGACAGGTGATTCTAAACCAAGAAGAGACTCTGGTGCTGCACCTCGACAGACAGTTGTCTGCCCAATATCGTAGGAGTACATATATGGAAATCCTAGGAATAAATTTGACACAAAAATGAACTTTTCAAGCCACATCTCATTCTTACTAGGGAACCTCACGGAGTGATAATAAAATTCCGAACAGCCGAATAACTTTACAATAAAAGCCGCTAGAGGCATAAAAGTCAGATCTGTCAATAAGAAAGGGGCCGTACCCGAATGAGTAAAAGTATTCCCAGCGCCCCTAGTGTAAGCGCTGAGAAGTTACAAAAACTAAATTTCGAACCAAAATAGATAGAAAAAAGTTCCAATTACAAAATTGTAGAGCGTCATCAATTTATTAAAAATCCAATCTTTGCATAAAGAAAACAAAAGCATAAAGCTCGTAAAACGGGGGTGAAAAGTCCATGTAAGGAACACCTTCTAGGCAGCGTAAGTTGGGATATTCATTTGTAAAACAAAGGGAGAAAATTATTCAGTCAGCACTCTGGATGATGGAAAGTGTTTCAACTGATGAAGATTCGCTTTCGCTTATGATGGTCGTCCCGCAAGATAGAACATTATCTCCGAGAGAAGATTTTTGTGGCCGAAAAAATACAAATTGAAAACTCTGATTGAGGAAAAGTAACCAAGAAAGTTATCAAATACTGATTCACAGGTGTATCATTCCGCAAGTGGTTCTTCTTCTTGGTTATTATTCAAGTCAAACTAACCAAGAACTCATCGCGTCTATTACGTCATATAGGATAACCCGAGGCCAACGAGAGACAGGCCAGGGCACTCAAAAGTCACGTGATCATCGGGGTCCGGGCAACAGTTCATTTGTTAATTGTCTCCATCTTGGATTTTAACAATCAGTATTTTTTCATTTGTTGGAAACAAAGAAGGATGGATTATTGCCCGGATCCCGATGTTCACGTGACTTTTGAGTGCCCTGGCCTGTCTCTCGTGGGCTACGGGACAACCCGAGGCTAACGAGAAATACAGGCTCCGGCACTGAAAAGTCATCTGACCAAGATAGGTCTATTAACAATCCAACCTTCATTGTTAATAGACCTATCTGGTCAGATGACTATTCAGTGCCAGAGCGAAGCCGACCAACGCCACCTAAAAAACAAAGCCTGGTCACTGCGTCAGCCCTGGTTTGATGACGCAGTCCACAGGCAGTGAGAAGGCTTTGTTTTTTAGGTAGCGTTATTCAACACCTCCTACAGAGAAAGCCTCTGCACGGAAACGTCATACATTGTTACATCATCTAAGTAGGGCATTGTTATTCGTATTTTTCCAATAATAAGCCCTGAATTTGCACTACTATGATGATGTAACAATGTATGACGGTTTCCGTGCACAGGCTTTCTCTTTAGGAGGTGTTGGTCGGCTTCGGCCGGAGCCTGTCTTTCTCGTTAGCCTCGGGACAACCCGAGGCCAACGATAGACAGGCCAGGGCACTCAAAAATCACATGATCATCGGGGTCCGGGCAACAATCCATCCTTCATTGTTTCCAACAAACGAAAAATTACTGATTGTTAAAATCCAAGATGGAGACAATGAAGGATGGATTGTTGCCCGGACCCCGATGATCATGTGATTTTTGAGTGCCCTGGCCTGTCTCTCGTTGGCCTCGGGACAACCCGTAGCCCACGAGAAAGATAGGCCCCGGCGCGGAAAAATCACCTGATCATAGTAGTCCGGCCAACAATCCAACCTTCATTGTTTCCACCAAAGGATAAAATATCAATTGTTAAAATCCAAGATGTAAACAATGAAGTTTACATTGATACTCGGACTATTATGGTCAGGTGACTTTTCTGCACCGGGGCGTGACCACTGAGAGACAAGGCCTGAGCGGTGGAAACTTCGCCGAAATATATGATGTGTACCATGCTCTTTACACCCTTGAAGTTTCGGGATAATTCTTTATGTACCAGGTCTGTAAATATGAATCCGGAATACAATGATGAAGGAAACTTCGTTTCCGAAATGTACATCTGAGTCATTAAAATTTATTATGTGGAATAGTGGTTTTGTAGTTATTTTTCTTTCTATGAATCCGGAATTTGCCTATAAATGGCCCTAGCTGTCAATGTTGTTACCGACAAACTGCGTCGTTGGCGCCATTTTATTACTCTGATATCTGACAAAGATTTTAAAGTCACGAACAATACAAGTTTCATACAACAGTATACTTTGTAATAGCGTTGAACATGTCAAATTTTGTACCTGGAAATTACGATTTGCGGACAGCTTTGATTTTCTGTTACCATTTGAAAAAAAAACTGCTGCAGAATCGCATCGAATGCTCTTGGTAAATAACAGTGCTTTGAGTGGTTTAAAAAATTCAAAAGTGACGATGCTCTGGGTTTGGTGGGATCAGAAGAGTGTGATCTATTATAAGCTGCTGAAACCTGGCGAAACCGTTAATACTAAACGCTTTGCGTGAAAAACAACCAGAATATCAAAAAAGGCAACACAAAGTGATTTTGCTTCATGATAATGCACCATCACACACAGCAAAACTTGGTCAAGTAAACGATTGAGGCGTTTAGTTGGGAAATACTTTCGCATGCGGCTTACTCATCAGACTTGGCTCCGTCCGATTACTACTTATTTGCAACGATGGGATATGCACTTCTGAGCAGCGCTTTACTTATTACGAAAATGGCTCGATGACTGGTATGCCTCAAAAGAGCAACAGTTTTTTTGGCGTGGAATCCACAAATTGTCAGACAGGTGGAAAAAGGGCGTTAGTTCGAATAAAATATTTTTCATTTTCATACAATAAACTTTCAAATTCTTTTTATTAGCTTCACTGGTGACTAACTATGTAAAAAAAATCTTGGAAGTCGAATTTAACCTACTTCCCGAAAAGGTAGAGAGCTGAAATTTGATACATATACCAGCGTAGACCGATGACAATGCTTGGTAAAAGAAATTTTTTCAAATCGGTTCACTGGTTCGTATTCTAATGGTATCAGTTCGTTACTACGAACTGTCCAATTGCCACAACAAACAATTCGTTATGACGAGGAGTAAATCTATCAGTTGTTTATTGTTGCAAAATTAAGCTTTATTAATTTTACTAATTGTTGACACTACCTTGAAGAAATATTACAATAAAACATAATAAAAGCATGGTTTTAAAAAAAACAAACCTTTTTACCCTCTTATCTATGCAAAAAATCCGGTTTCATATTTACATACCTGGTATTTTTTAGATATTCGACAAAACGTCTAAATCGAAAGTGTCCAATTACATTTGGGTAGATAGCGTATCTATCTTCTGTCTATCTATTTACGTTCTTCTATTACCCGTGTGTGGATGTAGAGGAGGGGGGAGTGAAAGAGCCTTATATCTCCACCATGACCTTGACCTCAGATCAATTAAACCTGCCTAAAATCATCCCAGGGTGTACCTGAATTACCATGCCAAATTTCATCAAGACTGGACTAGCCATTTTGGAATGCATAGCGAAAAGACAGAGAATTTTATATATATAGATTTTCTTTCTCTAAATGTGAGGTATGTTTCCTGAAATTTTGGCTGTTCCCTCTATCTAAGTATCTGCTAAAGAATGCAAGAAAATAGCATCATTACTGGGCAACGGTCCAAGTATATTATGTGTGCACGGTCAAGCCATGTTAGTTTGATCAGCATCTAATCACCAAAATAATAGCCGCGTACTGCAATAAAATGCTGGAATGTCTGTATTAGTATCCGACTATCATTACACGCTATGCATGGTAGCTGAAAAAGACCAAGTGAATCTGAAAATCCTTGCAGACCAAATTTAAGCAGTCATTTCAACTGTCCTCTACTGGCGATGGCTATTACGAGGGGAGATCAAAAAGTAAGTTGCACTAACTCGCCGCAGGAGCGCGCTGTGTGTCGCAATCTCGGGCAAAGCGGAGAAAGGGACATTAACTGCGCAGACGTCGGATAGGACGGTTGCTGTGGTTTCCCGTCGTGTTTTGTGTGACTAGCGGGCTAAAAGCAATGGCGCGTCAACTGGATGTCCACTCCAAACTTGAGGTGCGAGCAGCAATCCGATTTCTATGGGCCAAACGGGTGAATTGCACGGACATTCATCGTGAAATCACTGCTGTATATGGAGAGCGTGCAATTTCCCGGCAAGGAATTGTAAAGTGGTGTCAATAATTTGAAGCAGGACGCACGGATATCACAGACGAAGATCGCGTAGGCAGGCCCGCAACGTCTCGTACCATTGCATCTTTTGACCGTGTGGATGCGATCATTAGAGATAATCGGCGCATAAAACTGGTGGAAATTGCCAGCATGCTGAACATTTCGTATGGCAGTGTGTTCTCCATTGTTCACGGGGACCTTGGATATCGTAAGCTGTGTCAAAGATGGGTCCTACGTGTTCTAACCGATGCTCACAAGGGACAACGTTTCGAATCCTCACTGGCATTTTTGCAACGGTATTCCGCAGAGGGCAGCGAGTTTCTGCGGCGAATCATCACAGGGGATGAAACGTGGGTCCACCACTTCAACCCCGAAACGAAGAGGAAATCGATGGAATGGGTGCACACCTCATCATTAAACGAAAGAAGGCCAAGGTTCAACCTTCAGCAGGAAAGGTTATGGCGACAGTGTTCTTTGACATGAAGGGTTTGGTGCACGTGGAATTTATGCTGAAAGGAACGACAATCAAGGTGGCCTCATATTGTGAAACGTTGAACCGGTTGCGTAAAGCAATTAAAGAGAAGCGCCGGGGGAAATTGAGCGCCGGTGTGATTTTGTTGCACGATAACGCAACACCTCACAAGGCCCGCCAAACGTGCGAACTGCTGCAGCGATTCGAGTGGGAGGTTTGGCAACATCCTCCATACAGTCCCGACTTAGCGCCATGCGACTTTCATCTTTTCGGTAGTATCTTGTGCAGAGGGTGTTTTGCGGGGGAGTTTTGCGCCATCCTTCGAGGGAGTTTTGCGCCATCCCAGTAACTAACGACTGCTACGAGATGACAGTAGCAGCCGGGACCGACGGCTTAACGTGCCTTCGGAAGCCCGGGGGTTTCTTGATGGAAGAGCTGCTGGCGGACGAACAAACCAGTGGCTATCACCAGCTGCTGAGACTTCCAGCACTGGTCACTCAGCAAATGGGTCAGACTAAAGTCCCCCAACAGCTGTGCCCCAAATAGCCGTCCACCCAGTAGTGGTCCTCAAGCCACTGGCTGTCACCCAGCCAGCAGCTGGCCGCGCCTTAAGTTGCTTAACTCCATCGATCAGCGAGCCAACCGACGAGACAACCAGGTCACGGCCACCCCCATGCGAGGTGGCCATGCTTTCGTGCTGTTTCCGCCAGATTCTCACGCGGCCATCTGCAGGATGTAACTGGAATCGTGACTCGTCAGACCACATGATTTATTTCCACTGCTCGATAGTCCAGTCCTTGTGCTCCTTTTCTTTTCGGTAAGCTCAAAACGCTGGAGGAGATTTCTATGCATCCGGAATCGAAAAATTGGTTGATCGTTCGGATAAATGTTTAGGGTCTCTTGGGGACTATGTGGAAAAGTGAACCTACATTGTATGCTGCTATAGCCGTGTTGCTTTTGTATAGGTGGTGTAATAAATGGCCATACCGTGGAAGTGCAACTTACTTTTTGATCTCCCCTCGTACATGTACTTTCAGAATAAATGGGCACATCGAAATGCTAAAACTACTATCAGCAAGACGCAATGAATTTTATTTACTGCCATGGCCTTCAAATTTCAACGGATATGAACTTTTGTGGTTAGAATTGGAAAAGCGGGTTACCGCTACAGTTGCAACCGCCCCAAAACGTTAGAGAACTGGAGGATCTACTGTTCAGATTTTCTTATGAGAAACCTAAGATACGTAAGCTATCTCATAAATCAGTACCACACATAAGGGTCTAAACGATAACCTGCGTGTTATTGGGTCATTCAGCAGACGGTAACACAGGAAATTTTTGAACGAGACAGATAAGATACATACGTTTAAAACGGCACACATGCTTATGTATCTTACAAAATAATGGAAGGCATTAGTACTGATTAACGAAAACACTGAATATCGGAAGTCTAGTTACCTTCTTCATTGAGCGCCTCACAGGTAACACCGCTCCCATCAGTCTCGCACGGTGTCGTTCAGGGTGCTAAGGTAGCAAATGAGGAGGAGGAGGAGGAGTGCTACGTCGCAAACACAAACAATCCAATGTAAAACAGCTGGTCCGTGTCCCTCATAATGATCTAAAGCGGGGATCGATCGCTACCATCTGATATCAATAAAAAATACAAAACCAAAGCTCAACAGGTAACATCTAAATCGAAACAGTAGCATCTAGTTATTACAATAAGGTAGCCCAAACAGTAAATAACTGCAGAATAACCACTAAATTAGAGACACCATATTAAATTACGATTTAGCTCTGATCCAACATCTTGTAGAGAGCCATGCTGACATAAATGCAACTTTAGTCCAATCCTACTATCTCGTGGAACAAAATGCTCTAATGTGTAAAGAACAGAATATTGAATCGGCTAATGAAGGCGTGAAATTCAAAATATTGACTTGTTTAAAGTGGCAAAAGGTAAAGGGACACTGGTCTGAGACAATGTTGAGGTAATATCTGAAATGTTTCTATTGCGAGACCATGAGATAATCCCCAAATGCTATTCCACCCCCTCCCGCCTATAGATTTGTGCAAGAGTGACATATGGCTACATATTATTTGCGCCATGTTCTCGTCGAGCCTTTAGCATACTGAAGAAAGAATCTGATTGTTTCGAGCTATTTTCTTTCACAGAAGTGTCCAATTTTGATGTTCCTAGGTCCATAGCAGGTTATTTTTCCAGTGATAACAACGTTATCCTGGATAGTGGCCTGCTGTTATTGCCATTCAATATTTTAGGGAATGATTTGCGTGCACCTATGTTGCAACATTGACTTGTTATAGGCGCTCTTCAGAAAAGAAATTCGTCACCAGTTCGTGACTTTGATTCGATAGAATAAAGTTCTATCTATTCATTAACAGATGTGCGCGCCAGATTTCATCCTTTCTTCCTGTTCAACACATGTATGCTTATTAGTTGCACAGATTTCAAAATGCGACTTCATAGCAAATAATCCGATAGGAAAGTGAGGTACAGAATGATGGATGGCTTTTTATATTTAAAAATTTCCTCAACTTGTAACGTAACCAATCCACGTGTTAAGTACTCATTTACATCGAACTTAAGCATGTAGAAATCTGCAACGCAAAAATTAAAAAAGAAATTGTATAATAACCAAAAGAATAGGGTATTGAGGTGATACTGTTGTTAGGCCTGTTCTTATCAATACCTATCTCTTGTCAGCTATTATTATGAAAATTAGCATAAGAAATTTTAAAACTTCATTTCAATTAAAAACAAATCAGGCAACCGAAATGACCATGACCGATAGGATTTTAAGGCATTCAAGGATAAAAAGGAAAGCGTTTGATTACGAAAGAAGCTTTTCCTTGTTAGGGGAAGATGAGGTTGCTAAGGCAAGGTGTACTTCTAACGGAAATATGTAGTTCAAAATGAATAAAACTGTCTGTAAAGTTAAATGGAGAGAGTAGTAATTCTCTATAATAGTCGAACATATAAGAGTCCTTTAATTTATAAGAATTCCTATTTAATGAAATAAGCGTTAATTGTTGAAGCGTTCTGTGTAAGGGCCAATTCTTTCTTCATAAACTATTGCTAAAGCTTGTAAGCATGTATTACTGAAGCGAGCGATTACTTACTCGCTATTGATAGAAATTTGCTTAACACAAATTAACAATTGATAATGTAAATCGTAAGTAATTAATGCCATATCTTAGCATTGAAAGTTCCAATGAACCATAATACAGAGTCGAGTCACATTATTATGACCACCAGCTAATATCTCGAATAACTGCCTTTAGCGGCACGGACAGCAGCTAGACGATGTGGGAGTGAGTCAATAAGATTCTGGTAGGTTTCTACTGGTAGCTGTTACTGTATAGCATCCGATAGCTGCTGAAGGGTACGCGGTGGTTATTCCATAGTACGCATATGACGAACGTTCTCGATCCCAAAGGTTCTCGATTGGGTTGAGGTCTGGGGAATTGGGGGCCAGGATAGTACTTGGAACTCCTGGTCGTGTTCCTCAAATCACCCCCGAACAATTGCAGCCGTATGACACATCGCATTGTCTTGCTGGAACGTGCCATCCCCCTTTAGGAACAGTCGCCATGTATGGGTGTATTTGATCTGCAATTATGGATAAATAACTGAATCGGTTGAGAGTAACTTCCACAAGTATCAGTGGGCCCAGACAATGCCATAAGAGCACTCCCTACATCATGACGCTGCCGCCACCAGCCTGGATTCGTCCAACAATGGTTGCAGGATGCTTGTTCTTCTCGGACGTTCCTCGCCTCACCCGCCAACGGCCGTCACTTCTGTGGAGCATAAATCGTAAATCATCGGAGAAGGCAACCTTTTTCCATTCAGAAGTGGTCCAGTTTCTGTACTGTTGGGCAAATTGAAGCTGTTTTTGGCGATGAACTTTCGTCAACATGGGTGGGGTGACCATCCGTCTGCTGCTTCCATGTGGTTTTAGAAACATGTCTGGTAGCATCTTCGTTGGTTTAAGCGGTAAGTTGGTCCACTGTAGCTCTTCGGTTGGTCTTCACACACCTTTGGAGCCGACGTTCACCTCTCTCTTCAATGGCACATGGTGCTCCACCGTTCCCATACCGTTTATTCTGAACGGACCAATTTTCCTAGTCATTGTGAACAGTTCACAAAATGCGCGGTTTCCGAAATACTGCTCGAAAGCCGATTATCATCCCCTTTTCCAGCTCTGATAAATCATGTTTCTTACCCATTGCAGCAATGAGTGATATGTTTTTAACATAGTGGAAACCTACCTTATATAGTTACCTAACCAATTTCCAACACGTGACATAATTCCCCGGCTGGGCAACGACGAAGACTAACGTTAGGGGTGGTCATAATAAAGTGACTCGACCCTGTAGTTCCATTAAACCTTTGAACCAATTTCGATTGTCATTAATTTTACGTTATATTCATTCATGACACGTCATTCCAAGTTGTTTGATATATTGCATCTCATATCTGAGCATTGAAAGTATCCAATGGGCCATAATGATTCCACTAAAACATTGGGACTTAACGTTCATCGTCGCTGCACACAAGCTGCAACAATTTCACAACTGCGCCAGCATGTTCAGGAGGCTTGGAACAACCTACCCCAAGACGACATCCAACATCTTTATGGCCGCATGCATTCAGGGTCGCGGGGGTTATATGGCCTAAAATGTGATCTATTAGGGCAGGGTAGCCACCCTGTACAATGTTCTTTTGGACGTACTTGTCTTGCAGTTTGAACCATTTCTTGTTTGCCACCAATACTACGTGTGTATAAAATTTCGAATTAACCTACCCATTCTTTCTAGGTGGTGCATTTTTTTTTGCCAGCGGTGTAGTTGTAGTTAATGACCACAATCCAAAGCCAAAATATAGCCAAATGCAAAAGTGCAAAAGAATAATGCACTTCAGTGCTTGACTATGGGCGCTAGTACAAGTGCGCCATCTACCACTGTGCCATTTTCTGTAGATCCCCAATTGTTCGAGTTTGTTAATTATCTGATTTTTTTTCACATTTTTGGATTCCTATTGCCGGGAACTCTTTTCTGTATCACTGAAAAAGCCATAACAACAATAAACATGTGATGTTTTGTCATTTATTAAGAGCCTAATTGCAGTCTTTGAATATTTGCTCAATATTTATTCACTTAAATCAAAGTACATTATTTTGGTACACGAGTCATGATGTATTTTCATAAATGAACTCTGTCAACAACCTGTTCAATATTGAGTTGAAACGAGAAGAATCAGTTTCTATTTAATATTGGTCAGCAATGCGATTTTAAGTTATTGCCGAACACCGTCTCAAACGGTTCGTGTTACTGTAAAGCCAGATACTCGCACATTTCGCACATGTAAGGTTCTAAAATGAAAACAAGCCCGTGATCGACTATGGATTCTGCTTGTTAATACAATAAAAAATCAGTTAATACAATAAAATGTAACCACTGAGCCTAAGCTCGTAGGTTTACACTAAAACTAAAAACTAAATCTAAAAGGAGGATTAAAAAATAATAATATAAAATTATGATGGAAAAGGAAAAAAAGAATCAAAATCATTATTTGAAGAGACCCATTTTTTTATAACTCTCCGCCAATTTCCTTTAAGGGAAATATTTTTAATACATATAGGAGCAGAATTATAAATTCTTCTAGAAATAAAATAATATTGATGAAGAGAATTTGTATGTACAACAGCTGGAATCGAAATCGCATTAGTCGCAACATATCTAGTTTTATAATGGTTAGTTAAGCTTAAAGGAATATTTTTCTCCATAATTACCTTTATCATTACTTTCAATACATAAATTTGTTGAAGATTCATAAAATCAACTGAATAATTATGACCAAATAAAATCTTAAGTATCATTTTATGATAATTCTGTAATTTTAAAATATGAGATTTATAAGTCCCACCCCAACTTACAATGCCGTATTGTAAGAGTGAGTATGCTATTTTTATTAAGGAGTGAGGTAAAATATATTTCAGTTGAATCAAGGTCCAACCAATACGTTTTAATTTACTTAAAAGTATTTGACATTGTAAGTCCCAATTTAAATTTGAATCAATAATGATACAAAAGTAATTAAAATTATTTACATTTCTAATTTCTCCACAAAGATCCAAACAAGATCCATTACATAAAAAATCATGAAAGAGTAATACAGAATGATCCATACACATATTTTTATATTGAAATATTTGAAATTTAGACTTATTTGGATTTAAGCGCAGACCATTATCAAAAAGCCACCTAGAATAACAAATTTGAACCTCCTAAATAAATTTGAACCTCACTCTAAAATTTAAATTGAACCTCCTAAGTAAAGAATAACAAGATCATCTGCATAGCATAAGCACTACCTAACAAATCAAGATTCAAAACATAATTGAAATATAAATTAAATAATAATGGTGCCAAAATAGTTCCCTATGGTACCCCACGTTTAACTTCTAGCGAATCACTTAGTTTATTATAAAGAAATGTATATTACGGTCTATTTGTAAGATATGTTCTGAACCAATTATTAAAAATTCCACGCACCCCAATTGCATTCAATTTTAACAGAAGAAGATCATGATTCATGGAATCAAATGCTTTAGCTAAGTCAACATATATTGCTAAGGGATTGTTACCCTTATCCATAGGAAATATGCCAAAAATCCTCGAATCCTATCAAAAGACCAGTTTTTTTTAGTATCATATCCGATATTTTCTATGTACATTTCAATAATACTTTGTTAGTAAATTCTCTAAACATTTCAACTGTTGCACAACTATTGAAAACTGATTGTTTAAACGTGTTTTTATTCATTCACACAGGAAACTATGATAAGGTGATTGACAATCGTAAAATTTCCATCGAGTTTCATCAACAAGGAGAAAACATGCGATTACAAAGACACTCATTTCGAAATGGTCCTTACACTAAGAGGAAATATCCTTTAAAAACGGATACAGGTGTTCAGCACGAGAAGGGTAAAAGACACCGCTGAATTCATCCAAATCTGTATATAAAGAGAAGCCGGTGTTGTGTTCGATATTCTCCCAGCGAATCTTCTTGGGATCCCTTCAGCCTCCAAGCAGCCTTCAGAAGCTTTAAGTAAGTTCTTTCAATTCATAACGGAGATAAACATTTCCATTTTACATTCCAGCTCACCACAACTTTTGAAAATCGTTAGCTCTCACTACTGGCTCAATTCGTTTCGGCGGTCACTACTATCTGCTAACTTTCTAAAATTTGACATTTTGGTCTCCTTATGGAGATTATAGAGGTCACTACAACAAATCTTTCTACCATGACGTCGAAACCATATGCCTTCCTGGGTTCTATTTACAACATGTTACTAACTAAGATAAAAATAAGGCCTTAGTCTGACATGCAGATATCTATCCTTTGGAGACTTTTAAAATAAAGGATACTACCTTAAGACGATACAAATGTGCTGCCTAGTCATGCTTAGGGTATTAATGATTCTAAGAGAGCGTCGCGTCATCACATGAAAGTTGCCGTCCTACTGGGAGTACACAACTCCAATGAGGTAAATCGTCAACATGACTGGATAGATTTTGTCTGCGAAATCGTGCATATGCGAATTGGAATATTCAGACAGCTTAACGGATGCAAGCTTACATGATGCTTTTTACATTTACACACCTAGAAATTTCATGATTCGTTAGACTCCTTTCACTCGTTTCCTGTCCAATTGGATTATTCCTCTGGGAAAGCTTATTCTTATTCGCTGCACACAGGAAAAGTTTAAAATCTGCTCTCGAACAGGTGAGTGCATTCTTTGTAAACATAACAAGAACTGCTGTCGAACAGTTTTGCTGATACCCGAACCACTGCTTCCACATCCACGATCATGTAGGTTCGATCACGTATTTTACTCATTCATATGCAACACATTGTTCCATCAAGCATACACTCACTCACCAAAAGTCATGGCACACCTGCCTAATAAGGTGTTGGGTCCCCTCTGGCCCCCCTGATAAGGCGGCGACCCGTCGTGGAAGAGAGTCTACCAGTCCCCGGAACACATCCACAGGAACTGCAAGCCATGCCGCCTCCACTGCACTTCATAACGATGCTGCATTTACCAGTTGTATTGATGACGATCTGACAGATCGTTCGATGATGTCCCTCAAATATTCAATGGGATTGCCAAATAATTGTCGTGAAGTCGGTAGCATGTTCCTCCAGCCACTGCCGTGTCACAAGGGCTATGTGTGGAGGCGCATTAACTTGCTGAAAGATGCCGTCGCCCGCGGGGTAAAAACAGTTCATGAAGAGGTGCAGGTGGTCCCCAAGCAGATCGACGGAGGAAGTAGCACGCAGAGTGGATGCCAGATGCACCAATGGACCCATTGCATGCCACGAGAAAACACCCTAGAACAGTATGGAGCCTCCACCAGCCTGAGTGGTCCCCACCTGACAAGCAGGGTCCAAGGCTTCTTGTGGTCTGCGCCAGATACAGCTGCAACCATTCGCCAGTCCTCAGCGGTCCAATGTCGATGTTTGTTGGCCCAGGTTAGGCAGCTGTCGTCACGGACACAGTTGTGGGACGTCCCTGGTTGAACCGCATGGCGATTTGGCCCGCTGTCGCCCTTCGGTCAGCAGTTGCAAGCCGGGTGACCCGGCGAACACCTCTGGCATCAACGAGGCGTGGGAGGACATGGATTGTAACCTCTCGTTGGGTGTACTCTCGATAGACCCTTGCAACGTTTGTGCGAGAAAATTGCAGGGTGCTGGCTACATCCGTCTTGCACCAACAATCATCCCTCGTTCAGATGCGGATAGCTCTCGTCGTGCTGCCATTTTTGCAGCTAGTTTTGCTTACAATGATTGTGTGATATCAAGGAGTCCTGTGTGCACCTGCATTCCAAGAAGTAGCGGGATCTGTCTCATTACATGGAGGGGTGTGCCATGACTCTTGGTTAGTGAGTGTATATCAGTTCTTAACTTTTTATATCACTGTCGTTATCTAATGGCAACATAATTTGATCTCAGGGTCATATTAGCTTGATCATCGAATGTAAGTTTCTTGACATGTTCTTTATGATAATTTTTCCTTTAATTTTAGGCCGTTGATTGTGCGCAGAAGACTATCAACATGTCTCCTCTGGTTGTGTTCTTGTTCGTGTTTTTGGCGTCTTATTCGTCTTTTGCCTCTGAGACAGTAGGTGAGTTTGTGGTTAATTGCCTGTTTAAAGAAGGGAAAAGAAGTTTATTCGAACATTAATAAAGATTTCGATAATCTTTTCTCTGGGGGTTAATGATCCAATAAGATTTGGGCAAAAAATTTACGTAAAATTCCAAAAACTATTAAAATAAAAATGTATACTTAGTCGGAAAACTTAACTCATTGACAATATGGGTAGTTGTCCTAGATAATACATACAATGCGTACTTCTTTCGGCCAGTTTCCTCCAGTTAGCGAAAAACCCCTTTTTTCATGATCACAACATTGTTAGTTACCATATGCCACAAATAGTCTCTGGAACGTCACATTTCAAGAGTCCAAAGGAGCAAAAATCCCCAATAGAGAATCGGGATGTCATTAAACGGTATGTACTCCTTCTATTTGGGTCATGTATGGTTTCAATCGCCACCATACATGCCTACGAACTGAACTTCCTTGAAATTTCGTTTTGAAAGAATCTGAGATCATTGGCGTACCCAATCAGTATGGGAAATTTCTTCGTTATGGCAACAAGTATGCAAGTCTGTGAAGCTAGAACGGGAATGAACAAAGGCATAAAGTAACAGCAAATGCAAATAGTAAATGGATAAATATTAAATCACGAGGGAGAGAATTCAATGGATTTGGTTTTGCACGTCATCTTGCATCCTAGGCACGTACTACAATACTCATTTCTAAAAAAGTTGGGACAGTGCAACATATAAGAAGAACTCCAACACACTTGTTTGGATTATTGTATTGCCGTTTATTTCAACGCATTACAATACATAAACGATAAATTAGGCATGGGATCACATATCTTATACGCTTAAAGAAAGATACAGGTGGTTTTTCTGTTTGGCACGTGCAACACACTCCCAAAAAGGTTGGGACAGCACGGAGTTTACCACAGTGTGGCGTCGCCTCTCCTCTTGATGACACACTGTAATCTTCTGGGCATCGATGACACCAATCTTTCTAACACCGTAACCGGAATTCTGTCCCATTCCTGTTGGATATAGGTTATCAGCTGTTCAACTGTCCGGGGTCGTCGCTGTCGTAATTTTCGTTTAATAATATGCCAAACGTTTTCTATAGGCGACAGATCCGGGCTGCAAGGGGGCCAATCCAACATACGAATGCGCTGCCGACGTAGCCATGCAGAAGTTATGCGCGCTGTATGCGGTCTGGCGTTGTCTTGTTGAAATATACACTGACGTCGTCCAAACAGGCGCCTCTTAGATGGCACCATAGCTTGTTCCAGGATCTGTACATACGCTTCAGCATTGACGGTGCCATTGCAGATGTGCAAGTCTCCCATTCCATGGCCACTAATACAGCCCCAGAACATGACAGACGGTGGTTTCTGTACCAAACGCCTGGAGAACGCGGGAATATCCTTTTCGTCTTTGGTCCGGAGTTTACGGCGTCCATTATTTCCGTAAACAATCGTAAAGGTTGATTCCTCGGACCACAATATGTTCTTCTAGCGTGCTTGGTACCAATTGCGATGGGCTCGAGCCCATATCAGACGGCGACGTTGCTGTCGTTTGTTGATGTATGGCTTCCGTTGTGCACAGTATAACTTAAGTTTGCATTTGTGGATGCACCGGCATACAGTATTCAACGATAATGGCTTCCCGAAGAAATCGCGGGCCCACGTGGCTATGTCCGTAATCGCAGCATTCCTATGCGTGACGCAGTGACGTCGGAGGATCCGAAGAGCTCGAGCATTCAGAATAGGTTTTCTACCTTGGCCTTTCCGAACTGTGATCTCACCACTATCTCGGTAGCGCTTGATAATATTATGTACTGTAGATGATGACAGGTAAAATCTTCTGGCTATTGCACGCTGAGAAACGTTGTTTGTGAATTCTTGAATGATTCGAACACGAAGACCTTCGCTAACTGGCTTGTCTCGACCCATCGTTCTGAATAAGTTACCTGAACGAAGGATGGCAACTGTTATTTATACGGAATGTAGTACGACGTCATCATTCTAGATTATTCCCGAACAATTCGGAAAGTTCCACTACTAACGGCGCTTTCTACAACGTATGTCCCTACTATTTTGGAACGTGTTGCAACACCCCCATTCAAAATGAACGTCCCGGCCACGATACAAAATGTTTTGGTGCATACAGTATATTTATGTCATTTCATAAACGTATCTGCTATTTTGTATTCGCGAGAAAGTTTTGTTACATCATCCCTTTTTGTTTTTTCTATATATTTTGCACTGTCCCAACTTTTTTGGAAATGAGTATTGTACAAATTTGAACGGCGACGACTGTTTAGAGATGAAAACTTTACTATTCATACCTTTGGAAGTTTATGCAATGTGTGATGATCCTTTGGTAACACAGCACTCATTCATTCGGTAATCCATAATCAATCCAGACATCTCGGCGTATAAACATTGTCTTCGACAAATCAGCAAAGAAAAAAGCCGCATGGAGTGAGGCTGGGGGAGGCCTATATTACTTACTTACTTTTCAAACCCTCTTATCCGTTAGGGTCGCGGGGGCAGCAGCCCTATGGAGGGTCTCCAGCGATCGCGATCTTCCGCCATCTGGCGCATGTCCTACATGGTTATACCCAAGCGACTCGAACCCAGATTCTCCATGTACTCAATTCACCTGGTTCTAGGCCGACCAGAATAGGAAGACCACTTTGCATTGACATCCGTATCACGTGGCTTTATCAGCGCAGCTGAGATCTCTCATTGCGGAGAAGTAACGGCTCAACAATTAAAGACTTTCTTATTGTTCTGTTGTGCACGCTATCTAATAGAGTAACAACTCCCACACCTCTCAGAAATCTCATTTCGGCCGCTTGTACCCGTGATCGTACTCATGACCATAAGTGAGAATGGGGACAAAGATAGATTTGAAAATGGAGAGCTTGGCTTTGTTTCCCAGCTCACGTTTCGTTACCGCGGATCGCCACAGTTAACGTCTGACACAGCTTGCTGCACCGATCCGAGCATCCAATTCGTTATCCTGCCGCCCATCGCTCGTGAATGCAATCCAGAGATACTTGAACTTCTGCCTCAATGGGGCTCCCCTAACAGAGAGCGCACTGAGCAGGCTGTCTTGAAAGGACCAAAGCCTCGGTCTTAGCTACCCAGCCTCTTCACATTTGGCTGCAAACCTGTCTAATGCATGCTGAAGGTTGGTGCGAAAAGACCCAATGTGGACAAGATCGTCAGCAAAGAGTCGCCCACACAAATTCGGTCATCGCCTCAGCTTCTGCAGTCTATCCATTCTTTCTCGTCTCGGTTCATATTGCAATAAACATATATTAACACGCCATGTATCAGAGTGAAGTATACAGAACCCTTGATAGAATGCACTTGCTAACAATAATATAGTTTGCTACATGCATATGTAACTTTTGAAATTTTGCGTGAATTTATTTGTCCAAACTTTAATCATCAAAAAGTGGCTTTCATGAATTAGATGCAACTCTGAATCCCTGTTTTGTACATTCATATAGTGTTTTTTATTTGCAGAAAAGCCTGCTTGTCAGAACTTGTGCACTGAAACCTCGACAAAATGCATCAGTGAATTCAGGTTCCCTCCATATGTGATAGGTGGTTGCCTGGACCTCAACAATCCTACATATGTTTGTTGCGTGGACAGCGTCGGCAACACATGCTGCGGAAGTGTTCTGAAAGTATAATTCCTTGCTTTCTTCAACAACAATTTGTAATCAACAAAATTGCAATGATTAATAAATAGATCCTCTCATAAGCAGGAACCATTTTGAGACTTCTTTTCCTTAAAACATAAGATACAAACACCATCAGTACCTTGTGATGTAAAGCTGCCACGTTTAGTTTCTTTCTATTTTTAAGCATCACAAGAGTCCATAAAAGCTTTGTACAACAATAATATTGCATAAACTGTTCAGAGGAGGCGCTGGCATCAAAAGATGGCGTCTACCACAGTGAATATGCTGTGTGGTAGTATGGTTTACCCAAACAAAATCCCCATTGCTGTTCAGAAGAGATGCATGTTTTCTTAGGGCAAACAACCACAGATCAAATGCTTGAATGAAAACCAAATTGACAGTGATCGATGATTTTCTTTCGCCAAGCCACAATGCGTTATCTCTATGATAGACACCATGTTTTGTTCTATTGATGCCAGAGCCTCCTATGAGCAGTAACTTTTGGATTAAGATAAAAAAAAGAACTAATAAATAAATAAACCATTAAGGGATGACATAAGCAAGTACCGAAAGGCTAAACTAAACCATTCGCAGAACCAAATTTTGCGACCGCCCTATGTTAACATTGAAAGTTTGTAATGGACCATAATGACACCATTAAACCACGTATCTTTGAACCAATTTGGATTATCATTAATTTTACGTTATACTCATTCATGACACATCATTCCAAGTTGTTTGATATATTACATGCCACATCTTATCATTGCCAATTTTTGAGGGTGCCATAAGAGTACCATTAGAGCACGTGCAATTGCATCAATTACAACCATTTTCAAAATGGTTCATTCGCGGAACCTTATTTATCATTTGTCGAAAACAGTAAGTAATAACCGCTGAAAATTGCTAGGTGGGGGGGGGGTCGTGAAGGTACCATTTGTGCACGTGCTATTGATCCAATTTAGATAATATTTGTGATTGGTTCGTGCCATGTACCATATTCATCGACTGACGAAAACAGATTTTGAAATTCTTTTCTAGTCTTAAAAACAGAATAGTCATAACCATATGGCAAAGGTCACATGGTCTTCAAACAGCATTAATTTGCATGTTAAAGCTTTGATACAGTATTCGGATGTTTGAGACAAAATGAGACATCTCAGGCTAGAGGAAGTTGCAAGAGCTGTTACGCTGCTCCAAGAAGGCTACTTAATCAGGTTCAGCTTCACGTGTCACCTTCAGTGATCCATCGTGCATGGAATCGTTTCCAACAGACTGGTCGTTATTCTGGACTGGTGGTTTGAGAGCCAGAAGCCCGAATCGTGCATCTCTGTCCTACGCTAGCAGCTGCGTCAGTGGCCGTCTGTTCTCTTTACAGACCAGTACAGACTTCGCCTACAATGGGATGTGGTTTGCAGAAGCAACAATGCTACAGACAGACAGAATGGGATGTGGTTCACGCATGGTTTCGGGGGGGGGCCCCCCCTCTATCGACAGCCGTACTGAACTCTGTTGTCCCAGGACGTCTCAATGCTGAAATCTATATCAGGGACATTCTGGAAGATCACTTAGGCCTGTTGCTTGTGTTGATCCGACGGCACATACCACTCAGGAATTTCTTCAGGAACGGAACATTCCAACATTGGAGTGACCAGCAATGAGTCCAGACATTAATCCGATCGAGCATGTGCGGGACAACGTCCAACAAGTCCACATTCACTGCGCGACCTTTCTTCTCGTGCGGAGCATGCATCGCAGATATGCAGAGGTCCTTCGAGCTCGTGGAGGGAATACACGTTACTAGAGAACACTTCTAGGGAGACGTGTATCCAGAGATGTCTTCTTGAGACCCCCTTCTTGAGAACAGTTTTCTTACTTTAGTTTCACCAGGGGTTACGTCTGTCATTCGTTTTTTCGAAAATTGCTTGGAAAAGAAAGCCATACACTTGTTTATTTGTTGAATAAATTGAGACCGCTTCATGTGTTCATGGGGTTGTACGGATATTTTGATTCATTTAAATAACATAGGCGTTCTATATTGTGTTCCCCTAATTCATCACGAGCTTCCGCGTTGTATGTGACGGTACTCGGATGAAAATGGACTCGAGAAGGTTCGGAGCATCCACCTTCCCTACGAAAACATTATTAAGAAAAGCAAGATCAGTCTTCATTCTAATGTCTGAGAATGCACACAGTCTTATACGAGGACTAATTGGGTAAAAAGGAACATTGAGTAAAAAATAACTCTTATAAGCGGATTGCTCTTATATCCGGATTATCTTAATATAGAGAATAGAGGGGAAATATTCGGGAACATGAGAATTTTTTGCTAAATCCGGACTACTCTTATATCCGGTGCTCTCTACCAACAACTCCTAGAGAGAAGGCTGAGGACAAACAACACAGATTGCGGATTTAGATGAAAAGAGGCCCCTAGGCTATTCCACTTATAAGGCCCTTTCACCTCTCATTTTTAATGCTAACAATTTGAATGTAGGCGCCTCTTGATCTTGAGGCCCTAGGCTGAAGCCTAGTTAGCCTATTGGAAAATCCGGCCCTGGTGTTGTGCCATTTCTAGCAGCTATAACTGCACGAATTCGCCGTGGCATGCATTCAATTGGCCGCTAGAAATATCACTCCGATGGGGGAAACACAGTAGCCATGAAGGGGTGAACGTGGTCGGCAAACAATGTTCTACAGGTATCAGCGAACCAAGAGTAAGCCAGGAAAACATTCCCCAGACCATTAGAGAGCCTCCACCAGGCTGAACAGTGGAAACCAGACAGGAGGGGTTCATCGCACCTTCTTCCAGTCGTCGACGGTCCAGTGTTGGTGATCACGGCAAATTGGAGAAGATTTTTACGGTTTTGGGTGGAGATCAAAGGTACCCGGACTGGATGTCGGCTGTTGTAGCCCATCCTTGCCAATGTACGCCGTGTAGTGCGTTCAGAGATGTTATTCTGCGGCCCAGTGTTGTACTCCACGGTTAGCTGAAGAGTCGTGACGTTTCTATTCGCACGAACAAGCATTCCCATCCTAACCTTGGATCGACGAGTCGTTTGTCTCTGGTAAACCCTTGAACTTGTTATTCGGGAAAACCAGTCCACCTCGCCGGGCACAAACGACCATCCCGCGCTTGAAGTCGCTCAGTACCTTCGTTTTCCCCATCGTTTTGTGTTCTCGCTTTTGATTGATATCGACTGTCACGTGTCTTCCAGGCATCCGGGGATGTTTAACAGGGGATTTTTTGGCATACGGTCCGACGAGAACCAGTCAGGGAAATGATTCTCCCCCAAATGCAAATGCATTTACTGTATAATGGTATCTTCCCCAAGTTGACAATTTTCGTCGAGAGATGGCGAGCAAGCAACTTGCAGGAAGTGCCTTTAGAAACTCGAAAGTGAAACTTCAGGCGACCATAATGCACTGCGCGGACGTTTCCCAAATGAATGCGATGGCGGATCACAGGTATGCTCTCTACAGATGAATGATACATCAATATTTATGAATATTCGATATATATCTACCGATATAATATCGAACACTGATGTTTCATTTCATCATTGACATTTATTTTAACGCAATTGTATTAACATGTAAAACGGTTGGCGAACTTGTAAGATCGTAATTTTTTTTGATTAACACTACTAAACAAAACAATGATTTCTTTTCTTCTTTAAAAGTTTTTTTTTTTTTATTTTTTTTTTTTTTATTTTTTTTGAACACCAAGCATTGTGTTTTAAGAAATAGCAATTACAGTAAGATCCCCACCCTAATTTTAGTGGAAAAAAAATTCAAAATTATTCGAAAAATGATTTAATTGTATTTGGAACAGCCTAGATGCATTTGCCGGTGATCGCATATTTATCTTCAGGCTGATATTATTATTAATTTTATTTGAATACTAAAAAAAAGTGACCCCAAGAACTTAAACTTCAACTTTCTTAATTATAGATGGTCGAAAATAATTATAGAAACAAATTTTAGCAAATCCCACGCCAATAACACAGTTTGAATTTCCTACCATTTGTATCTAAGATCTACATAAGAATCCACTACATTGTCGTTTGCATTTTTTCTCCATTTCGCCACTAGGCGCGCTGCTAGTCAAAAAGCTGCTTCTGTCTGTAACTCGATCTTCTCGAAGCGTACGAAAGATTTTAAAAATCTTTTTTCGTCAGTGGATAAATAAGGTTCATCATACGAGCTGTTTCAAAATAGGTCGAAATTCATACATTAGCACGTGCTCTAATGATACCATTCTAGTACTCCCTACAAATTTTTAATGCTAAGACATAGCAAGTAATACATCAAACAACTCGTAACAATGAGCTATAAGTGAATATATAGTTATTAAGTACGTTTTTGACAATCGATAAATATAGTTTGATGATGATCGAATTTGATTCAGTGGTACCTATGATTATGGTACCACTGGAAGTTTTCAATGCCAAGACATGGCATGTAATAGAGCCAGGGCGAGTCAAAATAATAGACCTGATTTCTGATGTTTATTCTGTAATATCTACTGATGTATCGTAAAGTGAGACATGTGCTTTGAAAGGTTAACTTTCACAGTTTAGTTTCTACGTAGTATTTTCCTTTCTACTGCTAATGGTCAGCAGCGACGGTTAAAGAAAATGGCGTTGACTGGAGTACAGAGATCATTTTGTGTGCTTGACCCCATGTGATATCTTCCTGTTGGGGTTCGTAAAGGATCATGTGTACCTACCACCATTGTTGATATTGACTGCTACATGCTTAGGATACAGACTAAGTCGAGTTTTTTTATAAGGCCAAAAATTGGAGGTCGACTTATGCATATGGTAAGTTCGAAGATGGTTGAATTTCATTAAATGATACCTCTTCTAATGATACCATTATGCTACCATTGAAAATTTTCAGTGCTAGATTGGCTTGTAATATACGAGGGTCATTCCAATAGTAATGCAAGTATTTTTTTAATAGCCAAATATTGAAATGCCAAACTAGTTGCTATCACATAATCCATTTAAAATGTATTTCCAAAATTTTTGAGTCATTTTTGAAAACTTTTAAAACATTTTCTACTGAATCAAATTCGATTATCTTCGAACTTTAATATATTCGTTCATGACATTTTGAGAAGTAGCATAATTGCTCGTCAAGTGGAACATCCACATTGCTCCAGACGAGAGTTATGACGTTAATTTCTCGTCAAGGACAACTAGTTTCAATTTCAATTACAGTGGAACATTGGTTCACGAACTTAATCCGTTCGAGGAGTCTGTTCGCAAACAGAGTTGTTCGTGAACCGAGGCAACATTCCCCATTCAAATCAATGTTAAAACAATTAATCCTTCCAACGATCAAAAACTGATTTTTTCCGTTAATTTTGCGTTAATATGGGTACAGTACAGCAATTTAAGAATGACATTAAAGACAATTTTACAGCCATGCTGTCACTAAGTGTTTTAAAGACAACCAAGTTGTCGAGATAGAAAGCCCAGTGGAAGGAGGACAACTGGTTCACAGATCGGGAATTTCTCCTACCCAACCATCAATTTGATGAACATGCAATAAGAAATAAAGAATATGAACTGAAGGAGCAAACTCGCAAATAAATGATATTATTTGAAAAAAAAAATGGATGAAAGAGTGCTCTAGAGCAACGAGTGGAATTCGCTATTACTCTTATATGACACGTCGTTCCAAGTTGTTAGATATGAGGGTCACTCCAAAAGATTTGCACAATACTTTTTTTTTAAATTTATTTTTTATTCTACACCCTAACAACTTATGGAGCTCATAGATACATCCTTAGAAACAACATGTCAGTTTTCATGCCCAGTTCAGCCCTTAGCACCCTGCCCTTTTATTAGTGCCTAGAATGAACCCTGATTATTATTATACAGTCAAATTTCAAGATCTCAAATTTCGCGAGAACAGAAAAACTATTTGAACGAAATTGTTAGTGACCTGACAGCAGAAATCTCAGACCGAAAAGAAAGCATATCCGGTTGTCACAAGACAAGAGGATTTACAAAAGAGAATGAGAGTAAAATTATATAAAACATATCTGAAAAAAACAAGAAATAAATTAAATAAAAACATTATACAAAGTCAGAAACGGAGTCAAATGTAGCATACACATCAAAACTGTTTGGCGATTGAGGAGGAGGCCAGGGGTCTTTAAGTATCTCGATTGAATCAAGGGTCGCAGTCTTGAACGGGTCGTTGCGTTTGTGTATGATGGACATCATCTCGTCTTGAGTTTTCAAAGCATGTCTGGAAACAGCAACGTGGTTGGCATAGTGGGAATTACAGTCTTGTTTCTCGTAGGAGTCGACGTGCTCATTGAAACGTACGTTGAAGTTACCGGTCGATAAGTCTATGTAAAACTTATCGCAGAAGGTACAGTTTAGGCGATATACTCTAGATCGGGAGAAATCGTCAGACGCGGTTAGGGTAGATGGGCTTAAGGTATGCAGAAAAGGAAGGGGAATGGAAAGAAACTTGGAAGCCAAAGGAAGAGAGGAAATTGGAGAGGCGGGAGAATTGGGGGCCAAGGTATAATAGACAAACCCACTTTTGGGGGTGGGGGTCTCGGGCTAAGGAAAGCACGTCTGTGGCATTGAAGGGTACGGGAGAAAGTAGGGGACGAGAAGCCGTTCATACGGGCGAGGGCGTGGATGATAAAGGTAATTGAGAAATGGAGGGTTACTTTTAAATCAAAATTTTAGGGTGATAAAGGTACAGTATTATTAAGTGGAAAAATTTCATATACTGTATTTATCCAAATAGATCCCGACGTCAAATTTAAACCGACCCCCACCCCCTTTGTTTTTTCTTTTTTTTTGTCATTTTTTTCCTACGAATAAACATGAATCAAGCAAAAAATTGTCATAGATATGCGGAAAACCACCCCTTCATGTCCAAAATGTCGAAATTCAAGATGCCCACACACAAGAACGGCAACCTGTTGAAGTATATCACAGCCAACCACACCCAAGCCTTGTGTGGAGTTTATTTGTGCCAAAGCGACGGTCTGATTACTTTGGGCGCTTTAATTCGTGCGGAACATTGTTTTAATAGCACAACATACGAGGGTTGGAACTTTACTAATGGCAACTATTTGTTTACAACTGATGCAAAAACATAACCTGGTTCAAAGTTTTACTGATCTTCAATGTAGTCACCAGCAATGTGCAAGTTGTATCGCCTTTGGTGTTGATATTTCGAATGAAGCAGTCTATTGCCTGAAGAATCCCTGGAACAGTTCGGAAGCGAATGCCGCGAAGTGGTTCCTTCATCTTAGGGATCAAGTTGAAGTCACACGGGCTTAAGCCCGAGGATTGGATGGTACAGCACTTCCTATCCCATCGATCGAACAAATCAGCCACAGCTTCAATTGTATGCGGCCGAGCCTCGTCCTGCAAAATGATGGGTGGGTTCTGCAGTGGGATCTCTTCGGACTTTGTTCGATCGGTGGGGCTGGGAAGTGCTGTACCATCTACTTCCCGGACTTAAGCCCTTGTGACTTCGACTTGAACCACTTCGCAGCCTTTGCTTCTGAACTGTTCCAGAGATTCTTCAGGCAGTAGACCGCTCCATTCGAAATATCAACACCCAAGGTGCTGCTAAAGGTATCCTACGACTTCCACATCGCTGGAAATGGGTTATTCACAATGCTGGTGACTACATTGAAGGACAGTAAAACTTCGAACCAGGTATCTCTTTTGTATCAGTTGTAAATAAATAGTTGCCACTATTAAAGTCCCAATCCTTGTACGTAAGTATCATTGCTAATCAAGTTCGTCTATCACATTGATGGCATATCCCAATGGAGACTGCTTCTTCCAACAAGACAATGCAAATGCCACTGTGCTCAGATTGTGCAGGAGATGCTTGTACTCAAGTGCAGGGGTTTCAAGAACATGAGGGAGACTTTAGCTTGCTAGGTTCCCCCCTCCCCCCTCCCACTTGAGCATTTGTGAGACGAAGGTGAAGAACCATCAGGCAGCTGAGGTTCCACAACTGGACAGTGCTTTTCATCAGGCATGGTGTCAGATTCTTCGCACAGTCTTAGTGTTTATTCATAGTTAATAACTTCTGACTATTCTTGCATTTGCCACTTTCAAGTTGTTATTGATGTAGATCTGATTGATTAGACAGTTACATTTCGTGGCAACAAAATTTTGTTTTTCCTCACACGCAAATTTAACCAGAGATAGCTTTTTTCTATCATTTTTCTGGGAGGGGGGAGCGGGAGGGGGGGGGTGTATTTGGGTAAATATGGTAAATTGGGACAACGGAATGAAATAACGGAGCAATTGGTCACCTTAATTTTGAAAGAAAGTAAAGGTGAGTAGAACTGTAATCAATAAGTTAATTTAATTATTAAAAAGCCCAATGTCTTTCTTGTTTTGATAGCAAACCTTTGACAGTTATTAATTTCCCTGATCGAGATAATATGACTCTGGAGCAAAAGCTGCCCGAGGAACAAGATTTCGAGAAAACATTAAATCGACCTGAAGAAAAAACGAACCAATCCTGTGTGACAAGTGAAAAAGGAGAAGAATCCAGAGTGGGTCAGTGAGATCCTTTTGATCTATTTTTCTGTTTCGACTATCTTCAAGGTTTTAATTTTCAATAAGCCTGCTTACATTTACCATTACAGATAAGGAAAGCGAGAAAATCCCTCCCGGTACATTAGATTTGTCGACTGCCTCGCGTGAAGACTATCTGCTTCACCAAATAGGCCAGATAGGGGTGATTGTAGAAGAAATCTTTCGCCATTTGCCTCTTTGGGATCTTAATATCTGCGCACGAGTATGTAAAATGTGGAACAGCATAAGCCAGAGGTCCATAAAGAATAGACATCACATTTTCCGTATGTTTTGGACGAACAAACCCAAGACTGAAGAAATTGCCACCTACATTTCCAACACCATCCGCCAGCTTTACAGTCGACCACGAATAGCGATTCTCTTTCTTTCCAACTCATTTTTCGAGGATTGGAGGATATTCGTCGATTCGAGAAATTATCCTGAAATTCCTGGTAAAAGTTTTTTGTTTTCTTTTGTTTATTATTATTATATTAACTCGTTTTTCTTTTTAGAGATTACCATAAATTTCATAGCTCTCGCGTAATAATTCCTCAATCCCGGTAAACATTCAAAGTTTAGTTCATGAACGTCACTTCGCAGGTGTTCTTTGTGAGCGCCTTGCTTAACTTGACGCACAGCAAGTCTATCTCCTACCAAACTTTTCATTGCATGTCACGATTAATATCAGCAATAGCTGCAGTGATGTGGGCACGCAGGTCATCCAATGTTGTTGGCAGTGGTGGTTCGTAGACATGATCCTTTACAAACCCCCACAGGAAGAAATCACATGGGGTCAAACAACCACTTGCTGCAGACCCTTAGTGATAGAAAATAACACTGCGTGAAAATAAACTGAAAGTTAACCTTTCGAAGCACATGTGGGTCATTCCATATCGGATCACCCGGGGAAAAAAGAAATGTCACCCACCACTTCAGATTTTGACTTTTTTTTTTTTTACATATTACTGTTACGAAGTTGTGAAACCATGCCAAATTATTTTGGCCTAAGTCCAATACTTTTGGAGATATAGGATGTCAAATTATAAGTTAATTAGATGCTTTAGCTTTCCGCAGCTCCGCAACAATGTTTTTCAATTTTTTTTTAATCGGTGAACATAATTTTTTCAAAATTCGATTACAAGGTGAGGCAGGATTATTACCAAGGTGAGTTTTTATTTTTTTAAAATAAGCCTTAAAGGTAAACACTCAAACCCCACACTCAAAACAACTTTGTTTAAAATGAAAGATGAAGGTCTCAATAACAACTTAGCATATACAAAAATTTTGAATTCGAACTCAAAATTGATAAAATATATAAAATAACTTTCATTTTTTTCCTCCCCCTGCGATCGACACTGGCGCCATGTTTCGGCAACTGTTACGTCACAAGTTGCGGAGAAGTGCGAAGGAGTTTCGAAATCGTTACGTCACACATTGGACGCTATTGGTTAGTTGTCAGTTTGGCATTGCAATGGACTATGAATATAAAACAAGACCAGTAGTGACGGCTGCAATTTTGATAACAGTGACAGCGATATATAAGGACTGTTAGCAGAATTAAATGCTACTGCAGCTTCTGCGATATACAGCCCTATGCATTAAACGGTGAAACGGGATCGTCTGCTTGCCGCATCAGTGTGTGCACATTAGGGCGACGTGTGCCTTACACAGCAGATAGGCGTACCTTATTCCTTCGGCGTTTAGCACATGCTGTTGAGTTCGTTGTTTTTGATGAACGCCAGGCCCATTTAGAGTTGGCAGAGCATCTAGTTCCACCTTATACGTGATCTAGTTTCAGCAAATTTCTTGTTTGAATTGATATTAAATTTAAAATGGGGGATGCTTAGACAAAGCAAGACGCTTCAAAATGAGCTTGAACAAATTGAAGGCATTCTGACATAAAACAGGTTAGCAAAGTCTTACGATATCTAAGCGAAACCAGCATCGAAAGCGACTAGAATCTCGGCAATGAAATTCTCCGAAGTTCTCACAGCAGGAAATGACCAATCCGTGTCCGAACCAAGACCTCTTCCCTATATGCTTATGATGATCACTAGTTTTATGGTATAATTATTTCCAAGCATAAAGAAGAAGGTAATATACAAGTCCAATGATTTACTTATTTGTGAAGGCGTGACTTGTTGATAAGTTGCATGTATTGTTGGTTTACACATTCAATTTCTTTTTCTAAAAAGTAGTACATTCGTCCTGAGCCTTTTGTGATTGGAGTGTTGTTATTTGCAAGAACATTTCACAAAGGCACAAAGCAAACTCATCTTTTCTTGATGACAATGAAATGATGGGGAAGGACCAAAAGGGTGCGTGAATTTCACTTGTACATCAACTTCTTTTTCGTGCTTGGAAATAATTATGCCATAAAACCAGTGATTATCATAAGCATACAGGGGTGAGGTCTTGGTTCGGACACGGATTAGTTCGGACAAACGGATTTTTTCAGTCGAAACTATTCACACACTGCCTAAAAAATTATCTCTAGTGTGCGACACAATACACATTATAAAAATCTATTCGCCAGAAAGATCACAACGAAGACAAAAAAAAAAAAAAAGAAGGCAGTGTATGGCGTAAATAAAAAAAGAAATGAAATTTCTTTTCAGGAGTGTGAAAAAAATTTTTGAGGTAGGTTTGTTCGTGAATTTGTAGGTTATACGAGAAATGTTAACAGACATTTATTCCTGCGGTACAGTAATACACTTAAACGTGTTGCAGTTTCATTTCGGCCATGTGCGTCATAAAGCCTGGTTTCCATTTAGGCGTCGGTTTGGCGTCTCATCATGTGTGGCGTCCTTTTTTGCAATCGTCGCATGTGAGATGCGCCCTGATTAGCACGCGAGCGCGGTCGTTTTCCATTTAGCGACTTTCAACAGTTATCCTAAATCTGGTCTGATCTGATTAGTCGAGTCAGTGCAAACAATTGTCGCTCTATCAAGGTGATGGAAAAAGAGGATATCAACCACTCCGATCACGTTCACGCTTTGAATTTATTACTATATCATTTTTACATAGTAAATAAATGATTCATTAAATTTTTATATCCTCTTTATTAATAAATTCACGTGGGTAAAGTCGTGAGAACCCGTGTCGGCGAACAGCAGCTATGGCAGCCATGATTCTCAATCTGAATCGGCGAAGACAACTATCCAGAATCCATAGCGAAGTAGACTGCACCTGATTGGCTAGATCAAAAAGACGCTTAAAAATCTAGCCATGCCAGATCTTGAAAAGACGTGTGACCGATGTCGGACCAACGCCGAACAGATGTAGACGCTTAACAGATGCTAATTGGAAAACGAGTGCGTTTTTCAAAAATTCCAAAAAAAGACGCAGACGCCTAACAAATGCCAAACCGACGCTAAATGGGAACCAGGCTTTAGGCCTTAAGGTTTTATTTGATTTCTGGCTTAGTGGGGTTGATTCGGCTGCATTTGTTAGAACTTACAAAAGGAAAAGAGGGCAAGATCCTCCTTCCAGGGAAGATATGAAGCAAGTACCAGAAGATTCAGAAAGTGAAAGCTGCAGTAGAAATGTCACGTCTGCTTGCCCTGCTTCTAAATGAAACAAGCTGCTAGTTAAGTGATTGTGATTTTTTTATAATGTGATAATGTTAAGCAAGTTGTGATAACATTTTCGTGCTCTTTTGATAATAAAGTTACCTTGTATTTCATTAAAATGGCGAAAAACAGTTTATCCGAAACACCCTCACGACAGTCTGAAGCAACCCCACACCCAGGGGTTGCTTCGGACATTGCAGAGGTTTTTTAAAATATAAAAATATGTAGATTATCGTGTGATTACTGAAAAATCACATGTACTGGTAAATGACGAAAGGTTTAGAGTATAAAATACAATATACACATGCAGCATTTGGTTCATGATTAACCTACAGGGAGAAAAAATTTGATTTTCATCCGAACCAAGACCATTCCTCCCCTACTAAGTATGAATTTGTGCTAAGTTCTGACAATTTAATAGCGGTGATTTTTTTATAACAAGCAGCACAGACATCGCGTAGCTGCAGAAATACCTAAAACGCATAATTTACTTACAATTTGACACCCTATGTCTCCGAAAGTATTTGATTAAGCCAAAATAATTTGGCATGGTTTCATAACTTTGCAATACAACATTTTAAAAAAAAATTTGTCAAAATCTGAAAGGTGGGCGACAAGGCCTGGGTGAACTATATGGAATGGCCCATGTCTCACATTAAGATAAATTCATTAGACATCACAGAAAATATCTGAAATCGGGTCCATCATTTTGACTTGCCCTGTATTTTCTTGAAAACAAATCTATTCAACTTGCAGGCTTCTTATGTGAAATTGACATATTAGCTTGCTATTTAATTATAAAATGCCACATTCCCTTGGACAATGCTGGTCACAGAAATCGCTACACTGAATATTATTTTGTTGCTTACGATGATAGTGGTAGAAGTGATTTGTTTGTAAACAACGGGATTTGACAGACTTCAAGCATCGGAAGTTCGGAGCTATTGAGTGAGTATCAGGGAAATTGTCACATTTGTAAAATGTTCAAGAGCAGCTGTTGTTTAGGGGTTTAAAGACCAGACTCTCAGCCAAAAAGCTGCTCTGCGTGAAAGCTCTCATTTGATAACGTTGAATCCGGTGCCAGAGCCCTAAGGGTTTTCTCAAAATTTTTATTTTTGGACCGAGCACCAGTATCCACTTCTCCTTATGCTGATACAGGGTGACAATTATTGAGCTGTATCAAATGAAATTTCTTGATGACCAACATTGCTATCACTGTCATCACAAATACTACCAGTTCTGTGGAACTTTTTAATCGGATTTTTGATTGTTACACTTGAACCGATTGTCTTTAGATTGTACTCAGTCGCAAATTTCATTTGAGCCACAATC
This sequence comes from Rhysida immarginata, assembly GCA_023313115.1. Taxonomy (NCBI): domain Eukaryota; kingdom Metazoa; phylum Arthropoda; class Chilopoda; order Scolopendromorpha; family Scolopendridae; genus Rhysida; species Rhysida immarginata. The sequence continues at coordinate 33,175 of JAHWFO010056757.1, forward strand.
GGGCTGTTATTGTATAGTAGGCCTTGACGATGAATATATGCTCAGAAATGCTGTATTTCGACATTTTCAACAAAAAATGAACATCAGCAACAACAACAGTTTGAGTGCGCATGCTCAAAAAAATCCCAACATACCCTGCATTCAAGCCCAAGTTTTAACTGAATCTTGCCAATTATTCAAAAGTTATCAAGTTTTTATTTCATACAGCTCAGTAATTAAGTCAATATGCTATAGTAATAAGCATAAGTAAGTAATAAACCTTTCATTCTTATGACAGGTTAGGGAGGGAACACAAATAAATAAAGAGAAGCCTCATAATCATATGCTACAGCTACAATGCATTTCAAGCATTATTTTTTGCAACGTGATCCCAAACATTATTTTTTTTTTTCAATTTGTTGCTGTTCCCCAAGGTTATTAGAATAATAAGGTTGCGCATTCAGGAAGGTTCCCTCCTATTGGTCGAATTCAAGCAAAGCTGATGACGTCAGCCAGAGGCAATCGGCGCGGAAGAGACTGAAGTGAAAACGATACAATCACGACGGTATATTGCAAACAAAAAGTATGAATTCAGTTTTACACAATAATGGTCGGAAATTAATTGAATATTAATTAATTTCATGAAATGTAATTTCTGAAAATTCAAATAAAACGATAAAATTGCTATATTATTGGAACTTTGATTTTACAGTAAATGAACGTTATATCATGAATATATGAAGAGTCTCACATATTCCTGTTTATATCAATAAGTCTGAATCGATCAGAATAAATGAAAAATGACCGAGTAAGCTTTCATAGACAAGAGAATTCTCGAATAGTCGAATTTAAAAGAAACTATAAAAAATTAGATGCATAATAAAATAAATTAAATGCTTAGGATCCTTAGGAAAAGAGAAGAACGAAATGCCTTCCACCTCTCCTTCATTCTGGCAACACGCTATTGCACAGTTGCAAACCATTTGAACAGTAAAATTTAAAGTTTAATTACTCTATATTCACTTCATCAGGATGTAGGCAGTATCGAGCAACAATTTTATTCCGAAATAGCTCTCACGAGTTCCACGAAAATACCTAATAATGCCTTAATCAAACCGAAATTCGCACTGATTCAATTGCTAATCGCTCCATTTCACCTCTGGATGACGTCACAGCACGCCGGGATCTTTTTGAGATTGTGTGAGAAGTTGCGAGATCTGCTCTGAGCGCGCAACCTTATCATTCTAATAACCTTGGCTGTTCCCCTATTTGCCTTAGGGACAAAGCCTTCACTGAAATATATGAGGTATAACATGCTGTTTACACCCCTGAAGTTTCAGGATAATTCGGCAAGTATTTTTCTAGATTTTCGACAAAACCCACTTTCAATTGAGCAGTCACTGTAGAAGCTGAAGACTATTCATTTTGATGGTTTATTCCATTGGAAATGGCTACTTTAATCAGTATGCCAAATGACCCCCTTCCCATTGAAGAAAATGAACCTTGACCCAAGATGGCAGCCAGACTTCAAAACTGTCCCAATAGATAGATCACCTATCCATTCCCTGCTTCTATGGTCACATCATTCATTTTACCTACCACTATCAAAATACAGCTTTATCCAATGACTTTTGACTCACCCTATACAATTGAGCATTTGTAGGCTGAAGTTGAAAAAGCCTTCTCCCCATCAAATCCCATACGATGCAATGAGATGGTCATACTATGAGGGTTATTCAGAAAGTAAGGTTGATTTTGTAATAACTATTATATATATTTTCAAAATTTTTTCTTTACCAGATTCTATGTACCTTTAACTATTTTTCCGCATAGTTTCCAAGTTTATTTAAGCACTTGGCATAGCGCTCAATGTACTTCCGCATGATCACTTCATAGAAGCTGCTGTCGTTGAAAAAAGCCATGCGGTTTTCACTTGTTCATCGTCACTGAAATGCAGGCTGCCAATGAGCTCCTTTAGATCCCAGAACAGGTGGTAGCCACTGGATGCTAGGTAGGGGCTGTAAGGCAGGTGGTCAAGTTGTTCCCAACTAATCAGATCTTTTGTTTGGGAACAACAAGACCACATGCCTTACAGTCCGGATCTCGCGTCCAGTGGCTACCACCTGTTCTGGGATCTAAAGGAGTTCATCAGCAGCCTGCATTTCAGCGACAATGAACAAATGAAATCAGTGTGGTTTTCTTCACCGATGGCAGCTTCTATGAAGTGATCATGTGGAAGTACATTGAGCGCTATGACAAGTGCTTAAATAAACTTGGCAACTATGTGGAAAATTATATATATAGCAGTTTTGTTTTTATCTCAAAAATAGACCTTACTTTCCGAATAATCCTCGTATATTAAACTATCACCGACGGATAGCTGACAATACATTCGAGTAATTGTTGTCTTTCAAGTAAGAAGTTCATGTTGTTTAGCATCCGCAAGGCAAGAGAAATGAAATGGGATAGAACGTTCGTTTTGGGCTATACAACTAGCGATGCTATGAAGCATTCCATTATTCAATAGGGGACAAATCTGGATGCCTAACTACAAAGTATCTCAACAGGTCATTTACAAACTTTACGTGCTGGTCTGTCAGACCATGATGAACAAGTTTTACATAGGAAGTTGTGACCGAAAGTCAAACTGTGGAGTGCTACAGCAACATGACTACCCATTAAAAAAATTAACATTAGTATATGTTGCTGACCGATGTGGCTCTTGATCGTAAAGCTCGTCTCACTTAATCTGCGGTTCAATTGTCCAAACAATGGGTGACTTGGCAGACGTTTGTTTGGGAAGGTCTCTCGGTACATGCGTCTTGCTGCTTGTCCATTTCCATCCACAGTCCTATAAACGTAATGCATATCGACCAATTCTTCTTAACTGAACCTCGTTTGAAATGACCCCGCTTTCCGCTCTCTAATATGCCTGCGAACATCGCCCTCTAGTGGTGGCTGGTTACATTTTCAGATACAGCTTCCTATATAAAACTTGTTCGTCATGGTAAGCGACCTTTTGGGACACCATGTATAGTGCCCCTAGAGGAACAATACCTAGACTAGGTGACATAGACCTAAACAAATTCACGCCTGCACACATTTCATTGTAGTGATGGCTCAGCCAAGATGTATCGCTATATGCCGTGGCATAGCGGTGTGCAGGATTCTGACCAGCCTTTTTTTATGGACCTTTACAGGTAAAGGCTCCAAGAACTCTCTGTATTACTTGTTTCAGGGACATTCAGCAACATCACTTATTCATTGTACATTCGGTATGGCATGTGGTTTTAATTTCATTGCAAATAGATGACTCTTTCTGGGTGTAGCGATTTCCATGGCCAGCTGGTCAAACAGAAGTAAATTTACCTTCGAACACTCTACTATCACATACCAGACGCTCATATAATAAATGCTCTATCTAAAGTGAATTTTCTTTTTCTTTTTCAGTGCTGAGACATTTGGTAACTGAGCTGCGTGATTGTCTACTGCTAGGTATAAGCGAAGAATGCATTATAGGAACAAGTGCTTCCTTTAAAGACTATTATCTACAAACTAGGAACCAATCTCACCTTACTTGTCTTCTTTTACCTGAAATACCAGGTGTAGAAATTTATTCTTTCGTCATGGACTATAGTCCATATGATTCTAACTTAATGAATGACAAGGAGCTTTTCAGAGTCACCCAAATTCCAATCAATACAAAGGTGAAGTGCATACTTTTCTTTTCTCTTTTTCTGGACGATTCAGATTGGACCAGTTTGATAGCGCGATCATATTTACGGAAGCAGAAGTTTGAGTTTGCATTTGGTGGCGGTTTCGGCTACCTCATCGCTCCACAGCACGAAAGAACGGAATTTTGTCACTCGCAAATGATTGGGATTGCTTTCTGCGGAGAGAAAGTCGGAGCAGCGTCCTTAACGTTGGACGAGCATAGTTTAAACGAAGAAGTTGTCCGTCGTGAATTGACCAAGGTTAAAAGTTCTGACCTTCCAGAAGGTGTAAGTTTTGCATTTTTATTTGTCGGAACTAACATCAGTAACACCCGTATGAAGATGGTGAGAGAAGTATTTCGTAAACTGTTTCCAAAGACACCACTGTTTGGGCAATATGGGGATGGCCAGATTGGGTGGAAGGGTTTACTTTCGTCTGACAGAGTACACAAAGGTACAAAGATGCCCACTACAATGAAGGGTATGGACGTTTTTCAATATGGCACCATTGTAATAGTAATCGTGGGTATTCGTTAGTTCTTTGTGATAATGTTATTTATGTATATTTAACGATGTTCATGAGAAATTTCTTTATGATTAAAATAAAACGAAGCTTTGCTTTTATTTTGGAATTAGTTTTCGTCTTTTTATTTTCTATCTAGTTGAAAATTGACACTTTGCACTATTTTTACTTTTCATATCAGGTCGTTGCTTATCAAATGTAGGATTTCAAGGTGGGTTCCGCGCTTCAGCACGGTTTCCACGTTTAGTTGCAAGTACCCATAACAATGTGGTACATTCCCAGAGATAAACCTATCAGCGACCAGCTGCCTGAAATTTGCATGTCTGCGATGATATTTAATAGCGTTTGAACCCAAGCGAAGATAGTCATGACTTCATACGAATTATATGTGATAATGCATTACGAGTTCAGGTTGAATCACACGGCATCCAACGCCTCTTGAAACATCAATAAGGTATTCAGTGTAGGCACCATAAACGAACGTACTGTCCAACGTTGGTTCCGAAAATTCTAGGCGGGAATGACGGACCTGGCAAATGAGCCAAGCGGCAGACCGCCTAACGTGTTGAATGACACCGATCTGAAGCGATCTGTGGAAGAGAACCCGTCAAAACCTTTTCAGGACCTTGCAGGGGATCATACTGTATCAGCGTCAACTGTCAGTAGACACCTTAGGACCATCGGCAAGGTGAAAAAGCAGGACAAATGGGTCCCACATGGTTACAGTTTGGTGGAACATCCGTGGTGTAATGCATTACAGTTTCCTGCAGCAGGGGGAGATGATCATTGCTGTGACCTGCTGTCGTGAACTGCATTGTATGCACACAAAATGTGTCAGCAACAACCTGCACTTGTGCATCGCAAAGACGTCCTTCTGCTGCATGACAGCATGCGTCCGCACATTGCACGAACGACCGTGCAGGCGAGGAGCGTCTAGTGATAGCGCTTTTCCGAGCTCTATGCTCTATGCTCTTTCTATGAGGAGAAGCCCGAATCAGGGGAAGCCACCACGCGCTCTCGCGCTCTAAAGACATGTTGAGAAATTGAATGTCCAGTGCCAATTGAATTGTCGCGAAACCTGTAACCGGCCAGGGGGAAACCAACTGCCCCCTGTAATCAAATAGGTTGTTGTCTTTGTCTGGCCATTATTCCCCTGATTCGGGCTTCTCCTCATAGAAAGAGCATAGAGCTCGGAAAAGCGCTATCGCTAGACGCTACTTGCAAGCGCTACAGGCTCTGGGCTACGAGGTGCTTCACAGTGTGAAAGTCGAGGCTTACGAGATTATACATCTCGGATGCCTCGCTCATAGCTTTTTTACTTTAGTTTTAAGATGGCGACCGCAACCGGTATGCTTCAATGGCGTTTATAGTGAAATCAGGGCCAGTTTTATCATTAAGCGACGATCCAAAGGCGCCAAACAACGAGGGCTTTTTCTCCATATTCTTTTGCAATTTTAATTTTGTTTGCTAAATAAAAAAGTCAATAAATATTTAAAATTTTTGAAAAATGTGGCAGGAAAACAAAAGCCTAAAGCAAAGTTGAAGGTTTCATCAAATCCAACACAGCAGTAAATGTATTTAACATTTGATAGAACATCAACTAAAAATTTACACGTTCATTTTTATTTGCTTATTTCACCTTTCATTTCTTTCAAATATGCAATTTAAGAATGCTGCTAAAAATTAAAAAGTCAAAAGACTTAAATGTTTTGCTAATTATGAAATGTGTAATAAGCATAAACAACGTTGAAAATCTTTAAAAATGTAAAGGAACAACTGACAATTATCACATAAGAGTAAAAAAAAGTAATTTTAATTTCTACTTTTGGACCATGGTAAGGTGTATAAGAATTACTGCAGTGGATTTAACATAATGGATTTAATTCAGTATATTAAAAACTGAATTTTTAATAACATTTTATCTGGTGTTTTAAATTTTCAATTTATTTTATTAAGAAAAAGGTGATACTTAAAGTGAAAAATTCGTGTAATTTTAAAAAATGATTTTTTCAAGCCGCATTTATTTTTTACAAAGAAAAACTAGTTTTTGTGCTTTTCTCTGTATCTTTCTTTAATTAAGAAAGAAATATTTCAATTTCATTTAAAATAACTAATCATATTGTCTTAATCATATAATGTCATTTCTGTGCTTTATTTTCCTGCAAAACTGGAATTTATACCGCCCAAGGTCTTTTATAGCGGCTAGCGATTGCAGCGCTACTGGTGGCCAATACATGACCTCCATTATTACTTCATGCTCTATCTCTATGGCCAAAGATGGCAGCGAGTGACAGTGACAGCGACAGCAGTGACAGGTATGCTCCCTATTAGCGTTTTTCCCGTTGAATGAGACATCATTATTTATAAATATTCGATATGTATCTCCCTATGTATAAAACATTCGATGTTTCATTTAGTCATTTGTATTTATTTTAACGCAAATTAAAATGTAAAACCTTTGGCGTAATTTACAAACTCGTTATTTATATAGGCTTCCTAGTGGCTCCCTGCGTCTATAACTAGAAGGTTATAACTCCGATAGAGAGTGGCGCCGCCGCGCGACATAATTTAGAGAAATTGCTTGCTCTGCCATAGCCCCCTAGATAGTAAAAGGCCCGTTCACTTGGCTAGAGAACAATAGGAATCGGTGTAATCGGTTTTGCAACTGTTTGACGTTAGAGGGGGCTGACAACATGAACCTCATTTAGTATAGCTGCTTATTAGAATCAAGAGAAAATAGTTACTAATACAGTTAATTTTTGTAAACGAACAAGTAAACTTTATTTTTAATGGCTAGAACATTGCATTCAAATGGCAATAACTAGTAAACTGAACAACATGTAAAAACTTGTAAATAGTCCATTAGGATATGACAATTGCAGTATTGCCAACCTTTGCCGCGTAATTAAAAAAGTTCGGTTATTTTTTTGAACAGACCTCGTACATTTGCTTCTCACCTTTAGAGTAAACTTTTTAAATAAGGAAATTAATTTATAATGAAAATTTGGGTGAAACAATTTTTAATAATAATTTTTCTTTGGAATTATTGACTGATAGAACAACCATTTTGATAATGCAGTGGTCACCGCTTAATATGGCCATCTTGGGACCATGCTTAAGTATAAGGTGACCATATTTTCAAAAGGCAAAACCAGAGATGGATTCTTTATGTTAGCCGACTTCAGCAGCTGGCGGCAGAGTAACTCAGTGATGACGTCTTAGAATGAAAAATAAAGAAGAACACCTGGCTGAAATAATAGGCTAGCCAAGATGGCGGAATGTATAATATTAAATTAAATGTTATAAACCGTTAAAGTGTGTCAAATGAGTGAAAGTGTTCATCCAGTTATTCTATATATATGCCCATTGTCATGTCACAATGAGATTCTCCTTGTAATTCACATATATTGCATAGATTAACATGTTACCAACTAGCAATAATTCATATGCTTCTTTATCCATATCGAATAGTAAAGACTCCCACGCTACCGACATACATATGATTATTCATGGGCGCTTCCATCTTTGATATATCAGCGACCTTTTTTAACGCTAAGCATCTGCTCTAGCCGGCTGGCCAAATGGCTAAGCCAGCGCAACTCAGTCAAGCGTTTTCTAACTTAGCGGCTGACAGATTGCTCACCCGTCTTAGATAAAGAACCCGCCTCGGGACACTCTGGCTGTGGTCAAAAACCCTCACCGGTGAGAGAATGATGATAGTTAGACTATCTGGTTAGGCATAGCAGCACCAACTGGCATTCTTGACCGCATTAAAATGATGTCACGGTTTTCTCACTGGGATTTCTGACTGACCAAACACTATCTCTTCTCACCAGTGAGAATTTTTGACCTTAGCCCCTGCGATGACTGGAACCGGAAGTTACGTCAATGACCGGAAGTGACATGTTTTGATTATCAAAATTCAACTGGAAGTAAGAAAGCAAGTAAAATACGAAACACTTTTTTGAAGTAATCTGGTAGTTCATTTCATTGATCTAAAACTATTGTCATGAGCAACATTATGATAAGCAAACGCACTTTCGACAGCAGCTAATTGTTCTTCTTTTATGCCCATTTGCTCCAGAACAGCAAATCAGAAAGAGGGTTAGTAATAAAGAGCACATAAACTGTTTATAAAATAATAAAATAAGATGATGAAGAAAAATGGGACAACCCAGGACATTTTATTCAAATCTGGGACATCTGGCCACCTTATTAAGAGGCCACATTAACCGGTGGCTGTTTTAAGCGAGGTTACCAAAAGTACTTAATGAGATTCTTCCAGTTGTTGACGATCCAGTGTTGGTGATCACGGGCAAATTGAAGACTTTTTTGTGGTTTTGGATGGAGATCAAAGGTGTTGTAGCCCATTCTTGCTAATATAGGGCATAGATTGTGTTCAGAGATGTACTCCACAGTGAGTCGACGAGTCGTGAAGTTATTATTTGTACGAACAAGCATTCCCATCCTACGCTCACCCCTTAGATCGACAAGTCCTTTGCAACCACAGGCTTGTTACTGGCTAGTTGTTTAACCAGTCCTGGTAAACCTTTGAAATGGTTGTTCAGGAAAAGCACCTCGCCAGCCACCAACTATCATCTTGTGCTCGAAGTCGCTTAGATCCTTTGCTTTCCCCATGGTGAGTCAAACAGGTGACAGGTGTGTTCTCGCTTTATATTGGTCTCGACTGTCAGTTGAGCAACATTCCTTTATGTTGTAATTGCTATGCCAATAGTCATGGGTGTTCCTAACATAAACAAACTTTATATTTCTCAACATGACGTGCACTTTGTACGTCACAAAGTTAAGTAGGGCTGTCCTTAAGTTAAATTAATTGCTAAAAAGCCCAATGTCTTTCTTTTTGACAGCGGAACTTGGATATATTGTGATTCTGACCAAGATATTATGATTCTGGAGGAAAAGCTGCCCGATGAACAAGATTTAGAGAAAAGGTTAAATCAATCTGAAGAAGAGGTGAACAAAACCTGTGTGACAAACGAAAAGGAAGAAGAAGAATCCAGAGTGGGTCAGTGAGATCCTTTTGACCTATTACGAGGCTCGTCCAGAAAGTAAGTTCCGTTCGGTAATAAAAACAAAACTACTACATATATATTCAAATTTTTTTCTTTACCACATTCTATGTACCTTTAACTATTTTTCCACATAGTTTCCAAGTTTATTTAAGCACTTGTCATAGCGCTCAATGTACTTCCCCATGATCACTTCGTAGAAGCTGCCGCCGGTGAAGAAAGTCACGCAGTTTTCACTTGTTCATCGTTGTTGAAATGCATGCTGCCGATGATCTCCTTTAGATCCCGGAACTGGTGGTAGCCACTGGATGCGAGGTCTGGACTGTAAGGCGGGTGGTCAAGTTGTTCCCAAACAAAAGATCTGATTAGTTGGGAACAACTTGACCACCCGCCTTACAGTCCGGACCTCGCATCCAGTGACTACCACCTGTTTCGGGAGCTAAAGGAGTTCATCGGCAGCATGCATTTCAGCGACGAAGAACAGTGAAAAATGCGTGACTTTCTTCACCGGGGGCAGCTTCTACGAAATGATCATGGGGAAGTACATTGAGCGCTATGACAAGTGCTTAAATAAACTTGGAAACTATGTGGAAAAATAGTTAAAGGTACATAGAATCTGGTAAAGAAAAAAATTTTGAATATATATGTAGTAGTTTTGTTTTTATTACCGAACGGAACTTACTTTCTGGACGAGCCTCGTATTTCTGTTTCGACTATCTTCAAGGTATTAATTTACAGTAAGCCTGTTTACATTTTTCCTTACAGATAAGAAAAGCAAGACAATTCCTCCTATTACATTAGATACGCTGCCTGTCTCATGTGACGACCATCTATTTCCCCAAATAGGGCAGGTAGGGGTGATTGTAGAGGAAATCTTTCGCTATTTACCTTCTAGGGATCTTAATATCTGCGCACGAGTGTGCAAATTGTGGAATAGCATAAGCCAGAGGTCCATAAAGAATAGACATCAAATTTCCCGATTGTTTTGGAAGGGCAAATCCAAAAAGGAAAAGGAACTCTTCACCTACATCTCTAACACCATCCGCCAGCTTTACAGTCGACCACGAATGGCGATTCTCTTCCTTTCTCACTCATTTTTCGAGAAATGGGGGGAATTCTTCGATTCGAAAAAAGCTCTCCAGATTCCTGGTAGGCATTTATTTTTTCTTTTGTTTGTTATTATTGTTATTATTAATATTAATTTTTCTTTTCAGAGATTATACACTGAGTGAGCATATTATTATGACCACCTGACATGTTTATGCAAATGCGCGCACGGACGTCACCACAATGTTGCTAGTGGGCTGGACCAATATAAAAAGGGAAGCTGAGTGTCGTCAACAACAGTAGAAGAGTTCCATTCTTCAACTATGGATAAACGACGCGATTTAACAGCCTTCAAATACGGGATGATTGTAGGTGCTCAGAGATATGGAGCGAGTATCAGCGAAACAGCAGCATTTGTGGGGTGCTCAAGAGCAGCTGTCATTAAAGTATTTAAAGACTGGACGGTTAGCCGGAAGACAGGGTCTGAACGTTCGCATTGTGGCCGCCCGCGATTGGTTGATGATCGGACAGAACAGAGACTGTCACGACTGGTAAAGGATAACAGAAGGGCAACTGTGCATCAAATCACTGCTGACCTTAATCAGGGATCCTCCAAAACGGTCTCTGAATGCACTGTCCGCCACATACTGCATCGCACGGGATATGGAAGCCGAAGACCTGTCCGCACACCTTTGCTGTCTGCATTCAACAAGCGGAAACTACTCCAATTCGCTCAGGAGCACAAGGACTGGACTGTCGAGCAGTGGAAACAAATCGTGTGGTCTGACAAGTCACGATTCCAGTTACATTATGCAGATGGCCGCGTGAGAATCTGGCGGAAACAGCACGAAAGCATGGGCACCCCGCATGCCTGAGTACAACCCTTCAGGCCGGTGCGGGCCGTGTTATGGTCTGGGAAATGTTTTCCCGGCATGCGTTGGGCCTGTTAATACGTGTTGAACAACGTCTGGATGGCACAGCAAGTCCACCCTGCATGTTGATGGCATACCGCAATGGAGATGGCTACTTCCAGCAAGACAATGCACCATGCCACAGAGCTCGTATTGTACAGGAGTGGTTCCAGGAACATGAGGGGGACTTTACCTTACTTCGGTGACCCCCACCGTCTCCAGATCTCACTCCAATTGATCATTTGTGGGACGAAGTCGAACGAACCATCAGACGGCTGGATCCACCACCGTCCAATCTAGCACAACTAGACAGTGCTATCCATCAGGCAGTGTGTCAGATTCCTCCCAACATCTCGTGGAATCAATGCCACGAAGAATCACTGCAGTATTAAAGGCAAAAGGTGGCCCAACGAGATACTGACAGGGTGGTCATAATAATATGCTCACTCAGTGTATTATTAACTAACTGCTTGCTCTATATCTAGTAGGCCCCCCTCAAGAATTAAAGCTTAGAACCCTAGCTAAAGTAAAATTCAAATGGCCAGCTAGTCAAACAGACATAAATTTACGTTCAAATACTCTCTTATCACAGTTTAGATAGAGCAATTACTGTATGAGCATCTGAAGTGAATTCTCTTTTTCTTTTCAGTGCTGAAACATTTGGTAGCTGAGCTCCGTGATTGTAGATTGCTAGGCATGAGCGAAGAAAGCATTATAGGAACAACTGCTTCTTTTGAAGACTATTCAAAGCGAAGTAGAAACCGATCTCAGCTTACTTGTCTTCTTTTACCTGAAATACCAGGTGTAGAAATTTATTCTTTTGTCATGGATTATGCTCCACACGATTCTAACTTATTGAATGAAAAGGAGCTTTCCAGAATCACCAACATTCCTGCCGATACAAAGGTGAAGTGCATGCTTTTCTGTTCTACTTTTCTGGACGATTCAGATTGGACCAGTTTGATAGCACGATCGTATTTAAAGAAGCAAAACTATCAGTTTCCATTTGGTGGTGGTTTCGGGTACTTTATTGCTCCGCAGGGTGAATATGAATATTGTAAATCGCTAATGGGGATTGCTTTCTGTGGAGAAAAAGTTGGAGCAGCATCCATAGTATTGGATGAACATTGTGTAGATGAAGAAATTGTCAGTCGTGAAATGATGAAGTTAAAAAGTTTTGAACTTCCTGAAGGTGCAAGCTTTGCATTTATATTTGTCGGAACTGAATCCCGTACCCCCAATGTCAACATTGTGAAGAAAGTATTTCGTAAACTGTTCCCAAAGACACCCCTATTTGGGCAACATGCGTTTTGCCAGTTTGGATGGAAGGACGTGCTTTCGTCTGAGAAAGTACACGAAGGTATAAGCATGCCTGCTACAACTCGCGGTAGGGATTTTTTTCACATTAGCACCATTGTAATTGTCCTCGTATGTGTTCTTTAGTTATTTTTGATAATGATGTATATACGATGTTTATGAGGAGAAATTTCTTTATGAACGAAATACAACTAAGCTGTGCTTTTATTTTGGAATTAGTGTTCGTCTTTTTATTTCGTCTACTCCAATCCCATTAACGTAGTTCTTATGCACTGGATGACAAAACAAGTGAAGCGCCCAGAAGGAGTGGTTAAAAGTGAATGAAACTGCATATTGCGAAAGAAAATGTGACTTTATTGCACTGATTACAATATGGGATGAAATGGACAATACCGCTGGTGGTGCAGATGGAATGTTGGCACCAGATCAGTAGGCTGTGACATCCCCTCTGGCCCCATGCATGCCCTTATGTGGCTCAGGATGGTATCAAACAGCCTTTGGATCCTCTCCTGAGGCAGGTCAGTTGTTGCAGCTGTCCCTCCAGATCCCGCAGGTTGGTACTGGGACGGAGCTGCCTTCCAATGTCATTCATCATCAATGCCACGAGTTGGTGGGTTCGGGAAGATGTGGTGTATTACGAGCTTCTTAAACCATGTGAAACAGTCAATGGTCATCGCTACTGATGACAAATAGCTTTGATCATCAATCGACCAGCATGGGCCAGAAGACTTGGCAAAGTAATTTTGCTTTATGTCGTACCGTCACATTTCAAAGATAGTTAAAAGTTCTTGCCTAGAAAGCATTAATCATCTGGCCATATTTTCCAGTTCTTGCTCCTTCAGATTACCGCTTGTTACGAGCGATGGTACATGCACTTTCTGAGCAGCATTTCAAAACTTGTGGCAAAGTGGGTCTCTGAATAGTTTGCCTCAAAACAAAAAAGTTCTATTGGGATGGTGTCCACAAATTACCTGAAACCTAACAATGGACATTACATGTACTTTAAATGAAGCACTTTTGAAGTTTCTCTTGAAATTATTGCATATTCTTTGATTACCAAATCCTAATTATTAATCGGTGTACCTAGTAAACTCATGGACATTAATATCAAACTACAAAAAAAAATAAATTTAAATACAGATACAAAACTGCAACCTTCAAAGTAGGCAGTTCTACCCTTTGCTATTAGCTTTTTTATAGCTGCCACCACGTAAGTTGAACAATCTTTTTGACATGCGCCGTAAGTCATCTCATCAATATGCTTTGTCTGGATTTTACCCATGATGCACTTGTTCTACTACAGTAATGGTGGAGATATCGTTGAAACGTGGAAAGCCTATCCACCTTTTGCAAGACTGAATCTGCCAGATGTCTCACTGTGCGTCCGCCATTATAACATGCCCACAACCATGGATGAATGAAGACCATGCCATAGCTCAGTGCCTTGGCTTGATTTTTCTTTTGTATTTGCTTTACAATTTCATATTTAATTCAGCATGAGTTTGTACTGTGCAATTGTTGTCTATTCAAACGCTCAAAAAATCCTTAGAAGATGGAGAGAGGAAGAATGTAATTGAGCATCGAAGCAATATGTTGCTAGTAAGTGCGTGATCTCAGGATTTCCGCCTGAAAAGTCCTCAGCCGGGATCGAACCCGTGTATTCGGGCATCAGAGGCGATTACGTAACCACTGAGCCACCGAGGCCGATAAACGCTTTTGATTCAATAAAATAATTGTAAATGTCGAAATATGAAACAGGTGGCCACTTCACATTGCACGTTCTGAAGAATTTATGTTCATAATCTGAAATAAAATTATAAACAGGTTTTAAAGTAAGCAATTTTGTTTTTTTTACAGTCATGCTGCGTTGAAAATAGACTAAAAAATGCAATCGCAGCTCGACATAAACATACAAGTCATGTTCATCACTTGCCGCCAAATATTAAAACTAGAGCAGAAATGTTGTACACAATATCCGATTTTCAGGTATCTTTAACGATGCGACATTATAGGCAGTAATGCTAAAATTTAATAGTCGACGAGAGGAATCAGAAGACCCAAGAGCTCAGAACGTAGCCATTCATATGTATTGGCTACGCTCAGAGGCATGTTGTAATGCGGACGCATTCGAAACTTAAAGATGGCCGTGCCCGTGAAATCAAAAGTAAAAAGGTGGATTAAAAAGTCATAATATAAAACAAATTGCATTCGAGTCGACTGTTCTGCGTCATTTGTTAATTTATTAATTTCATTTACCTATTTAAAAGAAAAAATAAAAATAGAAACTAAATATAAATACGAAAACGATGTTTCGAAAACGAAAGCAAATGTTTCATGAATAGTTAAGAGATTTACTTCCCGTTAGCATCTATTGGCTGGCGTTACGAATTACGTCTCCTGTCGTTCAACTTATATGGCGGAAGGTATAATCAGTTATTTGGAAAAAAAATTATCCAGTAAAATTTAGAAAGTATTTAAATTTTCCTTCTCTTCCAAATATAAAAGAAATTTAGGTTTCCGAAGCCAAATTTTAAATTTGCCATTGATCAATAATTTTTATCTTATCGTCGGTGTTATGGCAATAGGTCGTGCATCCAAATTTGGCTATTCAAGGACTTTGCTGCCGATTGCCACTTTCGCCAATAGCCCTTAAAAATTGAAATGGCGACTTTTATTAAGTGATGAAAATTGGTGGCAAAAAAGAAAAAAAATCATTTATACACAAAAATCTACCCTAATTGCCATTCTCGGCTGGGGCTATTCTTGAATTACTCCTAGGGAGCTTAATTTTCAGATCATTTTAAA
>JAHWFO010056758.1:0-15447 GCA_023313115.1 Rhysida immarginata
GATGTGAAGGCCAGCACACATCGAGTTATACTAAGTGCCCCAAATACCCACAACTTAAAAGAAATAGAACTTCCAAAGTAGCTGAAGGAAGAACTTTTGCTGCGGTTGCTTCTGCTTCTATTGGTAAGGGAGTCGCTGACCACGACAAATTGATTAAAATTCAAAGGTTGCCTTCTTGTGCGAAACCCATCTCAAACAGAATAAGGCTTTCAATTTACCAAGTTACTATGTTTACCGAAAAGATAGGCACCCTGAAAAAGCTTCAGATCCAGCCTCTGGTGGGGTAGCTATTGTTGTCAAAAAAGGTATTAATCACACAAAGATTGTCACACCTAACCTTGTCATTATGGAAGCAGTTTCCATTGTCATCAAAGGTGCTGATGTTGGAGAGGTCAAGTTTACTTCCCTGTACAACCCACCCAGGCACAGGACGGACCCTCGCGACTTAGATGAACTACTGTCTGGGCCCACTCCAGCCGTTATGGCGGGTGATTTGAATGCGAAACTCCCACACTGGAACTCCAGATGCACTAAATAAAGTGGCTTGGTACTTTATAGGTACATGGTAGGTCAGATCGACACTTCCGTTATTGGCCCTCTTGAAGATACATAATGTAAAACATAGAGACATCAACACGCACCAGAGCATCATAAACATCATATAGAATGATTTGGGGTGTGCAAACGACCCAAAAGAGCTCAAAAAAACTTAATTTTTAATGCTTTTTTCAACCCGTTTTCAATCATAGTCTACGTACTATGATTACTCACCCACTAGTGGCGTACTCGACATTGCTGTTCTCAAGGGGTTTTTCAAACCCTACAATATTTTTACAGTAAATGCCTTATCATCTGATCACGTACCAGTTGTACTAAATTTTGAGGGGATAAATATCGACCTGAGAACAAATCTTCGTTATAAGCTTGACTGGATTTTTTATAGAACTTATGAACGACAATAACATTTTAACAATGGAGCTCGATGACCATGAATATCTATACTCCGTGTTTACAATGTATGACGTTTCCGTTATCAGGCCTTCTGTCTAAGAGGTGTTGATCAGAGGAGATCACGCAACCACTGAGCCATTGAGGCCAATAAGGAAAAGTAAAGTTGTCTGCTAGACAGAGAGTAATGCCCACGCAAATGGCCAGAGAGCGCCAGTGAAAAAAAAATCACGCTTTAAACAATGGAGTTTCCCATCCTGTATTTCTTCATCCATGACCATAGCCAAAGTAATTTTCTATGGCCTACTGTTGCAGAAACTTTACTGTGCATTGTGGGACATGACATACATTGTTGGTCCGCGCATATCGTAGGCTCATGTCAGACAGACAGATCAAGCAAAATATTATTTTTACCCCTTTGGGCCATCCTGACACTCGGCACATGTAAACCTTACCCTGAACCTAACGAACATCTGGTGCAAGTAGGAGCTCAAAAGTGGTTCAAAAGTTTTAAGAACATTTACAGACGCACCCTGAATTTTACATAAACCTTTCCATTGAAACCGAAGCAGAACAGCAAAAAACTTGCGGTTCCTCCCTTGAAATGTGCAAACACTGCTACACATCCGGAGGAAAACAGAAGTTTTTTACTGTCCTGCTTCTGTTTTGCGCAGTTAGTCCAGTTTCGGTTTCAAGGAAAAGATAAACTCTGGCGCCATCTCTTGAGTAAACAAACAAACATAAACCAAGATATATGATTTTTACCCCTTTCCCCCCTACTTTAGGGACACGTAAACCTTACTCTGGACCTAAGGAATATATGTTGCAAATATGAGCTCAATCGGATAAGTGGTTCAAAAGTTTTTAGAACATTTACAGATGCACCCTGAGCCTGAATTTTTATATATAAAGATATTCAGGGTACGTTGTATTGGGTAGCGATTATTCTTCTGTGATGCAAATTTGACGTCAGAGACTGTAATGGCTTGCAGTTCATTAATAAAATCTCCCCAACTCTTGATACGACTTGAAACTTCTTGCTATTGAACACATTTTTCCCGTTGAGCATTTGCGCTAAACGTTCGTCACTCCTTACTGTCGTAAGCCATTACGCCCTCACGGTTGCCGTGAACGTAGCCACTGCCTTAGTTAAACACTTGTCATAGCGCTCACCGTTCTTCCGCATGATCACTTGATAGAAGCTGCCGCCGGTGAAGAAAGTCACGAAGTTTTCATTTGTCGCTGAAATGCAGGATGCCGATGATCTCCTTCAGCGACAATGCAGGGTGCTGATGAATTACTTTAGATCCCGGAACAGGTAGCAGCCACTGGAAGGGAGGTCTGAACTGTTGGGAACAACTTGACCACCCACTTACAGTCCGGATCTCGCGTCCAATGGCTACCTCCTGTTCCTGAATCTAAGTGGCTTGGTACTTTACAGGTACATGGTAGATCAGATCGACACTTCAGTTATTGGCCCTCTTGAAGATACATGCTACTGTGATCACACGCACTAGTGACGTACTCGACATTGCTGTTCTCAAGGGGATTTTCAAACCCTACAATATTTTTACAGTAAATGCCTTATCATCTGATCACGTACCAGTTGTACTAAATTTTGAGGGAATAAATATCGACCTGAGAACAAATCTTCGTTATAAGCAGGACTGGATTTTTTATAGAACTTATGAACGACAGTAACATTCCCTATCAGGATCCCGTCACCAGCAGTGACATTGACGAAAATATCAAGAAAGTCACTCACCCCATCAAGATGGCTACAAATGCATGTGCTACTCCGGTGGATTGCAAGCGGCCAGACCATCTGGAACTTCCTCCCTCCATCAGGCAACTCATCCACGAAAAAAACACCTTCAGAAAACTTTGGCAGCGTACAAGGTTTCTCCACTTCATGACGAAGTACAACAGGCTATCCCGCAAGGTAAGTGAGCAGATTAAGGATTTAAGGATTCAAAGATGGAAAGACAAAGTTAAAAGTGTGTCCGTCCAGGATAACTCTCTCTGGAGTATGGTCAGGGCCCTTAAAAGCAACAGGACTATTGTTCTCCCTCCTCTGTTACAGACTCTGAGAGTCTCCACCAGCCTGAACAGTAGAAACCAGACAGGAGGGGTCCATCGCTTCGTGCTGTTGTCTCCAAATTTTGCGTCGGCCATCTGCATGGTGCAATAGGAAATGAGATTCATCCGACCAGCACACCTTCTTCTAGTCGTCGCCGGTCTAGTATTGGTCATCACGGGGAAATTGGAGATATTTGGTCGTCACAATACGGTTTTGGGTGGAGATCAAAAGTAACTGGCTGTCGGCTGTTGTAGCCCATCCTTACCGATGTAGGGCGTGTACTGCGCTCAGAGATGTTATTCTGTGGTCCTGTGTTACACTCTACGATGAGCTGACGAGTCGTGACGTTTCTATATGCACGACCACGCCTTCCCATCCTACGCTCATCCTTTGCATCGACAAACCGTTTTCGACCACAGACTTGTCTCTAGCTGATTGTTTTTTGTTTGTTTAAATCAAAAGTCCTAGTAAACCCTTGAAATGGTTGCTCGTGAAAAGCCTAGAAGATGTGCGGTTTCGGAAATACTTGGTACTACCTCGCTGGGCACTAACTATCATCCCGCGCTCGAAGTCGCTCAGATCCTTTGTTTTCCTTGTGGTGAGGGTCAAACCACTTCCAGAGATTTTCATTGAAACTGAATACGAAAGTAAAGTTTTGTCTGCCGATAGGGTGGCGCTGCAGGCGCAGTTGGGCAGATTGTACATGCAGCGCCACTTTTCAGTAGAGTTCCCGCCCTACCGGGAGCTAGAAACTTTAGCTTCATTTTAACAATGGAGCTCGATGACCATGAATATCTACAGGGTGTTTCAAAATTATGTACAATAAATTTAGTGACATATTCTTTAGGTCAAAAGAAGACGAAAATGTTCTATAGCACTTTGTCTGGAAACGATTTGTTTGCGAGTAATCCAATATGATACAGTAGGGAAGCACGGTAGTTAGCGGACGATATTTTAGCAGTTCCAGCGTTTCGACCCAACACTAGGTTGAGTGGTTTGTTCCATTTAAACCTACTTTAGGGTTGTTCCATTAGTTGTGTACGGTTGTTTCCATTACTGTACATCCACTAGGAATATCAATTTCAGAACGTTTGCGTGCTTTGACATACGCATTACGATTTACGTAAAAAAACGTCATGTACACGTATTCCAGTGCAGAATACACTGACATGCACCTAATCTATGGTCTTGCGGACGGAAATGCTGTGGAAGCAAGAAGACTCTACCAAGAACGCTTTCCGAATAGACGTTTGCCAAATAACCGAACATTTGTATCTGTCGACCGACATTTCAGGGAGCGTGGTTCCTTTGGCCGTCAAACAGGACAAGGGCGCCCTGTAGCACATTCTCCGGATGAGGAGGATGTGATAATTGACATCATACATCATGAACCACAGACAAGCACCCGTCGTATTTCTTCCATGTTACACATTCCGCACTCATCTGTTTGGCGCATTCTTCACAGTCAGCTTTTGCATCCATACCACCTGCAACTGGTTCAGGCACTGAACCCAACGGACTATCCACACCGACAATGATTTTGCCAATGGATACAACGTCGTCATGCTGCAGACCCTAGTTGTCTCAGCCAGATACTTTTCACGGACGAAGCAACCTTCACCCGGACAGGAATCGTAAACTCTCACAACCAGCACCATTGGGCAGATGCTAACCCGCATGTTACCAGAGCTCGAGCGCATCAAGAGCGTTTCTCCGTGAACATTTGGTGTGGAATTGTCGGAAATAACTTAATTGGCCCTTATGTGTTGCCGCCACGATTGACTGGGCGAACGTATCTTTTGTTTCTGCAGAATGCATTGCCAGAATTACTGGAAGATGTTCCTCTTTTGATAAGATCTAACATGTGGTTCATGCATGATGGCGCTCCAGCACATTTCAGCCATGTTGTGCGAGCACACCTTAATGCTGCATACACGAATCGGTGGATAGGTCGAGGTGGACCGGTAGCCTGGCCTGCAAGATCACCCGACCTTAATCCCTTGGACTTTTTTCTGTGGGGTCATGTGAAAACGATCGTCTACAGCACAGAAGTTCCTAACATTATGGATCTGCGACAACGAATTGAAAATGCATGCCAAACCGTTCGTAATGCTGGCGACGAACTCTTCCATGACATCAGACGGTCGCTCATGCAACGAGCCGAAGCGTGCGTGCGAGCTGGTGGCTGTGTAACAGGGCAGAATAACCCCCCGGGTAAATCGACCCCGGGGTCAATCTGCACTAGTGTGTTTTAACCCCCTTACTTCCGGATTGGCGTCGTGCCAACCCCCTCTAAACTACCCACCACCCCCGTCGGCTACTTGACCAAATACGCATAGATAATGAAAGTGGTGGGGGTTGATAATAGGAAAAATTTGCGAGGATCAGAGTTTTCTATACTTTAGCACAAAAAGCTTTTGATACTTAAATGATAAAATTTAAATTAGTAATTGAACTGAGAAATTGTAAAAAAAATAAAATTCGCCTTTTGATTAAATATATGAAATTAGTAAAATCGTATTTTCATTGTTTGAACAAAAACGCATGATTTTAGAATTTGTTTTTTAAATAATGAGCGATGATTTTAAAGTAGGCTATTGATATTCGTATTAAAATGATATACGCGTTTTTTATATAAAAATATGAAACCTAATACCGGATAAATTTATGATTAAATTTGGTGCACATTTTTTTTTAAATTTTAATTAAGCAAGAGTCATAAACTCCTGATTAATTAGACATTATTAGAAATTATTTTACAATCAAAAAAAACTTTGAATATCTCATTTTTAATTGAATACATCATTAAGATATTTATTTTAAATTGTGCAATTTTTTAAAAAACGTGAGAGAGAGAGGGGGGTCTTCTTTATTGCAGCTTTACATATTACAGCAAGGGAATTCTTCATTCAAAAAAAAAAAAAAAAAAGTTAAACAGATTGACAGAGAGTGATAAGATAATCTTTAATATGAAAGGAAGAAAGCAAAGCCCCATTAAAAAGTGTGTAATACAAAAAAACCCGTAAAAAACAGAAGGATCTAATTTGATGATCTATAAAATTACTATTTCTTCGCTTCTTCGCAAATGTAACTAAAGAGATGAATTCGGATAATGGATATTTAATTTTTATCATCATCAAACGCCAACAAAAGAGCGGGGTTAACGTAAGGGCTAGACCACATAAGAAAATAAGAATGAAAGTATTAATTTATTTTCTTCAAGAGATTTCTTGTGCTGTTATGTAACATGTTTCAACAAATTCTTCATCAAAATACAAAAAATACTTGCAATAATAAGTTCAGAAAATAAGATATTTGCAATAAAATAAAGTTCAGATCCAGCGATCATTTCGATTGTTTCGTCATTGTTTCGAATTTAAATGACGGTTTAAATTTTTCAGAGATGTTATATTTAATAATAAATTTTGATAATGTAAAGCTATTGTTGAAGTTACATTATTGGGAATTTATTTTACGATGTCTTTATTGGTCTACCACTCTCTAAGAGTGAAGGCCTGTGTATTCGTTTCAGAAACTCGATTTTTTTTTTTTTTTTTTTTTTTTTTTTTTTTTTTTGTTTGTTAAATCGAAATAAAAACTAATGATTCGAAAATATATGTTGAAATTTTGAAAAAAAAAATTCCCTCTGCAAGTATGTGACCAGTTTTTTGTAGCCAACTCCTCCGGATATAGAGGAGTTATGTAAATCGGAAACCTTGGGAAAATCATTTCCACTTAACCACCACTTTCATTATCTATGCATATTTGGTCAAGTAGCCGACGGGGGTGGTGGGTAGTTTAGAGGGGGTTGGCACGACGCCAATCCGGAAGTAAGGGGGTTAAAACACACTAGTGCAGATTGGCCCCGGGGTCGATTTACACGGAGGGTTATTCTGCCCTGTTACAGCGGGCACTTTGAACAATTCCTGTAATTTGCAGCCACGGGTTTAGTTGGCTGTATCGCGTAAATAAATCGTTTCCTGTCAAAGTGCTATAGAACATTTTCGTCTTCTTTTGGCCTGAAGAATATGTCACTAAATTTATTGTACATCATTTTGAAACACCCGTATAGACCGTGGTTACAATGTATGACGTTTCCGTTATCAGGCCTTCTGTCTAGGAGGTGTTGATCAAAGGAGATCACGCAACCACTGAGCCACTGAGGCCAATAAGGAACAGTAAAGTTGTCTGCTAGACAGAGAGTAATGCCCACGCAAATGGCCAGAGAGCGACAGTGAAAAAAATAATTTTTTAATTTTTATGGCCTAGTGTTGCAGAAACTTGACTCTGCATTGTGGGACATATCATACATTGTTGGTCCGCGCATATCGTAGGCTCATGTCAGACAGATGGATCAAGCAAAATATTATTTTTACCCTTTCCCCTTTGGGCCAACCTGACACTCGGCACATGTAATCGTTACCCTGAACCTAACGAACATCTGGTGCAAGTAGGAGCTCAAAAGGATAAATGATTCAAAAGTTTTGAGAACATTTACAGACGCACCCTGAATTTTTATATTGACCTTTCCATTGAAACCGACACTGGAGTAACTGCGCAGAAGCAGGACAGCAAAATACTTGCGTTTCCTACCTTGAAATGTGAAAACAATACTACACATCCGGAGGAAAACGGAAGATTTTTTGCTGTCCTGCTTCTGCGCATTTAGTCCAGTTTTCTGTTTCAAGGAAAAGATAAACTCTGGCGCCATCTCTTGAGTAAACAAACAAACATAAACCAAGATATATGATTTTTACCCCTTTCCCCCCTACTTTAGGGACACGTAAACCTTACTCTAGACCTAAGGAATATATGTTGCAAATATGAGCTCAATCGGATAAGTGGTTAAAAAGTTTTTAAAACATTTACAGACGCACCCTGAGCCTGAATTTTTATATATAAAGATATTCAGGGTACGTTGTATTGGGTAGCGATTATTTTTCTGTGACGCAAATTTGACGTCAGAGACTGTAATGGCTTGAAAAAGTGGTTTATATCTGACGTCAAATTTGCGTACCCTCAATCTACTTGAAGGATGTTTTTCTACATTACCATTGTTGCTTCGGAGCAGAACAAAGCCATAGACGCACAGCATTGTTGGCGAGCTGAATACTGCATTGGATGCACGCGCATACAGCACGTCAACTAATCAGAACACTACGGACGGTTATAGCAAAACTTAAATACAAGCTGCACTTAGAATGGAGCCTGACCAATTTAAATGGAAATTATCTGCACCCAAAACGCTAAGAGAAAACTGCATCGAGAGCGTAGCTGATTTGCTGATGCACGTCAACGCCAACATCTGGCGTGGCTCTACGTTTTCGTGGGTGTCTTCTGTGGAAAATCCCTTCACCCGTTTTACGAGCCCCGTCATCCAGGACATCCTCGAGAGGCTATTCGTCTGTGCCCAGGATCGGGGATTTCAGGTCCACGTAAATGTGTTAGCTGCTCTGTTGAATAATGTAAAAAGACTGAAGGTAAATTTATGTGCCTTCAGTAGAGGCCATCTGAATAGGCTGTATGAATTGTCAACCATAATGCACAATCCCTGAGTATGTTGATATTCCACTACAAACATCCTTGGGAAAGTCCTGATAGTTTGAATAATTTGCAACGTTTTTGTGGTATCGGTAGATGCATATGGGCTGCCTGTTCTCTGACCCACTTGGAGTTTACCGTGTCTTGCGGGGATTTATTACTGAATGCAATTGGAGCCAGTTGTCCGAATTTGAGATGTCTGCACCTGGAGACTGCGTTTATTACGAGTCAGGGACTGAAGAGCCTGTGCTTCGACCTTAAAGATCCAACGAGAAAGAGGTGCCAGAAGCTGCTCATACTTAAACTGGGCTGCATGGGGCGCCAAATCGACGGCATGGTCGCTGTCTTGCTCGGCCTGCCTGATTTGGCTCAACTGGATTGTTTTAGCAACCACATGGGCGAAGTCTACAAAATTTTGGCAGAGAAAAACGAGAGACCAACCGAGCTGAAGCTCCAAAACGTGTATTACGTCGGCGACTTCTATCAACAATGTCCGCCTGCCTTGGTGATGCAAATGTGTCCCAATTTGAAGACGTTGGTCCTAAATGATTTGAAAAGAGAACACCTTCGCGGTTTTCCCGACCTCCCGACACTGAAGGCAGTGACATGGAGTTCAATGATCAGCGAAGAAACATTCGAAACAGTCGTCGTTCCGTTCTTGAGAATTAACGGTGTTTACCTGGAATGCTTGGAGTTCAAAGATACCGCTTACGCCAATTACACCGTTTTGGACCAATTTTGTACAAACCTAAAAGAACTCACGTTTAGACACATCACCATGACCTTCGAAGGAACCCCTTCTGCGACAGCCCTGTTCCCCAAGCTGGAAACTTTGCATCTGGAATTCTTTACGTCTGATCACTTATCTGAGGCCGTCCACCTGGTTTCAAAGTGCTACAACTTGCGACGTTTGCAGATTTTCCACCCGTTCTTGACCAAAGATCAATTGGTGGGCATCATTTTCCATAATCGATTTCGTCATTTGGTGAGCATCAATATCCGATCTGAACATTTGGCAGTCCAGGGGGAAACTTCGGATAAAGTGATGTCCCTCAGTCAGTTTTTGCATGAAATTGCTTAATTTTCTTGACATCAATCCACTATAAATGCTGGCTGTATGCTGTTACTGATACAAGCAATAAAAAGTAGTTCATTTAAATTGGTCTCATTATTTGCGAGTTTTTGTTTGGCTCGATCAACAGTCTGGCGATCAACATGTAGCAAAGATTTACAGGTGAGTACCAGTACTACTGGACACTCTAGTCCACACTCTATATGACTTAACAACTCCACACATATTGTGGTGCTTTCATTCCGCCATAAAGAGGAGCAGTCTCCAATACATGAAATCCTCCCCGTGGTGGTTCCCGGGCGCGGGGGGGGGGGTTAATCAGGTGGTTTGGCTACTATGTTATAAGTAATTTCGAATAACCACCTCTCCTCCCCAGGGATATGATGTCCTGGGATACTGAATTTTGTAAATGTAAATTTGTAGAAATATTGCAGTATTAAAAATCTTTAATTTTATCTTACTGGTGTACTTTTAGGACCAATGAGGGGGGGGGGTTCTTTAGACCCCATTAGCCCCCCCCCCCCTTGAATCCGCCACTGTCTTCGTACAGCTATTTTAGAAAAATTTCTTTAGACTTTTTTTTTTTCAATAGAAACTTTATTTCTAGTTAAATTTCGGGCTAAAAAGCACGAAAAAAATTAATTTCTCCAAAAAGTCTTGCCCAATTGGCATAAAATATAGGCTAAGGCATAATGTAAGTTACCGTCAAAGTATACAGGATTAATTTTAAGTACACCAACAAACTTACAGGAGATTAGTATGGGTAATTTTAGGCTATAAAGTTCACATTGAATGAGTAACTCGGAAACTTCTCTTTGGAATTAGATCAAACTTTAAAGGTATAGACAGTTTTATGTACGAGGATTTTTCGGAAAGTAAGGTCCGTTTTGTAATATAAACAAAATTACTAAATATATTTTCGATTTTTTTTTCTTTACCCGACTTCTACTGTATGTATCTTTAACTATTTTTCCGCATAGTTTCCCAGTTTCGCACTGGCTACGTATTTTGCCCTTGCCCTAAAAGTTTGCCGAACATTGCCGTTGCCGCCCCTAAAAGTTTGGCGCCCTGTGCAAGTGCACCACTTGCACCTATGGTAGAGCCGGCTCTGATACAGCTTTGGAAATCGTATTCCCGAACTATCGAAGGCGTACGAAAACGTGGAATTTCTAAGCAAATAAATGAAGATCTTCGCTATTACGAGATCGTCTACAAATGCATTCATGGCGGAACATGGAAAAGTAAATCAACTGGCAAACGACTAAGCCAAAGGTGAGTGCATTAAAGCGTAAACTAAGAAATTCATAGAGTCACTTTTGCGCATGCCTAGAATTCACGGTAGCGTAGTTTATGCTATCTAGGCAATGGCGCGATGACTGAAATTTTTACTTTTTAGTGTAAGTAAACTTAACCATTACTTCTTAGCGTTAAAAAGGTATAAACCTGTTGTCTATGGGTTAGAGGGGGTGGGGGTGGGAGGGTGGATCTGGCTGAGCACAGCCCCAGTACTATCTCTATCTCACAATTTTCATAAACTTATTAGATAGAGATGATACTGGCAGTCTCCATTTCCCCAGTATCATCCCCAGTCTAGAAAAAATAATTTCACTTTCCTAAGTCGCGTGACCAGTCATTGCGCATTGCGCAGATAGTACAGGTGTTTATCCAAAGAACAGCAGCCTGTTTACATATATAAATATAACGATCATACATACATTTTCATCAGATTGTATATTGTTTCTACAGATCATCTTTTAATTTGTCAAATTTTTGGTTTTCGTAGCACCTACCGACAGAATTGCCCATTTAGAATACGACTGAAGGTTTCATAGGATGGAAGTGCACTAGAAGTTGTGGAATGTGTTGATACACACAATCATGCCTGCACTAAGGTATTTTATTTTGAAATTAAATTACATTTGAAAATCACAGCGTAAAATAATAGTAAATCTTTTTTTTTGTTTTTGTTTTAACAGACACTAAAAACAAAACAAAAAGGTCCTTAGTGAAAATTAATACACTTCAAAATTGTTTTAACAGACCAGTCTTTTTCCCTTTGTTTATTATAGAAAACAAGTTAATAATGTTAATAATTTCTTTATTATTTTTTAGGTAACTTTTAATTTCTTACCTCGCCAGAGACAGTTGGATGCTTCAACAAGAGAGCTCACAAAGCACATGCTTAAGTTACGAGCCAACAAAAATTCGTCCAGGCACTAAATATTCGTTCGAGCTCACTTCTTAGTTCGCAGAAAGTAACACTAAAAGATTTGCATAATCTTTCTGCCTCGGATGACTGAACGACACAAGATACACTAGAAAACACACTGGAGTATTTTAGGCAAAAAAGAGAGAGGCATTGTGAAATTGGTACGCAATGATAAGAACTTGCTTTTGGGCATATTTTACCAAGATGAAGAAATGAAGCACGTGTTTTCTTCATATCCTGAAATCCTTTTCGTGGATGCCATTCACAAAGTCTCCAATAGAAGAATGCCATTATATATTTTTGCAGTGGAGGATGGCAATAGAGAAAGTAAAATAGTGTTTTTTTTTCTTAGCTACAACAGAAGACAGAATTAACTATGCAGCAAATGGCAAGCACCTTTAGAAAGTATAATCCTGCTTGGGTAAACACGAATTGCGTCATGACGGACAAAGACTTTCAAGAAAGAGAAGCTTTTAAACAAGAGTTCCACATTCTTCACTTTTGCTTTGTCTGTTTCACTCTCTTCGTTCATTTCGAAGAGAAATTACGACTGAAAAAATGGGTATCGCATCTGGAGATCGGGATATGTGCCTCGAACTTGTTCATCCCATTAGGAATGAATGGGTTATTTGCTTGCAACAAAAAAAGTAATTTAGGCAATAGAACAAACAACCGCCTAGAAGCATTAAATTCAAAAGTTGTCCAAGTTGTCAAAAGACATTCCAGTCTACCATAGCTATTTGAAGACTTAGACAAGTTACTTCTCATCCTTAGAATGGAGAGAGACAACAAAGCAGCCCAGGGCTTGCTTCGAGTTCCTCTAAATGTTATTGTTGAAAGTGAAGACCAGATTCATTACCTGAAAACTTTTGACTCCTTATGCATATGGTCTCCTGGCTGAAAAATCCAGGATTAAGGACGAGGTCATTGTGGAAGATGGTTCTGAGAGTGGAGTCAAGTGAAGTCAAGCTCTGGAAGGTTTGATGTTACCCCCAACAGTTGTGGCTGCTCCTTTTTACAAGTATAGAATTACCTTGCCACCACATCTTGAAAGTCAGGGAGCTAAAGCAGATGAGTTTGTTTTCTACAAGCCTTGTAAGACAACGGTGGACAAGAGAGTTTTATAAGAGTAACAGCAGAATTTTTACGCACTACAAATACAATTTCCTCTCCAAACGTTTTGACACAGCATGAGAAATTTCGTGTTGCCACAGACAAAGTGCAGAAATTAGTGTCATTAGCGTCCGAAGCTCCTAGTAGGATATTTCCCCAAAGGCTGAAAGTGTTGGAAACAATAATTGATTTGTGGGGAAATAATTGTGAAGTAAGTGTTAACCAAATCAAAGACAGTGACTGCACTCCTAACAATGAAACTCATCAGAACACGCAATATGGCAGCATTAAAAATGGTGAGAAACAACAACCACCAGCAACCGCAGTATTCAGTGAAGAGAGCGATCCTAACGTCGTCTCAGAGAACAGCTCTTATCATCGCACACCATTAGTAGAGCTTCCTGTCCTTCCAGCAAAAATGAAAAAAAGGGTAGTGAAAATACAGTTGTTGGCTTACCATATAAAAGAAGAAAAGGAGAAAGAGTTTTGGCATTTAAGCACAAACAGCCGCGAGAGAAGGAGCAAATGATGTTGCGACGGTTTTTATCGGAGAGAGACACACACAACCAGCTTTAGATGGGCATTTGATTGGCGAGGAATGCGTGGAATAAAATCCAAATAAAATACCATCAGCATGTTTGGATGAAAATGTGTGCCTGAAAAAGTTGCAGACATATTTTAATGAAGATGGGTGGTCTTCTGTGTAACATGTGGTTGCAATTATAAAACAAAATCCATTGTGGCTCTGCCCATTCTGTTTGACGAACTCATCAGGAGTTGCTTGGAATGGTTCCATTTAAAATGTGTCAACTTTAAGACAATGCCAAAACAAAGGCAATGGTTTTGCAAGGTGTGCCTTTCCAAATCGATATAATCACAGTGTACGGTATCAGTTTTTTTTTTTGAATTAAGAACATTTTCAGCTGTATCAAGTTGTTTTTTTAAATTGTTTAATTCAATAAAATCATTGTTAGTTTACAAAAAAATGGTTTCTGTTTCTCTGTTTCATTAACACACATCATTTAAAGTGCTGCTCGGAAAAGAGATTTATACTGTAAAGTTTAGTTAGACTTTTCTAAGAATTTATTGCAGTAATTATTTACAAATAAAAAATAAAATTACATTTGAGTATTTTTATATATAGAAAAATTATTTTTAATTTAATCCTCTCAAATGTAAAATTTTAAACAAAATTATTTTTCCTTTTTTATGGTATTTCACCTGGGTGGGTAAGAGATGTTTGCCAAATTGAATGATTTATGTGTGGCGAACATCAATTATGCACCCAGGTGAAAAATACCATCAAAAAGAAGAGAACTGTATTGCAATTTTAATATAATCTCCTTTTAACAAAAAAGTAAATATGTAATTCGAAATTGAAAAGAGGAAATTAAAAAATTAATAACTCCCCCCCCCCTCCCCCTAAAACTCTTCACTCTCCCTCAGAGAAATTTTTTAAAACTTTTCATTAAAAATTTAATATACCCTCAGCGTCAAATAACTTTAGTAAAAAAAACTTTGCCTTTGATGAGCAAATTTTGAGTTAAAATGGTTTTTTCGCGAAAGAAAAAACCCAACCTGGGCCCTGCTACAAAAACAAATTTCCGTTTTTTTTCTTTCCATAATAAAGTGAGAGGCCTGCAAATGTTTTAATTCCACCATTTCAGTTTATTTACATGTGATTTTATCTACCGTCCACCTGGTAAGAAATTTGTATTTCAATATGTTTGTGTTTTTAAATATTGAAAATTAAATATTATAATTCTTGGAAAAGTTATGACCCCTTTATTTATTAGTTATATAATTTAGCAAAGAGAATGCGATTTCCAAAGTTTGATGATTATTTTTGTTGCAGTTCATTTATAAACCTCTCCAACTCTTGATACGACTTGAAACTTCTTGCTATTGAACACATTTTTCCCGTTGAACATTTGCGCTAAATGTTCGTTCACCAAACGTAGAATAGAAACGAACGTCTCCTAGCGCCAACGCGCGATGTCGCTTCCCATCAAAATGACGTCACTCCTTACTGTCGTAAGCCATTACGCCCTCACGGTAGCCGTGAACGTAGCCACTGCCTTAGTTAAACACTTGTCATAGCGCTCACCGTCCTTCCACATGATCACTTGACAGAAGCTGCCGCCGGTGAAGAAAGTCACGAAGTTTTCATTTGTCGCTGAAATGCAGGATGCCGATTATCTCCTTTAGATTCAGGAACAGGTGGTAGCCACTGGACACGAGATCCGGACTGTAAGTGGGTGGTCAAGTTGTTCCCAAACAATTCAGACCTCCCGTCCAGTGGCTGCTACCTGTTCCGGGATCAAAAGTAATTCATCGGCACCCTGCATTTCAGCGAAGACGAACAAGTGAAAACTGCGTGACTTTCTGTCCCAGGGCTGCACCGATATAAAAGGTAAAGACACTCCTAAATGTATTCGATGTGAAGGCCAGCACACATCGAGTTATACTAAGTGCCCCAAATAC
>JAHWFO010056760.1:0-15012 GCA_023313115.1 Rhysida immarginata
CCACCACACTTTTACTTTTTTTTAAAATTAGATTTTTTACTTTTTACTGCACTTTTTAAGGTAAAAGTGTGTGCTTTAAAATTTTTATTTTATATATATTATTTTATTCTTTTTAGTCTTTATTTTAAAAAAAATTAGCTTTTATATGATAACTACAAAACCAAAAAGAAACCTTGGAAGTCTGCCCAGTCGGCTACGTTTGTATCTCGGGAAAGCATTTATAATACTACAATACACTGGCTAATCATAAACAATCCTTTCCACAAAGACAATCAACAACTTTGCTAACATTGATAATCAAATTAACGACAATTACATAAGACAATTAAAAATGATACCAATAAACAACAATACAGGCAATCGTTACATCATGATTGCACGGTATAGATATTAAGCTTAAATATTAAATAAATTACGAAAATATGAAAGACTAGTGATACTAACGATTGTATTGTCATCGATAAGACGCCGTTGGGGAAAGTTGCAGAGCTGTAGGTAGTCAGGAAGTGGGCAAAATATTGATTACAAAATTTGCGCACAAACACACACAAACAAGTAAAGTCCAATAAAAGTGTGTAAAAGACGAGAATTCTTTCTTGATGGGCTGGCAGGTCAGAATTCTGCGCGTTAAGAGGCAGTTCTCTCGTGCTTGCGAAAAATATCACCACCAATTGTAGACCAATTTGAACTGGATTGTATGGTCGGACTGCACAAAGTACTTCAGCACAAATAAATTTGATAGAATCTTTATTTTAAGGAAAAAACCTGTTGAGTTTAAAACACTATTAATTGAATCCTAATAGAGTAGTTTAATTGAGTTATCCCTATAGCGCTTTAATACCCGTAGAAGTCGAATGAATATTAGCCTTTCCTAATGTAAAAAATCCTAAGTCTGAAGTTATAAATTCGAATCACTAGATGGCAGAAAAACCGCTTATTAAAGTTTTAAGAATGGAAGAAGTAGAAGAAAACCGTATGCATGAGAAGCGCTGTCTCATTCTACTTCTTCCATGCTTTAAGCAGGGAAGAGGGAGAACGGGAGGCGAAGCTCCTAACTGTTCCAATGCCAATTCGTTGAAATCAAAAAAGCTCCAACAAACTTTACAACGCCAGGTTTGGAAACTAATAGCTGTTAGTTTTATTGGGCTCCTCCCACTGCTATATGGCTACGGCTGTGCTTAGCAGCTGCATTCTCCCCTCCTGTGCTATATTATTCCGTCAACCGCTTTGAATTGTTTATTATTAAAAGTTGAGTTGTTGCATGTTTTTGCAGCACCAAATCCAGCATGAGTCCTTTTAATCAACATTTTAAAAAAGAGAAAAAAAGAATGAAAAACATTTATAGAAATATGAGTGTAGTCTCATCCCTAGTCGTTAGTGCCCTAACGTGCATCTCGGCAGACCATCGAGAGAGAAGGCCTGCTCACAGAATCGTCATACACTGTTACATCACTAACACTGTCAATTGTTAAGCGTGTTTCTACCAATAATAAACCCTAAATTATGATTAAGTTAGGTGATGTAACAATGTATGGAATTTCAGTGAAGAGGCCTTCTCTCTCGTAGGTATTGCATTAACAGTCAGAAAGCGATCACGTGTTCTACGACCTGACCACGTGATTTTGTTTATTTATTCAGTTTCCGAACTTACCGCGCAGTACCGCTACGACCGCTTTTATTTCATTCTACTTCTTCCATGTTCTACCTCGTCCCTGATTTAAGTCTCATACAAGCACATTTTTCCGCTCTTATCGTTTTAAGCTCTTTTTCTTATTACAATCAAGAATTATTCGTATCCTCTCATAAATTGTTAATGATTTGCATTAAAAAAATTATTTCAGTCAGTTCCGACGAACAACCATTAGTATTTTTTGCTGGCTATTTTTAATCTTAATCAATTACATAGCAAGCCAAGTAAAATGCTGTGTCTTCTCAAAAGGAGGTTAGCTGAAGAGAAAAAATTGGTTAATTTCTGTCGAATTTGTTTACAATGTGCGCATGTCGAATTCTTGGGCTTCTGCACTGCTAAGAAGCTAAATTTTTCCTTGTCACGGGTTATACAGTATTAAAGTTTGTAACCCAAATGAATAAATACAAAGTTAGTTTTTTATATGCTGAAAAGCATATAATGGTTTTGTTCTGTCAGTCTGTATGTCCGACGATTTCTCGAGAATGCTTTAACTTTTTCAAGTTCTTTTTTCGCTGTTCGATAGAGACCCTTCCTGAGCTCACCTGATTAGTTTGTCATTGAAATCTAACACTCACGTGACAATTGAGACCCCCCCCCCCCATTAAAATTTTTTATTGCCAATTTAAGGCATGTAATGTGTCATTCGAACGGGAATCACGAGGACTTGACGAGTATGACATTCTTTTCGTTTTCGAAATGCTACGTCCGAGAAAATGACCCCCAAAGATTACTTCAATGACCCCTTATTTTCACCTTTACTTAAAGCTAAGAATACAAGCTTAATCCTCACGTTTGTCTGTCCGGTCGGGCGTTGTTTGCACGATAGCGTGAAAACGGATGAGCTTAACTCCGATGTATCAACTTTTGATGCAATTTCATGGACCCTTTCAAGCACGTGCTGTAATGTTAAGAATATGAACATACGGCATGTAATATATCAAACGATTCGTACTGACGAGTCATAAGTAAATATAGTGTTACTTTTTGTTTATCATTTAAGCATTGTTGACATCAGCATGGAGCACGAGCCTGTTATGAAGCTTTGTCGAGACACTCATTTCGTTTTTAAATTTAAATGCTGTTAGGCCTATTGTTAAATATGGCTAATTAATATTAAGGCGATTTTTAAAAATGGCTAATTAATGTTAGGCCTATTGTTAAATACGGCTAATAAATGTTAGACATATTAGTTTAATATGGCTGAATAATGTTAGTCCTATAATTAAAAATGGCTAATTAATGCTAGGCCTATTGTTAAATATAGCCAAATAATGTTAGGCCTACTATTGTTAAATATGGCTGAATAATGTTAGGCCTAGTGTTAAAAATGGCTAATTATTGTTAGGCCTATTGTTAAATATGCTGAATAATGTTAGGCCTATAGTTAAAAATAGCTAATTAATGCTAGGCCTATTGTTTAAAATGACTAATTAACGTTAGGCCTATTGTTATAATCGGCTAAGGGGCCATCCATAAATTACATCACACGTTAAGGGGGAGGGAGGGGGTCAACAAAAAGTGTGACATCATCTGACAAGGGGGGCAGGAGTCATAAGCTTCATGACGTCACATATACAGGATGTTTCAAAATTATGTACAATAAATTTAGTGACATATTCTTCAGGTCAAAAGAAGACGAAAATGTTATATAGCACTTTGTCTGGAAACGATTTATTACGCGATACAGCCAACTAAATCCGTGGCTCCAAATTACAGAAATTGTTCAAAATGCCCGCCACCAGCTCGCACGCACGCTTCAGCTCGTTGCATGAGCGACCGTCTGATGTCATGGAAGAGTTCGTCGCCAACATTACGAACGGTTTGGCATGCATTTTCAATTCGTTGTCGCAGATCCATAATGTTAGGAACTTCTGTGTTGTAGACGATCGTTTTCACATGACCCCACAGAAAAAAGTCCAAGGGATTAAGGTCGGGTGATTTTGCAGGCCAGGCTACCGGTCCACCTCGACCTATCCACCGATTCGTGTATGCAGCATTAAGGTGTGCTCGCACAACATGGCTGAAATGTGCTGGAGCGCCATCATGCATGAACCACATGTTAGATCTTATCAAAAGAGGAACATCTTCCAGTAATTCTAGCAATGCATTCTGCAGAAACAAAAGATACGTTCGCCCAGTCAATCGTGGCGGCAACACATAAGGGCCAATTAAGTTATTTCCGACAATTCCACACCAAATGTTCACGGAGAAACGCTCTTGATGCGCTCGAGCTCTGGTAACATGCGGGTTAGCATCTGCCCAATGGTGCTGGTTGTGAGAATTTACGATTCCTGTCCGGGTGAAGGTTGCTTCGTCCGTGAAAAGTATCTGGCTGAGACAACTAGGGTCTGCAGCATGACGACGTTGTATCCATTGGCAAAATCGTTGTCGGTGTGGATAGTCCGTTGGGTTCAGTGCCTGAACCAGTTGCAGGTGGTATGGATGCAAAAGCTGACGGTGAAGAATGCGCCAAACAGATGAGTGCGGAATGTGTACCATGGAAGAAATACGACGGGTGCTTGTCTGTGGTTCATCATGTATGATGTCAATTATCACATCCTCCTTATCCGGAGAATGTGCTACAGGCCGCCCTTGTCCTGTTTGACGGCCAAAGGAACCACGCTCCCTCAAATGTCTGTCGACAGATAAAAATGTTCGGTTATTTGGCAAACGTCTATTCGGAAAGCGTTCTTGGTAGAGTCTTCTTGCTTCCACAGCATTTCCGTTCGCAAGACCATACATTAGGTGCATGTCAGTGTATTCTGTACTGGAATACGTGTACATGACTTTTTTTTACGTAAATCGTAATGCGTATGTCAAAGCACGCAAACGTTCTGAAATTGATATTCCTAGTGGATGTACAGTAGTGAAACTACAGTAATGGAAACAACCGTACACAACTAATGGAACAACCCTAAAGTAGGTTTAAATGGAACAAACCACTCAACCTAGTGTTGGGTCGAAACGC
Organism: Rhysida immarginata; assembly: GCA_023313115.1. Taxonomy (NCBI): domain Eukaryota; kingdom Metazoa; phylum Arthropoda; class Chilopoda; order Scolopendromorpha; family Scolopendridae; genus Rhysida; species Rhysida immarginata. Next base: position 4,659 of record JAHWFO010056760.1, read on the forward strand.
TGGAACTGCTAAAATATCGCCCGCTAACTACCGTGCTTCCCTACTGTATGATATTGGATTACTTGCAAACAAATCGTTTCCAGACAAAGTGCTATAGAACATTTTCGTCTTCTTTTGACCTGAAGAATATGTCACTAAATTTATTATACATAATTTTGAAACACCCTGTATAAAACTAAAATATTAAAACTCTAAACTTCAACTCTAACGAAAAATTTAAAATATTACCAACTCTATCAATATAATACTGTATTACTTATAAGGTTTTAAATTGTTTTTATCACTTTTTGGCACTTGGCGGCCGAGCGAGTCCACGCCCGCTGTACCTTTAGGCATAGTACTCGTATTAGACGAGAGTCACTCCTCTAATACTATGCTTTAGGTAAGCGCGTCGGCCGTCTTTGGCATGTGCCCGGGAAGTTCATTGTTTGATAAACAATGACGATGCTATATGTCTGGATGAAGAAGATGTTGACACATCGAATGTTCCTAACATTACCCAAATCGAGAACGAACTGGCTGCTATGCCAGTCATAAATAATATAAAGGTATGGGTTCAAAGTCCATGGACACAAGATTCCATGCATTTGATTCGTTAAGTTTTATAAATTTTCTGAAATGTTTGATTTATTAATGATTTTAAGAAAAAAGGTTTTAAATAGGGCAACGAACAGCATTCAGACCATACCTCGAAAACATCCCCCAAATAGTCACACCTCCCCCACCAGCCTGTCGTCTGCCAACGATGGTGTCGGGATGTCTGTTCTCAGATGCTTCCCGGCAAATTCTCCATCATCCGTCCACTCAGTTCACCAGAAACCGCGACTCGTCAGAGAAAGCCACTCTGCCGAGGTCCAATGGCGATAGTCCATTGCGTATTGGAGGCGTTTTCGGTGATGCACAGGCGTCAACAAGGGTGCTGTTATCATACACCTGCTCCGGAGCCCCAACCTCAAGAGGGATCGTTGCACTGTCTTGGTGCTGACACGCCTAGTTGCCCCACTGTTCATTTACTGTGTCAGTTGCTCAACAGTGGCACGCCGATTGGCCTTGGCCAGGCGTCGTAATCGACGCTCGCCTCTAGGATCGATGGCCCGTTGGGCCCCACAGTTACCTCTTCGGTTGCTCGAAACTGTCTGGTTCGTCCAGTCGCGGTACACCTTCACAACCGCAGCCCTAGAGCAGTTCACAAAGGTGGCCATTTCTGAAATCCTGCCCCCCTTGGCCCGATAGCCAATGATCATCCCCTTTTGGAGGTCCGACAGGTCACTTGCTCTGCCCATGACGGCGACAATTGCTGTGTTAACGGATGCTACTACGCATCTGCTGTAGTCAGCTTTTAATGATATGCAATGATTTTTCATCTGCATACCATTGGACGTTCCAACATGCTCGAGGGGTCAAATTTTTATTGGCAATATAAGGCAAGTAATATGTCATTCGAACGGGAATGACGAGCACAAGACGTATATTGCATTCTTTTCGATTTTCGAAATGCTATGTCCGAGAAAATATCCCCCAAAAGGTACTTCAATAATCCTATATTACGAGCTTTAGCCAAAGCTATATATAAGAATACAAGCTTAATCGGTAACTTTATGCGTACGGCCGGCCGTCGTTTGCACGATAACGTGAAAATGGAAGAATTTAACTAAGATGTGTCAACTTTTGATGCGCTTTCGTGGACCCCTTCAAGCACGTGCACTAATGTTAAGAATATGAACTTAATGAAATATATCAATTGATTTGTACTGACGAGTTTTAAGTGAATACAATGTTACTTTTTGTTTAACATTTAAGCATTGTTGATGTCAGCTTGGAGCACGTACCCGTCATGAAGCTTTGTCAATGCACGTGCTCATTTCGTTTTTAAAATTCAGTGCTATTAGGCCTATAGTTAAAAATGGCTAATTAACGTTAGGCCTACAGTTAAAAATGAGTAATTAATGTTAGGCCTATATTTAAAAACAAGATTTTATCCGCGCGCAGTTTGCGCAGTAATTAGTTTCAAATTCAATTCATATTGTTGCAAAGCCCGCACAATCAAATTGTTTCGTGGGATGAACTTACATGTTCTCCTTTATTTACAGTTTGTGATTGATTGATGAGATATTAATGTGTAGTAAAGATTTAAATATAGGCTCAGAAAACAACGGTCAGATGACTTTTCAGTTCCGGCGTGTGCTTCAAGCCAGTGCCAATAATGCTTAAACGTGCAACAACAATGCAAAATTATTTCCGAGACTAACTCACATGCTCTCCTTTATTTATAGTTTTTTTCGCTAAATAATGTTAGGCCTATTCTTAAGAATAGCTAATTAATGTTAGGACTATTGTTATCAATAACTCAATAAATGTAAGTCCTGTTGTTATCAACTAAAAAATGCTAGGCATTTTGTTAACACTAGCTAATTATTGTTAGGCCTATTATTATCAATAAATAATTACTGTTATGAATTGTTAGCGACTGTTGTAATCTTATGCATGTTGTATACGGTATGTGTAGCTCTTAATGTAGAGAACGGGAGAAGCTATTACAAATGTACAATAACTTTATAATAGACAACATACAAATTATATTGAGTTTACAATTTTTTACGTTCTGACCTGCCCACTGTGTACACGTAGTCTGCCTCAAATATTCATGTTAATACTCTAATAACTGTTGTGCATTTGCATCGTTGTATGAGACAAGGAATTTGTATTGGTTTGTGTTTTAACGTGAACATGAAGCAATAAAACAGATATGAGTGTGGATAGAATCAAAAGTATTTCCATTGTATTTAAACCAACTGCAAGTAAAAGTGAAATATTCAAATTTAAAATTACATCTGCGTCACAGGTAAACCTCCTTGGAATGTTTACAAGATTTTTCCCGACAATGCTGTTAAACAATGATTTTTCTCTCCTAATGTTTTTGATAATTTTGATGAAAAAGGGATGAATGGCTCTAGCAGTGGAAAGAACATAGGCGCAGTAGTTTAAAACATTTAGACGTGCTACCATTTCATTTCTCATTTCGCGCGTTTGGAAAGATTCGTGTGAACGCAGCAATCGAATACGTAAATTTACTTGCAGTTTTCGCCATTGCTGTATATAAAATATTACTGTTATGATATTATTTGAAAAAATGGAAGGAAAAATTCCACGACCTGCATTCGAACCAGGAACCACGAGCATCACGCTCGTTCTCTTTACCAATTGGACTATCATGGACATGGTACAGCAAGGCTGTCTCTATGTGTCCATATACTGTAGACTACAAGGTAGTCAAGATGGAAGCCCAAAGATAGGGCGGGCACCCAGCTCGCAGATCGGGAATTCTTTCTTAACAAATCATCGGAAAGTAGATGAACACACGTAAGAAATTAATAAATGTAAACTGGAGATAATGCTCCAAGCATAAGGTAATGATATTATTTGAAAAAAATGGAAGGAAAATTTCCACGACCTGGATTCGAATCAGAAACCACGAGTATCACGTTCCCAAACAAATAATCTGATTACTTGGGAGCAACTTGACACCCGCCTTACAGCCCGGACCTCGCATCTAGTGGCTACCACCTGTTCCTGGATCTAAAGGAAGTCATCGGCAGCCTGCATTTCAGCGACGATGAACAAGTGAAAACTGCAAGACTTTCTTGACTTTATGAAGTACATTGAGCGCTATGACAAGTGCTTAAATAAACTTGGAAATTATGTGGAATAATAGCTTAAGGTACATATCACCTGGTGAAGAAACAAGTTTGAAAATATAGTTAGTAGTTTTGTTTTTATTACAAAACGGTTCTTACTTTAAAAATGACTCTCGTATAATAGCCGGCGCTTCGAGTCATGTGACTTTGAGATGTTGGCAACCTGATAACCTAATCTAATCTTATTTCTTCTCTTGCAAACATCTCCAAGTCACAAATGTACAGAGTTCAGAATTCCGCAAAGCTTGATGATAATCTACATGCGAGTGCCAGGGAGGAGGTTTCAGGTTCTTTCTTTGTCCTCTCGCGAAAAGGTCTAGTAGAAAATGTGCCTGAACGTTTGCACCAACGTTATGAATTATTTGAATTGTAGAAGGTCTGCACAAGCGATATGAATCTTTAATATACGTCATTAGATTCATACTAGGTCTTTAATGCTACGATCAGAGTCTGTAGATGGAAGTTTTTTTCTGCGCCTTCCCATCTACAGACACTGCTATGGTAGATATAGTTCTGCGAAGTCTTTTCTCTGATAAATTTCATTTATTTTTCTTTATAAAAAGACTTTTCTTCCCATTTTTTTTCATTTTTCAGTTTAATTTTTTTGGAATGTAGATAATTAAATTAATTTTATCTCTATAAACAAAAATATTTTAAACAAATAAGTTTTTCCGTTTTTAAAACGGACTTTAATGCTTGTTTAGTATTATAACTTGAAAACGGATTAACTTTATCAAATTCTGCTGTCACCAATCGATAAAAATTGTACAGCACAAACAAGTTCGAAGATAAGATACACGGAATAGCTACAATAGCACGTGCTCTAATAGTACCGTTATGATACCCTCTTATATTCAAAGCATCCAATGTAGCATGTAATATATCAAACAACTCGTAACGAAGTGCCAAGAATGAATATAAAGAGTAAATGGTGATAACCGAAATTGGTTTAGTAGTATCTGTTCTAATGATATATTTATGGAAATGTGCAATACTATGCCAAGATATGACATGTAATACCTCAATCACCTCGTAAGGGGTTATTAGGGCTATTATTATCCATAGCTAATTGCTATCAAGAGCAAATTGATGTTAGGCCGAACATTTTCAATACCTAATATCTGTCAGGCATATTGTTGACAATAGCTAATTGTTAATAGCTAATCACTCACTTCAACAGTAGATGATTATGTTGGAATCATGGTCTATAAATATAAATGATCATCGAGTTTCACTGAAAAATGAAGCTAAAGTCTCTAGCTCCCGATAGGGCGGGAACTCCATTGGCGCTGCATATATCTACAATCGGCCTAGAGTTCCTCAATATATAATTTTATATTGAGGAACTCTAAATCGGCCCAACTTAAAGTACTGGTTAAGGAAAGTTAAGGACACTCCGCCACCATTTCTGTGCAAAATTCCTTCATAGAGACATCCACAGGAATGCCAAAAAGGTCAAATCGCGGGTTATTATGCAACAGCATTGCAAGAACCGCAAAAATTATTATTAATTTACTTTATTAATTAATCCGCAAAAATTGCACAGAAATAGGGGGCTGTCCTTACTTTCCCTATCCAGTGCTTTAGCTCAACTTAGAGATCCTGTATGTATAAGAGATACGATAACTGCGTAGTCGAAACCGCCATTATGTGCTAACTGTGCTAGCAGAAATTACTTTATTTCAAGGAAATAACTATTTAAAGAAATTATTATAGAAACTTTTGGTTGAATGAAAAGTAGAAAAACAAATTTGTTCAATTGACCAAACGACCAAGCCGTCATAAAAAGGAACTCATTAGCGTGTTCAGCATAAAATGGCACCCACTTTATTAGTTGTCGTATCTTTTATACATACAGGATCTCTAGCTTAACTTAAGAGTGCCTATAAGGAGAGTGGCGACAACTCGGAACGGATTTTGATTGGTTAACGCTCCGGACGCCATAGTTTTCCCAAAATAGTGTGCCTTTGCATTACAGATATAGAGAAATTAATAGTTTTCGTTCTGTTTTTCGTTTTATTGTGCATGTTTCTTAATTTTTGCTAATAAAATTGCATTATTAAAGTTTAAAATTGTAGTTTTATTAGATCCGCTTTGAAATTAACGATTGAAAGGGCGAAGAGGGAAGGGAAAAAATATTTTTTCATAATAGAGTATTTATTGTTTTACTGTTGTTCATAAAAATGCGAACCTCACAAAATAAAGTGATTTTTTTAATGATATAATAACAGATAAATATTTCAAGGAATGTTAAAAAATTTATAATATAATATATAATAAAAGATATAATTTCAAGGAATTTTTATTCAAGGGTCATTCGGGCCCACGAGCAAGATTTTTATCTTGAAAATTTAAAAAAAAACCGTAAAAGCAATAGTAAAAATAACATTTAATAAACACAATATATTTAAGTCATGTAATATATTCAAACGGAGAAAAATTTTGGAAAATGAAACTTGAAATTTAAGGAGTTTATAGATAGTTTGTAGCGTCAAAATTTATTTTTCAGTTGTTATTTAATTGCTAGACATTTAAGTGATCAACGAGGCCTGATGACGAGCGTATTGTTCGCGCGAAAAGTTTTGCCAATTTTTTATTTCTTTTAACACCTAGACGTAACTATTATAATTTTGGTTCTTATTTTTTAATTTATGCGCAACTTGCAAACACGAGAAAGTGACGTTAGAACAATTCCACGATAAAAAGAATGTAAAAGTGAATCTAGATTTTTTCCTAAAACTAATCATCGATAATTGAGATTTTTTTTTTCATCTTTTACAATAGATATCAAATTTTTATTTTCGTATAAATGTAAGATGTGTATAGACTGCTAAATATATTCTCTTTAGTTATTGGCTTTTAGTTTCCATTTTTGCTGAAAAGGTGAAAAAAACAATTCTCGAACTTGCTATCAGCTGATCAAATAATCACATTTATTATGAAAATTAAAACGTTAATCTGCTTATTTTTTAACCTCCTTTATCTAATATACAAATAAAAGCTTAGTTGGCTAACCACCATTAGCTATCTTTACATTTCTTCTTAAGAAGCTGAAAAGTATCGTAAATTGTACCTCTGCTAATTCAATCGTTGGGAAAAACATGGCCGACGGCCCGAATTGTCGCTACTTTCCTTACAGATACCCTAGCTAACGCTTCCTAAAGATAAGGCCTGAGCCAACGCCACCTAAAAAACAAAGCCTGGTCACTGCGTTATCACACCAGGGCTGACAATCCAACTTTCATTGTTTACAACAAACGAAAAAGCACCTGTTGTAATCAGCGTTTTTTCGTTTGTTGTAAACAATGAAAGTAGGATTGTCAGCCCTGGTTTGATGACGCAGTCTACAGGCAGTCAGAAGGCTTTGTTTTTTAGGTGGCGTTGCCTGAGCGCGGAAACGTAATGCATTGTTAAAACGTCATAAGTAGTCATCTTTAATCGCATTTCTACCAATAACAAGCCCCTAATTATGACTAGGTAGGATGATGCAACAATGTATGAAATTTCTGTGCGCAGGCCTTCTCTTTAGGTGGTGTTGGCTCAGGCCTTATCTTTAGGAGGCGTTGCCCCAGTCAACACCTCCTAGAGAGAAGGCCCGCGGACCAAAGGTGTATGCATTGTTACATCATCATCAAGCGGCCAAATTTAGGGATTATTATTGGTAGAAATACGATAACAATAGCCGCTTGATGGTGATGTAACAATGTATACACCTTTTGTCCGCAGGCCTTCTCTATAGGAGGTGTTGCCCCAGTGCGAACTATGCAGCACCTGGCGCGATCTCTTTTTTTTAGCTTCTCGAAACAATGAAAAAAGGTAAAAGCTCGATGACCATTTATATCTATAGACCGTGGTTGAAACGCGTTAGCATTAGATTATGGAGAAACAATAGACACAGAACGTTCAACAATTGACGTTCACTTCATTATGTAGGAATGCTTATAAATTAAAGAATTTTAAGTTGTTTGACTATATAAAAGAATTACTAATGTCTCCATTTAACCTTTCGGCACTTGAATTTTATTCGTTTAAATTTTCTTTTTACGGTTGTTTAAGTATTTAGGAATTAATAATCATTTCATATATTTATATTGTTTTTTTTCTAAAGTGTTTTAAAATGCAGGTTAGCTCTAGGTATCCATGGCTGCAGTCTTGCTGCAATAAAACAATTATTCTTGTTATACCTATCCTTGTTGTTCTTCCAGAACTTTTTTCCGTCGTTGTTAGTTGTCATCTGAGCTTATATGATAACTGCACTTTTGTGATTAAGATTTTTATTAAATGTTCTCATTAACTTTTATCTTTTTCCTTAGCTCTCCCGTTTCGAGCTCAATATACGCAACTTTAACTTTCCACTGCGTGTCTTCCACGAGAACTTCAGTTGTTATGGTGGGCATCAATTATTTTGGTTTTTCTTTTGATGGGTGTACGCAACAGGAAACCTGCTTTGCCACGCTAGACAACAACATTTCTAATAGGATTATTTTATTCATTCAATGTTAATATTTCTAATTATTTTTTTGGATGACAGTAGAATATGTTTTTAATTATTACACCCAAAGCTATGTTTTTAATTATTCTAACTTTGGTTAACTTATTGTCTAATATACTAATATAAAATATTTTTTCAGGTGATCTGTTAATTTAATATTTGAAAACTTTTTTGTTTAAAGCGCTTATTTTATAAATTTCGACACTTAAACTATTATAGATTATATGTCTATAAAAGCCGAAATCGAGAACACAGTGCCACATCCTCCAGAACCTGGCATATTTTGGTAAATATATAGTAGTACGGAACCCTCGATGCGCGAGTCCGACTTGCACTAGCCCAATTTATTTTATATGCAGATGAACAGTAGCCTATATTGTTGTAGAATATAAGTTTTGAACACCACTGATGCTCCACTTTCATTTCTTTACCCTTCAACCTGTATGGTTGACACCCGTCATGCGACGGGTGGAATTTCTAGTATAAAATAAAATTGTTTAATCGAGTTAAACATTCGTCTCAATGCTTCTGTCCCTTTAATTAAGTTCATTCAAATATTTAAACGTGACAATATATTTACGATGTTCTTCTAGTATTTGATGGTGTCTTTGAATAATTAATGCGTTTATTTATTTTACGTACCAGCTCGATCGATATGTTCACTATATTCTCTCCGTACAACTACTCTTCAATGTCGATAAACCATTTTTACATATTGGCACTAGTAAAGTTGAGCCATTCGGACATACATTTCACCCCAAATCTTAAGCATATGCATATAGGAATGGGATCAAGTCATTGAAAGATTACCTTTATATCCACGAATATATTTTTAAATCTTTTAGTAGAAAAAATTTAATAATTTCTAGAGGGAAATTTCTGGTCATTGAGTACGTTTTTTTCCATATTGATAGCAATTAATTTTGTCTTCGTCTTTAAAGGAATAGGTATTCCAAGTACAATATTTGATTCATAGGATCCAAGGTGGAGTCTTTTCGTTGCAAAATTGACCCATTTGCCAGGTCCGCGTGACCCATTTGCCAGGTCCGTCACTCCCGCCCGGAATTTTCGGAATCAACGTTGGACAGTACGTTCGTTTATGGTGCCTACACTGAATACCTCATTGATGTTTCGAGAAGCGTTGGATGCAGTGTGATTCAACCTGAACTCGTAATGCATTATCACGCGATTCAACCTGAACTCGTAATGCATTATCACCTGAACTCGTCATGACTATCTTCACTTGGGTTCAAACGCTATTAAATATCATGACGGTTGAAACGCAGACATGCAGCTGGTCGCTGATAGGTTTATCTCTTGGAATGTACCATCTTGTTATGGGTACTTGCTACTAAACGTGGAAACCGTGCTGAAGCGCGGAACCCACCTCGAAATCCGACATTTGATATGCAACGACCGATACTTTCAACTAACTATAATAATTTAGCAGCATTAAAAAATTTAAAATTAATAACAATTCCTATTCAGCCAGAGTTAACTCACTATGAAAAAAATACTTTTAGATGGCCTTTAATATTATTCAATTATTCACCATTAATTATTAAAATCCATGGCGGGTGTAATTCTGTAATTTAATGCAGATAATTTAAAATAACTCGTATCAAAAATACACATAACAATCTGTACAAGTCAGGCTTAAATTTAAAAAATATTCTATTAGTCTATGGTTTTCACCAAAGTACATTGTATATTATACATTATATTGTAACTCATTCTTATCATTCCATTACTTCTGTTTATTATATTGTGTCTATTTTTTTGTTTTTTTTTATTAGGCAGACCATAGGTTGTTGTCGACTTTAATTTGCATAAAGAATGGCATAATATTGTATAAATTGCCGCGCGCAAAAAAAACCGTAGCATAATATTATAATTGAAAAACTCCAAACTATTATACTAATATAGAAATAGTTATTCCCAAATTGATTCTGCATCTTAAAAAATTTTTATCCTAGTAATTGTAAGTTAACTTTAGCTGCAGAGCTCCACTGTATAGCAGAAAGCTATCTCGGGCTGCTGGGCGGAGTTTTCTTTAAAGGGATTCATGCAACGGTTGAATCGTAATTCTGATTTACTAACTACTATAATATCGATGAAAGTAGGAAAGAAAATTCCACAACCTGGATTCGAATCAGGAACTTTCAAC
>JAHWFO010056763.1:2545-15228 GCA_023313115.1 Rhysida immarginata
TTCCTTGTGAGATAAGACGAAGGAAATTTTAAGTAACTATAATAGCATTCAGATGTAATTAAATTATTCTTTGATTTAAATAAATAAAGAGCAATCTGTTTTAAAAATATTAATCGAATTGGGAGAAGCTTATGAACTTTCATTTGAGTGTTTATTTGTTCCCTCCTTATATGATTTTGAAAAATTATTCTCAGAACTTTTCGTTGTATACGAAATATATTTTCGTATTTTTAATATATTTATGAAATTTAATTTATATTTTATTTTCCATATCCGTTTTTTTTTACCAGACATTAATTAAATATTCAGTAAACAAGTCTGAAATTTATAAAAATTCTATTTCTCAAACTACTATGGACTGGAACTACTAGTCTCTAATTTTTATTAAAAAGCAAGGACAACAAACAGGAAAAATAAAATTGCGAATACATGTCTGCAAATTTCAAAAGGAAAAATATTTTTTTTAAGTTTCCGTTATAGAGAGAATTATCCCGTTACTTATCCTGTAATTTTTAATGATGAATATTTTGATGAATATTTTTTCATGAATTCGTAAATTATCTATTTTAATATACAGGGTGAGGCATTTATCTTGAGACAACTGAATATCTCTGAAACTAAGCATTGTACGGAAAAATGTCCAAACTCAAAAGTGAATTATTTCGCGGGGGAAATTCATTAATTAAAAAATTACGCCTCCCCTTGTGAAATTACATGATCCGAATTTGGTTCCCCAAACAACAATAATAACAATAATAATTACTCTGTGACCTGAAAGACTCCATCAGAAAAACATAGCTCAAACCATATACAGTAGGTTATCCAATGAAAAATGTAAATCCCTTATTTGCATATTTTGGAAACACTTCCGCATTATGCCAATATGAACAATTTAAAATATCATTATAACCTTAATTAATAAAACCTTTATCAGCTCTCTAAGTGAATAAGTTTTTTCTGCTTTTTTTTGGGCGGGGGGTGGACATCCTGTATTCAGTTTTTCAAAAGGTGATAATAAACTAATACTCAGATTAATACGAGGGTTATTCGTAAACTAAGGTCCGTTTTGCAATAAAAACAAAAATACAATATATATTTTCAAAAATTTTTCTTTATCAGATTCTGTGTACCTTTAACTAATTTTCCACATAGTTTCCAAGTTTATTTAAGCACTTGTCATAGCGCTCAAAGTACTTCCGCATGATCACTTCATAGAAGTTACCGCCGATGAAGAAAATCACGTAATTTTCACTTGCTCATCGTCGCTAAAATCCAGGCTGCCGATGATCTCCTTTAGATCCTGGAACAGGTGGTAGCCACTGGACGCGAGGCCCGGACTGTAAGGCGGGTGGTCAAGTTGTTTCCAAACAAAAGATCTGATTAGTTTGGAACAACTTGACAACCCGCTTTATAGTCTGGACCTCGCTTCCAGTGGCTACCACCTGTTCAGGGAGTTAGAGATCATCGACAGCCTGCATTTCAGCGACGATGAACAAGTAAAAACTGCGTGATTTTCTTCATCGGCGGCAGCTTCTATGAAGTGATCATGCGGAAGTACATTGAGCGCTATGACAAAGCTTAAATATACTTGAAGTACGAGGGTGGGCTGAAAAGTAATGCCTCCATGGCTGTAACTTTTTTATTTTTTAACCGATTTTCAAAATTCTTTTTGTATCTGATACTCACATTTCTCCTCTATGTAATGCACTATTCACTTTTCGACATAGTCCCCATCCCTTTCCACGCATTGTACTATCGCGTGACTAGTCGGGTGAACCCGTCGAAGAGAAATTCCGGGGTTGTCGTCGACACGAGGATTGAATGGCAGCTTTGGATCCTCTTCTGCAGCACGATAACCCCCGTCCGCACACGAACGCCACACATCAGAGGGGGGTTGCAGCGCCTACAGTTGAAAGATGAAAAACTGCAGTTCAAAAATGAAAGAATTTGCACCTTTCGACTTTCACCATTTCCCAAAGAGGAAAGAGCACCTTAAGGGGCATGAGTTGCAAACTGACGACGAGGTGAAAACTGCCGTTCGGTCTTGGTGCCGACAACAACCCCGGAATTCCTCTCCTACGGGTTCACCCGACTAGTCACGCGTTGGTACAATGCGTGGAAAGGGATTGGGACTATGTCGAAAAGTGAATAGTGCATTACATAGAGGAGAAATATGAGTATCAGATACAAAAAGAATTTTGAAAATCGGTTAAAAAATAAAAAAGTTACAGCCATGGAGGCATTACTTTTCAGCCCACCCTCGTACATTGAGCGCTATGACAAGTGCTTAAGTAAAATTGGACACACTATTACTTCCAGCCACTGAGTCAGCGTTGCCAGATTGGGCGATTTTTTGCAATTTGGGCGATTTTCATTTGTAAATTGCGATAAGAATTTCTTATTTGCGACTTTCGACTTTTTGGGCGACATTTTATTTGTATTTTGCGATTTTTGGTCAGTTCAGCGTTTGACGGTTTGCAGCCTTCTCATTGGCTCTTTTTGTGGGGACATTTGAAACAATGGTGTACAGTGTCCAGACAGACACATGGGAACAAATAGTGGCCAGAATAATAGCATCGGCTGACGAAATAAGACGTGATCATGAGGTAATGACAAATGTATACGAGTCACTTATTCGACGATGCAGTGTCTGCATTCAGGCTCAAGGAGGCCACTTTGAACATTTCTTGTAACTTGAAAAGAAATAAAATTGGACCCTCTTTTTGTGTTTACCTTGACCTCTATAATACCCCCTTAAATTGTTTTACCCACTCTCAATCTCTTTGTCTTCATCGATAAAATTGGGTTCAAAACTTTAAAAGTTCCACACTTTCAGGGCCTCTATCTCCTAAACGGTTGGATCAATTGAGAAAACACCAAGAATAAAACATTTCTCGAATATTGTGTACAATCTGAATACCATTAAAAATAGGAGTTCCTATTTAAGATTTCAAAGTTACCCCTCCCTCTTAGCCCCCTCACAAGGGAGGGGGGTATTTTAACTTATGAATTTCCCCCGCGAAATAATTCACTTTTGATTTTTTACATTTTTTCGTAAAATGCTTAGTTTCCGAGATATTCAGTTGTCTCAAGATAAATGCCTCACCCTGTATACAGGGTGATCCAAAAGTGTGTTACATTTTTTTACATTGCTAACGACATTTTCAGGGTTTGCTTTCCGGCAATTCATTGCTTTCATAAGAATCACGAGGCACGCGCAAACAATTGTTTTGCTAAAGAATTCGTCACGGAAAAACTATTAGTTTTATGAGAAAATGTAACACTTTTAGATCACCTAGGGATTCGGGCCTCTTTTTCTTTTTTAATGGTATATTCAGATTGTACACAATTTTCGAGAAATGTTTTATTCTTGATGTTTTTTCAATTGTAAAGTACGAGGGTTATTCGTAAAGTAAGGTCCGTTTTGCAATAAAACAAAACTAATCGTATCACTCTTAATCGCCACGTTTTTGCTTTTTAATAAAGCAAAAATATTATAAATTTTCTAATGAAGAATGTGTTTTATTAAAAAATGAAAGTGTCAGCTCATTTTGGGACACCCTTTCAATGCCCGTCTTCGCCGAGCTTAAACGTGTACGTGACGAATTTGAAGATGTTCAGCATAAAACGGGCGTATCGTAACACGTTTGGTATGAGCATTGTTTTTCGACTGCACGGTAATACAAGGCTCGTCCAGAAAGTAAGTTCCGTTCGGTAATAAAAACAAAACTACTACATATATATTCAAAATTTTTTCTTTACCAGATTCTATGTACCTTTAACTATTTTTCCACATAGTTTCCAAGTTTATTTAAGCACTTGTCATAGCGCTCAATGTACTTCCCCATGATCATTTCGTAGAAGCTGCCGCCGGTGAAGAAAGTCACGCATTTTTCACTGTTCTTCGTCGCTGAAATGCATGCTGCCGATGAACTCCTTTAGCTCCCGAAACAGGTGGTAGTCACTGGACGCGAGGTCCGGACTGTAAGGCGGGTGGTCAAGTTGTTCCCAACTAATCAGATCTATTGGTAAAGAAAAAATTTTGAATATATGTAGTAGTTTTGTTTTTATTACCGAACGGAACTTACTTTCTGGACGAGCCTCGTATATTACCCTTGCATTCCGTATGGAAACTGTCCAGAGGGGGAAGCAAAATAAATAGAATTTCATGGGTGGTACTAAAAAAAAAAAAGAACCCCGAAACTCAATAGTAAACGTGGCTCGTTAAAAGACTTTTATTTTGGTTAAAAAATTGCGATATTTATTTATAAAATACAAAAATTCTGTACAAAAGGATGTTCTATAAAATATGATTTAATTGAGGAATAGGCATTGCGATCTTAATTACAAAAGAAAAAAATATTTCTCGAAATAAAATAAAGAAATACTTAAATGTACGTTAAATACAGCAAAACACTGTAACGAGAAAAATTAATTGCTACATTGAGCAAATTGAGATTAAATATTAAAAAAAATTGAGATAGACCAATTCCTTATAAGAATAAGGCAAAGAAATTTCAAAATTCCCATTTAATGTCTAAAGAAAGACTGCGAAATCATAATTAATTATTAATGGGGGAATAAGAATTGAAAATGTGCAGCATGGCGTCCCTTATGCGCGTTATTGTTGAAATTGCATTAAAAGAAATTTCATTATTACCTTATGGGTAAACCCGCAAAACAGTGCTGCTCGGAAAAAGATTCATGGCTGCCGCGAGAAAGTGAGAAATTCAATAAGAAACTAAACATCGAACGGCAGGGTAGGAGTAATTTGCAGAGCATTGGAATGAAAATGATAAATGGAAGTTGAACGCCATGCTGCAGGTTAGTGAGGACGTGGAGGACCAGAAGGAGGGACGACTGGTCAAGCCAGAAGCTGGAAGTGGTCTGTCTGAAATAAAAAAAAAACAGTAACCACGGAAAGAACATCAACAATAGTGGGACACACATCCTCGTGATCACGAAAATTATTCGCGAGGGACAACTAGCTGCAGACAGTGATAATCACGTGGAGATTTTTTAATTAACATTTATTAAAACAATATATACTCAACAATCACTGTCTGCAAAACAGTAAAAAAAATTAAAGAATAGAAAAAATAGAATAATTAATTACAAATAAAAAAAACCTGAGTTTTCCCGAACAGAAACATAAACACATAGAGCAGAGGATCATAAGATGGGCGATTTTCTAAAATCCGACGAATCCTACCATCTGTGCGCTGGCGCAAAATAATATCACGATATGCACTGACTCCAATGCCAGGCAAAACCATAGCAACGTCTGAAGTTGTCGGTAAATTGTAGGGTCGACGGTCACTAGGTTGAACGTTTGCGGTATTAAGTAATACAAAAGCCAATTCCGAATAATCAGGTTCATTACAAGCTAAAATAATCAGCGGGGATAACGCAGGATAATTCGTTTTAGTACCAAGAATACCGTTGCAGGCGACTGATCATTTTGTGGAGTTTGAATGTCGACAATTTCCTGTACGTCCAGCTTATGCAATTACAATTAACAAGTTCTTAAACAACATTGCTACAGGTATTGGACATTGAAACTGAAACACCTTCGCAAATAGCACTGGTTACCCCCAGGGCTGAATAGAACCTTCTGCTAGGTAATTAATCGTATGCATATCAATGAATCGCGTGTCAGAGGTCTTGTTAGTCACTCCAGTAGAAAAGTTCGATAGTAAGCTTCAAATTGTCTGTGCAGAGCGCTATAATGGGAGACATATCTGACTTCAAAAGAGGGCAGATTGTTGGGGCGCGTCTAGCAGGTGCATCTGTGTCCAAAACTGCCACACTTTGTGACGTCTCACGTGCTACAGTATCCAGGGTGATGTGTGCTTATGAACAGGAAGGACGAACCACGTCCAGGAGGAGCAACTGCAGGGGAAAACGGAAGTTGTCGGAAAGAGACGTCAGGGCATTGACCAGGATTGTTGCACGAAAGCGGAAAACCACCGCAGCAGAAATCACCGCAGAAATGAATACACACCTCCAGGAACCTGTGTGCACGAAGACAATCCGTCGTTACCTACATGAATCCAACATCCAAGGCAGGGTTGCTATACCGAAGCCTTTCATCAGTAGTACAAATGCCTCCAAGCGGGTTCAGTGGTGCCGGACGCATAAAACCTGGACGTTGGATGACCTCAAACGCGTCATATTCTCGGATGAGTCCAGCTAAACTGTCTTCCAAACAACAGGGAGGGTATTCGTCTGGAGGAGCCCCTCTGATGCCTACAACCCAGACTGCTTGGCACCCACAGTCAAACACAGAGGTGGATCAGTAATGGGTGGATCAGTAATGGTCTGGGGTGCAAACTGTGCAGGACCTCTACCGATCCTTCCCAAGACGTGTTGCTGCTGTGCTGGCTGTCCACGGTACCCCAACACCTTATTAAATAAAGATTTTGGATTTCTACCAGGTGTTTCAGTTTCAATGTCCAATACCTGTATATACTAGAGTAGATATAAACTGATACCCCGATTTTCGTTTTGCCTAGAAAAGCTCGGCGAAGACGGGCATGTCAGTTAGTTTGGTACTTACTCAGTAATGAACAACATCATCATAATAAGTTCACGGAAATGTTCCTTTTACGTGAATTAAATTTAGGTTTTATCATGCCATAGAGGTATTCTTTCACATTAAATTTGCATTGAAGTGGCTTTCAGTCTCTTTCTAGTCTGGTATATGGCGGTTAGGAAAATAGTGTTATCTAATGCTGTGTGTAATTAAGAATTATATTCGAAAGAAGAAATGTTTTTTGAATTCATGAATATGTGCGTCTTTTTAATTGAATTTTTTCGCTCAAGTGGTAATATTTTTAATATCACTATTTAGATAAAAAATAAATAGTTCCATTTAATCAATAAAATATTTTGAAAATTTTCTCTTGCTAATAATTATAAAACCCCTTGCAACAAATAGGAAAAGGCGAGGCTCTTGCAAATGAAATATCCTCTTTTCTCCAATTTTCTGCTATTTGTATTTGAGTTTTCCCCGTTTTCTTATTATTCTCGTCGCGCACAGTCCAGTTTCCCTGCGCTTATTTTTTGCCTTCCTCCTGGGAAAAGAGCAGCCGCACATGACGTATTCACGAACGAGTGTCGGTGCCATCTTCGAGAACCATCCACGGAGAGAATGTTTTCAATTATTATTTTTATACTCTACTGAAAGGAAAGCATTTAAACGAATACGCAGTAATTTCTGGATTTATGCATACGTTTATATCATATTGAATTTTTGCGTAATAAATAAAAAGAATAACACGGGAGACATATACAAATGTAACTAGGAACAAGTCTTCCATAGAATTGTTTCTTAAGCGTTACTGATTATATCTTTTTTGCGATACATAATTCTTACATATACAGGGTGAATACAAAAGTCTGAACCCCCCTTTTATTTTTTGAACCGAAGCAGATATGTCAATTTTGATGAATCCAATGAATAGGAAGTTGTGGGTGGCCTATCCCATGGCGCACTTTTCATCATCCCAAATATGCAAATTAGGACACATTCAAAATTTATCTCAAAAACCGTAAGGGATAGAGAAAAAAAAACCCAATTGCAAACTTGTTCAGCATAAAAAAACAAACAAAACAAAAAAAATCATCCAAATCGGACTAACCAATCACCCACAAGTAGAAGATCATGCAGACCATTTCCGGAACAGTGTAGCTTGCCATCTTGGAATTGTTCTGTCTTCTGTGTGCTGAAACATGCCTTTTATTTGCTTTTCCGCATGAAAGTGAATGCGAGTATGGTAATTTATGTTAATTTTTTGATTTGCATGCTTTACATCGTGGAAATATCAATGTGACTGTTTGTAAGCTAGAAACAGTTCACCACGTGATTGTGGGTGATTGGTTGGTCCGATTTTAATGATTTTTTTTTGTTTTGTTTGTTTTTTTATGCTGAGCAAGTTTGCATTTGGTTTTTTTTCTCTATCCCTTACGGTTTTTGAGATAAATTTTGAATGTGTCCTAATTTGCATATTTGGGATGATGAAAACTGCACCATGGGATAGGCCGCCCACAACTTCCTATTCATTGGATTCATCAAAGTTGACATATCTGCTTCGGTTCAAAAAATAAAAGGGGGGTACAGACTTTTGTATTCACCCTGTATAAAAGATACGAATTTAACTCTTTAATTTGTGCTCTTTGTACTTTTTATTTAGAGGTTTGTTAATTTTGAAGAAATTTTTAAAACTTTAGAATTTATCACTTTTAACTTTTATTATAGCAGAAAATATACAGACATATTTATTTTAAAAATTCTGCACAATCCGAACTACATTTCAAAAAAATTGTTATCATTGATAACGCCTCAGAGAATTTTTGCCTCTCGTGTTAAGAACGCCCAATGTTTTTAGAAGAAATAAAACGCTGAAAATCAAAATGAAAAATGACTTGGTACGAATAGGCGGCAATTTGTATTATTTCCTCATTGAATGATTTGCTTCCTTCCATTTTCTACCCCTCCACCCTCGAGCCGAAGGTGATTGAACAAACCTGCTTTAAATTATTGCGCCGTTAAAGTCGCGTAAATTATTTTAATAGTAGCATTATATAAATTTACATTCGTTTTCCAACATCGCTTTTATTGTTACGAAAGATAAAATCCCAGTAAGAATGAAAAGAACTAGAAAGAAAAGGAAGGGGAATGTGGTGGGGGGCTATGAATTGGAGAGCGCGATGCAAATGTATTTCATTATTAAAGGCCGTGATTATTCCGCTCTGTTGTTGTCGAATTCACCGGAGCCAGGAATGGTGGCTGGCCCAGCGGATGCCAAACTATTTTAGGTCCCTTCCCCAAGGAGCAAGAAATCGTTGATTTAACATTGATTTCTGGGCAACAACTCGGAGTGAAACACTGATATTGAAAACAAAATGCGCTCTTTAAAGCTAGCTACAAACCAACAAGGAAGCCTCTGAGCATTTCAAGAAACTCTCTCTCTATTCAGTGCAAGAGCAAATATTTTTAATGTAAATTTTATTAAATGGGTGTTAAAATCTTCAACGGATTTCTTAATATTTTCTCTCACGCATCGGAGATCAATATGCGTTTAAAAGTGGAAATATTTTTCTGGAGATAGAAAGGAAAAACTAAAGTGGCTGTTTTGCTGTGAAAAAGTCTACTAAACTCGCGATAACGACCGCAAGAAAAACTCAACGGACCAAGAAGCGTGGAAAAAATGACGTTTGTTCATTACATCCTATTTTTGTAAAAATAAATTTATCAATGCCCTGTTTTATCGTTATTGGCTTGAGACTCGGGCCAGTGAGTTCCTCGTGGTTGCCATGACGATAGGCGCACGAGGAGGGCGCTCACATATTTGTGACTGGCAATTTTTGGAATCGTGTCCCGTCATGGGAAGGAAAAGTTAATTTTAAGACCTTACCATCTACTGACCTCCGAACAATATCGCTATTGTGCACTGGTCATGCAATTTTAAAACCTAGAAAAGTATGGAATTCACAGAATTTGAAGGCATTTTAAGGAAGATTGTAATCAAAGAAGAAAACATTTTTCAGTAAAGAGGGTTCTCGATATACGTTGTTTATTAATTTGGAACGTAAAACAGATATACAGGGTGTTTTTGAATTGAGTACAGATTTTTTGGGAGATGATAGAAGAGATCCTTAGAAGTATTTTTTGTCATATGAACATGGGGTCCCCGCAGCTCCGTTTACTTACAATACTGCATTGAACAATCAAATGACACCGGGACGCAGTGTGCGTTGGTAGGCCTAGATTATTTTATTTTTAACATTTAACACAAGCAATCTACTGTAATAACTTTTAAAGTAATTGTTTGCAAAGAAATGTCAAGGTGCACGTGCTTGTTTGTTGAAAAGTCTTAGGACAAACTTCGTCAAGGAGATTCCATGGTATCCAACCCCTTTGTAAAATACGATTAGTCCATATGGAAATGGGAAAGCAGTAGGTAAAGATTTGTTTTAGAAAGTTCACTTGATGTGCTTTTTACACGTATGAAGTTAAACAAACAGTATGAATCGTTTTATATGGAATGATTATGCAGACATGCATCTGTGTCTCGGTGCTGCTGGTACCATGGATGGTGCAAGGCGTTTGTATGCTGAACGTTATCCCAAAAGAATTCTTCCCAATTCACGAACATTTGGTGCAGTAGATCGTCGTCTAAGAGAAACAGGCGCATTCGCTCATGATAATCATCAGCGTGGACGTCGTCGGTGGTTACGCTCCCCTGAATTAGAGGATCGAGTTTTGGAAAGGTTTAACCGAAATCCATCGACAAGTACTCGTGCGGTCGGAGCTGCTTTGAATACTAGTCATACCACTCTATGGAACATTTTACATGACAACCTGCAACATCCGTTCAAGCTTCGAAAGGTGCAGGAATTATGTCCCAATGATCATGGTCCCCGGCGTGCTTTCGCGGAACGGTTTATGCAGCAACAGAATAGGATTCCAGACTTTCCTTTCATGGTTTTGTGGACAGATGAGGCAACGTTTACGCAAGAGGGAATGTTCAATAGCTACAATAGTCATCTGTGGTCTCATGTCAACCCATGTTAACAGTTTTCAGCATCGTTTTTCGTTGAATATTTGGGCTGGCATGATTCACAATGTCCTGATTGGGCCATATCTCCTACCATGCCGTCTTAACGGGCCGCAGCCCCCCCCCCGAAATTGGCCATGATCTCAACTAAATCTGTTACATGGGGGACCCCCCTCTACATGGACCAGTCCCCCTTAGCCTTCCCCCCCGAAAAAAATTTCTGGGCAGGCCCTGGCCATTGCTCCAGAGTGCAGTGACGTCTCTCTTTGCGCCACTGCAATCTCCTCACTCCGTTTGGGGTGCTGATGTGAGGTGCGTGGGCCGCAGCTCTGCCATGAAAACCCAGTGAATGCAGTTTCCTGGGAACAGTCCTGGTGCTTACAGTTGTCCCTATGCACTCTGAGAAGGATCCTGTCAGTCTCTGTTTTACGGTTTACAGTGACCACCCTGTGAAGCGCCTTTCGGTCTCTGTTTTTCGGTTCTGGTCTGAACATCTGTCGTACGCTTATCTTTCCACACCCGGATGACGTTTTGAACGGGTTGGGTATGTTTAGCAGGGTTGACGTCTCTCTAACACTTACCTGCAAGATGGCACCCAATAATTGTACCCCTCTCGAAGTCCAAAAATGACAAATGTCTCAATCTCTACAGTGACTATGTCAGAAAGTAAATTTTGGTTTTCACATTTGTCTTTATGAAAAAAATGATCCTCTTATTACGTAAACTCACACAACAGAATCAGCCGCACGTCATGCGCATGACTCGTGAGCACCATCCCACCCTTCCCCACTTGCTATATAACGCCCCCTCCAATGACCCTGCTACCCCCTACGGGGCGATATCGCCCATTTTGAGAAACATTGGGTTGGACAACACATTCTAACGATTTGAGAAACACATTCAGCTGTCATTGTGGTAGTCTTTCATTGATGATAGGTTAGAATGCAATATTATACAGCAATATCATGCAGCTACATCACAGCGAAGAATCGCCTCACTTTCACTCTGTTCGACTCTCTCATTCACTTGTGTGTTTTTTTAGCATTAGCCCCTTCTTGGGTGGCCAGCTGATTCTGATATCAGCGGAGCTTATTGCGTCGATTTAAGCTCTCTTGAGAATATAAGGTCTGAATAAAAAAAAAAAGACAGGCGCGTAAGAGGATAGACTCGAACCCGCAAGTTTCGCTACCGCAGACAAGTGCCTTAACCAATTCCGATCAAATTAGTGCAAATTCTTCAGGTATATAAGCAGGGAAGAGGGAGAAGCTGATATAAGCTGCAATCCTTGATGTCGCTTATTTTAGGTTTTCTTTTGATGTCGCTTTTTAAAAAAACGAAGGCGTCTTGACTAAATCCTTTTACACGAGTTAGTTTTAGATGGCCCCCAACCTGTATGTTTAAGCCCATCGAAATTTCTGGAAGGCGTTTGTGTCCTCCCCTTGTAAGTATTATTGAAATTTTAGGATTATGAAAACAAAAAAAAATTGCTTCAATTGACCAAACGGCCAAGCCGTCACAAAAAGGAATTCATCAGTGTGCTTAGCACAAAATGGAGCCCATATGATTAGTTGTCGTATCTCTTATACAGTACATACAGGATCTCTAGCCCTAGTGCGATCTATGCGGCATCTGGCGCGATCTGTTTTCCTTAGCTTCTCGAAACATTGGAAAATGGCGGAAGCTCGGTGATCATGTATATCACGGTCTATAGATAATCATGGTCATCGAGCTCCATTGTTAAAATGAAGCTAAAGTTTCTAGCTCCTGGTAGGGCGGGAACTCTATTGAAAAATGGCGCAGCATGTACAATCTGCCCAACTGCGCCTGCAGCGCCACCCTATCGGCAGACAGAAACTTTACTTTCGTATTCAGTTTCAATGAAAATCTCTATCACAGGTTGCGGTCGGCTATAGTGCGATCTATGCGGCAACTGGCGCGATCTGTTTTCCTTAGCTTCTCGAAACAATGGAAAATGGCTGAAGCTCGATGACCATGAATATCTATAGACCGTGGTTTCGACTAATAATTTAAGACGGCCTGTTGCAACACCTCTTTATAGGACACGGCCGTACTATATATCTCCAGGCCTGACAACTGACGTCATGCTAGAGGTCGGCGAGG
>JAHWFO010056764.1:0-13714 GCA_023313115.1 Rhysida immarginata
TAACCTTTTGGAACGCAGAACGCTATATATAATTGTATCTTTGCCCCCATCAATTAATTTCTCCTAAAATAATGAGTGACGTTGTAAACAAGCTTATGGAAATTGCTTTCTGAACCGTGTAACAATTTATGACATGAGTGTGCCACATGCTAAAGTTGTTTCAATTAAAAACCTTGAAGGAAATAAAAGAGCAATAGACACATTTAACAAACAGTAATAAAAACATAAGATTTTTTTCTTTTTTTTTATTTTTAGAAAGAAAATTGACTACACTTTGAAAACTTGTCTGAATAGTTTCTAGGATGGATCATGTGATTTTATCGCAAAATGGCAGAATGTTCGTTCATGTACAGTGGCTAGAAGAAATAGTGTGTCCATTGCCGCTGATTTCGTGTCATCATGACTGATGACACCGCCAGATGGCACGACAATCTAATGCGCCGACAATTACTCTATAATGCATGGGATTCAATGAAACTTTAACTGCAAGAACACTTTGAAAATACTTGATTAATAAAATAAAATAAGATTGTAAACTTGAAATAATATCCAGATAAACTAATTAAATGAATTTCAAAGCCGTATTCGTTTTATTTATTATTTAATCGAATAGCTGTTGTTATAAAAAGTTATGCGCAGAAGAAAATTATATGGAAAAGTATAATGGTTTTTAAATTAAAATGTTCTTTTTATATTTTACAAATTTCATAATTAATAATTTATTACATGTTATTGTGTAAGTCAGAGCTTTAAAAGTTTACTTTTCTCACGTTTTGCACTTCTTTCTTCGTTTAGTGTTTTTACTAGAAAGTGCAAGCGCGTAAGAACGTAGAACTTGATAATGCTATTTGTTACTGCAGAGTTATATTATTATATTTTAACTTTTAATTTAGAGACACATAACGAAACCGTAAAACAAATAAAAACCATCCAAGAAATGAGAAAAATGGCTATTCGATTAAATAATAAATAAAACGAATACTGCTTTGAAATTCTTTTAATTAGTTTATCTGGATATTATTTTAAGTTTACAATCTTATTTTATTTTATTAAACAAGTATTTTTAAAGCATTCGTGCTGTTAAACTTTCATTGAATCCCATGCATTATAGAGTAATTGTCGGCGCATTAGATTGTCATGCCATCTGGCGGTGTCATCAGTCATCATTACAATCTCATGCCTGCATTGAGTATTCAATGGACACACTATTACTTCTAGCCACTGTAGTTCATGAAATGGCTGCCGGGAGGAGGGAGGTTAGCACACTGACCAATCTATCTGCTAATTTTCTTTTATGATTTTTTTATCATATGACATTCATTAAACGTTCAGATAACGTCAGAAATATTTTTACCTAACTTAACCATAAAACCGAACACAAACACAAATTATCATACTGTATTAAAACCACGTGGTCAGAACACCAAATGGAGACTTTTCACGATATTCACGATATTTACTAGTCTTTGATGGTTTAGTTTAAAACCCTCGTTTCGTATATTTTCAACGAGTATAATAAATTATAATACGTTTATAAATAAACCATTACCCCACTAACTAAGTTTGTGTAAATTGTTTGCTAAAATTTGATATAAGTTTTAACTAAAAAAAAAAAACAGAATTGATATATAACTACGAATTGTTCAACTATACGACCATACTTTTATGACGTCATTCCAAGAAGTTCGTGAGATTCGTAAAATAAATAAATACACATGAAATGGCGGAACAGAAAACGAAAGCTAAACAAGGGAAGAGGTAGAGTTCTACTTCTTCACTGACAAATCTATAAAAATTAAAATTAAACCATATCAAAAAACATTCAATCGTATGGTTTTAGGTGACATACAATATTTATCAAATCTGTTTTAATCAAAAGTACATTGCATCATTATATAAAGGCTTATTAAACGAATGACTAAAATTAAACAAAAATTCATTCGTTTATACCTTGTGTCTCAGAATGTTAAATATTTTTAACGACACTGAGTACTGTGCTCGTTAGTTTTCGACAGTTTTCTGTTTATTAGGGTCTATAAATGTAATGTATTGTTACAGGAGACCAAAAGGAACCAAATTTCTCTTCCTCTTTGTTAGGTGGATAGTCAGATGAATTTTCTTTTTTAAACCTGTTTTTTAAATTTTTGTACATTCGTATGCAAAGGATTTATTTCGTTCATCACAAATTATCAGATGTATATAATATTATTCTTTAATTCACTCTTGATTTTATAATTTTTTAATATCAAAATTTAAAATTCAGCTGCCATTTCATGAACATTCTATTCGCCATTTTGTGCAATCATCACATGATGACAGAACAGTAATATAAAAAAAATATTCAGAAGCAACATGTTAATTTATACTTAAAGACTGGAATAACTTCAATGTGCATATATAATTAGTTTTTCAAAAATCTAATAATAAACTAAGATTTTCTCTCTCTAAAATGGCGTTAATAAACTAACCCATTCTAGCCAGTCTCTGTCGCTATATTCTGCTTATCCATCTGCCATTTCTTGTGAGTGAGTGTTGATGTAATTTGATGAAATTGTTTTGTTTTCTTTTTCTGGAGATAAAGTAACAGTTTCATTCATAAAGGTAAATCTAACGAAGCTATATGAAAAATGTTATAAAGTTAAGATAACAATGTTGACATTCCATCGCATTAGAAATGAATTTGTTTCTAGTTTCTCTAGCGTCTGTGGGTCTCCAGTTCAATATTTTCCTTATTTTGAGTTAGGGCATGAGTGTCCACTGGAAGACTACGGATAATTTATAAACATTATTGTTATAACCAGTGCTTGAAACTTCATGATGCCTTTTATTAATATTTGAAGAAACCTTAAAGTTAGTTAATTTTAAATGCAAATACATGTACGGTGACCGGATATATTTTAATGTGTTGAACTTTCATAGAGCTTGTTGTCCTCGACGAACTTTCCCTCTTGTTTTTTCTTTTATTTCTTTTTTTTTTTAAAGGAAAGTCCTCTCCCTGCTTTTTTCTGTTATTAGAAAATAGAGTTAATATTCCATTAAAATTCTCTGTATTTCATATTATTTGTTATCGCTACTAGATGCCCCGATTTTTCGCCGTTTGTCCCAACTTTAGGCTTATTTGTCCTGAATTTATATAGAATGTATGCAACTTTGAGTATAATCTTAGTTGTGCGATCCATAACCCCCCCTTCCCCCCAGCAGTATCCTGTCCTGATTTTTAATACAGAGACTATGTCACTGTAGATTTATAAAAATTAACATGGATTGATTGGAGATGGATATCTTAACTATACTGGAAGTCACATCAGGAGTTATTTAGAAAAATAACTTGGTTTTATTTTTTTTTTTAATTCTCTACATCGTTTTCTTGAATGGAGTGTTTAAAAATAATCCTTTCTGTTAAAACATATTCTTACCAGTGAAAGATATCAATTAATTACAGTGTTTATGTTACAGTAGAAATGCTATAAAATGTTTCTTCGGTTTATTTTTAACCACGTATTCTCGAAAATGTCAAAAACTCAATATTTAAATTGCGTCGTTACGTCATTTATGAACTTTCCGCACCAGCAGTTCATTAAATTCAAAGGGGCGATTACAATTAAATCGGCGGCAATTGTTGAGATTAAATGACGTTTTCGACAGCTTTTCAGCAAACTTCGCGTGACGTTTAGACCCTTAACATTTGAGTTTTGAACATTTTGCATAAGGAACTTTAAGTTTGTAATCATGCAAAGGATCACGCTAGGTACTTTATGACCATCGAACCTGATACACCCTGTATATGGTCACCCTAAGCTTTAGTAATTTACTTCAAAATAGAAATTACGCAGGAGAGGTCTGCCAGGTGGGCTATAGAGTAATCAAGATCAACATAGATATAGAGGAGAATGGAATTGCGTATTTGTCCTGTATATACAAGTAATAAAGACAAAGGGTCTCTTAACAATACTATCAATATTTTATTTAAATATTTACTGACATACGTTTTGGCATATGCCATGTTTATGGTCTGGAATACGAAATAGACGTTGCAAATGTTATTTATTATTTATAATTATTATATAGCTAATGTAGCAAAATTCTCTTTAATCATTAAAATAAAATGTAATAATCGTTGAATTATCCCCGGTTAACCAATAAAAATATTTGTAAATACATGTAATCCAAATCTTGTATAAATTTCCATGACTCTATTTGTATATTATTTCCCCTCAACCAGAGTTGCATAGTAACCACTTCTCTTCATCCCTTCTCTCTTAATTTTTACCATTTGCGGTTAAAATAACACCCTTGATACGTCTATTTTGGTTGACAGCATAAGCCTAAATATTGACTAAAATGCCCTTTTATTTATTACATTATGATTAGTATTTTGGTTAAAGTGGAATGGCAAAACTTCATCATTAGGCATTTTTAGAAAGCATTTCTTTAGAGTTTTACAACATAGCAAATGAAACTGGTACTTTTAAAACATAACAAATTCATCAACCACCCATTACAGATATCGTTCTCCGTTTTCTGTTAGTGGATCACATCGCTAAAATTTAAATTTACTACAGCAGGCGTTATGTTTTCACAAAAATGTAACCATTAACCGGGAACTGTTCCTGAGAACCTTTCAAAATTTATTTGAAGGTAAATTTATGAAAACATAGGACATTACAACGAATGACTGATTGACAATGCCTGAAATGGTTGGTGGGTAGTCATAATGATTAGCCTAGATTAGAACTATTCGTTATGGTGAAGGGAACTTGTCTGTAGGCTTAGTTCCTAAGATATTAACCCCATGAATCGAACTGACAAATACCATTTAATTGAGCGGGGGTAGGATATTTTTCTAAATTTGCAATAGCATCTTCGCAGTTTCGTAAGAGGACACTATATAATTCTAGCTACTAAATCTACGTCAAACTAGATTTTAAAAATCTCTTTATTGAATTAAATTTGTAGAGAAATATGCATTCACAAACACAAGCTTGAACTACAAAAGAAGAAACTAAATTGAAAAGCACAGCACTCGCTAACAATCATGGTCCTAAGACTAACGTTAACCTACATTTAAACTAGTATTTAAGTTTTAGAATTTACATACAAATATTTATTTCTGTGTACAATTTATTATAACTCTCACTCATTGTCGGTCACCGATACATTTAAATACTTAGGCATACAGTTAACGCATGATCTCTCTTGGGATCTACACATCAATACCCTCTAGCTAAACTTCACAAAAGACAAGGAATGATCTCACATTTACACTTTCTTCCACCCTATATTCTAATCCTCCTCTATAATTCACATATACACTCGGCGCTGTGCTATGGGCTCCACTACAAATGCAAATCTCCAACGCCTTTTCCGTTTACAAAAATGGTTCCTAAGAACTTTACTTAACATCAGATTACCCAATTCCGTTTCACATCATTTTAGTCGACTAGACATCTCAACTATCTACCAAATCTATATCATTCAACTATGCTCATTCGTCTACAAATTAATAATCATCATCTAATTCTTACTACACCTTTAGAAATAGCTCACCCGCAAAACATACACCCCTACTCTAGCCGACTAACAAACTTAGTTAGACTCCCATCTATAGGAGTAATTACCAACAACGTTGCGTCTCATATGCTGGCATTAAAAGGTTGAATAGTTTACCGGAACAAGTTCGCTCATCCCCTACAAGCTCAACTTTCAAGAAATTACTGAAAAACTCCCTTTTAACCAACAATCCACTTACTAACACGAATTCCCTTTTTACTATCTGAATTTTAATTGTTTATAACTCTAGACTTTCTATAACAGCAATGTTTATTATATTCTGTTATTATTATTATTATTATTCTGATAGGGCCCTAGATTTGGGGATAATCTTTCACGAGAGTCTTTCATTTAATTCTCATGTCGAATATTTAATTGCCGAAACATGTCGTAGAATTGGTATTCTGAAAAGACTGTCAGCTTTCTTTACTAATCTTTCTACCTTTATTTTACTCCTTAAAACTGTTGTGCTACCCAAGATCTTATATGCTGTTTGGATATGGTATTCGGGTACCACACAAAATTTCAATTTTTTAGCTGTAAAAATTACTTCTTTTTTAAATCTTATCTGTAGAAAATGTAACGATTTCAGCCATCTGGACGATTTAATTTATACTTTTAATATTTATAACATTAGTTATAAACTTTTTATTAATATTACTAAACGTATTTTTAAAGGACGCCTTTGGGTACCGAGCATCCTTGAAATTATAGGAGTTCGTATTCCCAGGCACCATAGGGACACTAACATTCATTTACAAACGATTCGATGGCGTACAAACATTTCCGCCATTGATCCGGCCTTTAAATTGGTTAGAATGTTTAACAGTGGTTTACCTAACAATAATAATGTTGATATTTTTAACGACCCTTGTCTTCAACTTTTTAAATAGTTTGAGTTTTTGTCTTAATTTGATTAAATTATTTTTATTTTTCTTTCCTCCATGTGACACTTATTTACTTATTTATTAGTTATTTGTATTTCTTTATTAACCCCGTTTTTGGGCAGTCGCCCGTTGGGGGACAACATGGGTCTTAACCCTCTGGTTTATCTGGTTGGTTGCTCCCTGTTGTTGTTACAATTATATTATTATTATTATTATTATTATTATGTTACCTGCAGCCCATCCTTTCCCGTCAATTTCAAATCTGTGTTCCTCTACCTCCAGCTGAACCTATAACATCGTGTTCCTGCCTTCCCCTTCCCAGAATTGTGTTCTTCCCCTCGTGCACCTAGATCAAGCAGCAGCGCTGGCCCTTGTGTCCCTTGTGTCCTGTCTACGGAGGCCCGGTGAGGCTACTATGCACTTTTGTACGGTTCTTTACGGAATTCGTGAAGAGCTATGAATATAACAGTATCAATACAACTGTTTTAAGACTGCAATAGTATAACTTGGTGTTGATTCATAACTCCAGTATTAAAATGACTAATTGCAGCTCATGTCATACGAACATATGATTCTTCGTTTTAATGGCCCCATTGCAGTTTTCGGTCACTTTAACATAAATACTATTTCCGGCTCTTATTATTGTCATCTAAAGGACTCTTTGCTAAATGATCTTCTCTCGGTCTGCAACCTTTCACAAGTTAATACTATCTCAAATACTGAGGGATCCTACCTTGATCTTGTTCTTACGGACTGCACCTGTTCAGTTTCACCAGATTCATATCATCCACCATATACAGCGGAGTTTACGATTAGGCCCTCCTTTTCTTCTTCTTTTTTGCAACTCCACTGTACGCTGGGGCCTTCGTAGAGCAAATTATTTTCAGCTTTAGCAAGATGCTGCACACGAAAACTGGGATGATGTTATGCGATCTGATGATCCCAATGAAGCAGCTGTTATCCTTCAGAATAAATTACACCGCATTTTAATTAATAATATTCCTGTAGTCCAGGTAACAGGTAAAAATCGCCATTATCCTAATTGGTATTCTTTAAAACTCATTTCACTAATGAAGAAAAAGCAACGTTTACACAAAAAATATAAAGTGTCTAATGATCCCCTCATTTACCAATGTTTTTCTGAAACACGTAGAGCATGTAAACAACAACAACAACAAGCTCAAGACTATGAAAAGTATGTTCATTCGCTTGAAGCCAATATTTTTCATCATCCCCGTAATTTTTGGACATACGGTATGTCAACTCGAAGCAAAAGGAAGTGCATCGTGATTGCACCACTCTTGTTACTGAAAATGGCAATGTCCTAAATGAACCTAATGCTATATGCAATTGTTTTGCTGAACACTTCTACACTCCTTCGACTCCAAACGCTTCAAACTTGTCAGACATAGAAGAAATGGATGATCATCTTTCTACTCCTGACGTCTGCATGTTTGGAGAAATTTCACATTTGGATATTAAAACAGCCATTAGAAAGCTTCGAAATACCTTTTCTGCCTCTACCGATGACTTTCCATCTTTCATTCTTAAAGGAGTAAGCGAACCACTTATTCCTGTACTGCATTATATTTTTAACTTGAGCCTTTCCACTGGCGTATATCCATCTATCTGGAAGGTAGCTAGGGTTACACCTAATCTTAAAGCTGGACGTTCAGATCTGGTGAAAAACTATAGACCAATATCTGCTCTCCCCTGTATTTCCAAAGTTTTTGACATCATCCTGCATAAATATCTTGTTTCTCATTTTAGATCTTCTCACTCAACATGCTTTTCTCCCTGGACGATCAGTTGAAACTAATCTCTTAATTTTAACGGAAGACCTTTTCTTAGCATACGAAAAGACGAGTCAAATCGATGTTGTCTATTTCGACTATAGTAAGGCCTTTGATATGGTAGACCACAATCTGTTAAGTAAGAAATTGCAATATTTTGGGCTTAGAGACAATCTCCTTAATCTAATGAACTCTTATCTTACTGAACGTAAAGCTTATGCCGTTATTGGAACAGGTAAATCTCATCCTTTCTCTCCTGTTATTGGCGTACCTCAGGGTTCTGTACTCGGGTCTCTTCTATTTAATGTCTTCACGTCCGATCTACCACAAGCCCTCCATGGAGTAAACGTACTCATGTATGCGGACGATACAAAAATTTATAAAAAGATTGTTAATTTGTCAGATGCACTTATTTTACAGAATGCTATCCAAGAATTGGTCCTGTGGTCCTCTAAAAACCATTTGACTCTTAATTACTCCAAATGTTTTAGATGCACTTTTACTAACAAACGTTATCCGATTACTTATCCTTACAATATTGATCAACATCCCATCTTAAAGAAAACTACTGTTAGAGACTTGGGTGTGATATTTGACCAAAAACTCACTTTTCATGATCAAATTGTTCATGTTAAACAAAAAGCACTAAATGCCCTCGGGTCTATTCTGCGAAATAGTGCTAGCTTCACTCAGAAGAATACTTTTCTTCATCTACATACCTCTCTAGTTTTACCAATATTAATGTACTGTAGTACGATCTGGAATGGATGCACCCAACAACAGGCATATTCTCTCGATAAAGTTCAATCAATCTTTTTGAGATTTCTGAATCATAGATATCCTTCCTCTCAAACAGTATTATCTTCTCTCACCATGAAACGTGATCAATATGACTTGACCATCTTAAGAAAAATCATTTCCAGAGCGGTTGATGTTGATATTATTTCAAAAATTCGTCTACGAGTACCTCAGCTCTCTTCTCGAGAAACACTGATGCGTCTCCATCCAACGCTTATGAAGAAAGTACGTGCTCGAAGATCCCCACTTTTTCGAATTCAGTCCACCTACAATAGATTGCAGGATTCTTTTGATATTTTCAACTGATATGTTTTTATTTTTTTTTCTACATTGTTTCTTTAAGTTTGTTTGTTTTCGTGTATGTTGTTCTTTTTTGGCTTCGGCTGTTTGAACTAATAGATTGAATTGAATTATTATTATTATTATTATTATTATTATTATTATTATTATTATTATTATTTTCAACCTATATTGTAATTTGAAAATTATGAATAATATAGTATTCTATCCGGAGACCCCACACGTCGGCTGCTGGCCATACAGGGTCTGGACCGTGATCAGTGTAATGTAATAAAAAAAATAAATAAATAAAATAAATAAATAAAAATAAATAAATAAATAAAAAAATTGTTAAATTTTATGATTCCATCTAAATAATAATTTTCTCTAAAAATATTCCAGATAGACTATACGTGTATTAATTAAATCTCTATTAAACACGTATTTACAAAAATCCAGTTAACTAAAAAAATCTTTTTTATATATAATTAAAATTTATAAACATGCAATTTATATACAGGGTCGAGTCACATTATTATGACCACTCCCTACATTTGCCTTCGGGATTGCCCAGCCGAAGAACTATGTCACGTGTTGGGAATTGGTTAGTGTCTATATAAGGTAGGTCCCAACTATGTTAAAAACATATCACTCATTGTTGCAATGGGTAAGAAACGTGATTTATCAGATCTGGAAAAGGGGATGATGATCGGCTTTCGGGCCAAGGGTGGCAGTATTTCGGAAACCGCGGAGTTTGTAAACTGTTTTCGTGCTGCTGTAGTTAAAGTGTTCCATGACTGGGAAATTGGAACCGTTCAGAATAAACGGTATGGGAACTGTGGAGCACCAGGTGCCATTGATGAGAGAGGTGAACGTCGGCTGCGAAGGTGTGTGAAGGCCAACCGAAGAGCTACAGTGGACCAACTCACCGCTCAAACCAACGAGGGTGCTACCAGACATGTCTCTAAAACCACAGTACAGAGGACCCTGCTACGTATGGGCCTCTGCAGCAGACGGACGGTCACCGCACCCACGCTGACGAAGGTTCATCGCCAAAAGCGGCTTCAATTTGCCAACAGTACAGAAACTGGACCACTTCTGACTGGAAAAAGGTTGCCTTCTCCGATGAGTCACGATTTCTGCTCCACAGAAGTGACGGACGATTTCTGCGGGTGAGGCGAAAAACCTCCGAGAACAAGCATCCTGCAATCATTGTTGGACGAATCCAGGCTGGTGGCGGCAACGACATGGTGTAGGAGTGTACTCATGGGATTGTCTGGGCCCACTGATACCTGTGGAAGACACTCTCAACCGATTCGGTTATTTATCCATAATTGCAGATCAAGTACACCCATACATGGCGACTGTCTTCCCAGAGGGGGATGGCACGTTCCAGCAAGACAATGTGACGCGTCATACGGCTGCAATTGTTCGGGGGTGGTTTGAGAAAAACGAACAAGAGTTCCAAGTACTACCCTGGCCTCCTAATTCCCCAGACCTCAACCCAATCGAGTACCTTTGGGATCACCTCGATCGTCATGTGCGTGCTTTAGAACAACCAGCGCGTACCCTTCAGCAGCAATCGGATGCTTTACAGTCACCATGACAACAGCTACCACTAGAAGCCTACCAGAATCTTATTGACTCACTCTCACGCCGTCTAGCTGTTGTCCGTGCCACTAAAGGCGATTATTCGGGACAATGTGACTCGACTCTTTACAATCTTCGATTTCTAAAATTAATTCTGTTTTTAATTAGTAAATAATATAACTTTCTTGTCTTTGTTAAATAAATAAGATATTCATTTCAAAAGAATGAACAGTAAAAAAAACTAGTCTCTTAGGGAGTATTTTTTGTGGGTTGCATTCTACAGGATATTTCAAAAGGGAGGCAACGGTAATAGTGATTTAATTTAAGATTAGGGAGAGGGGAACAGGAGACTACAATACGATAATATGGGGAGACATTTAACCATTCTTCAAATCGTTTCACTACTCATTCCCATAAAGGACACCATCAAACGTTGCTGTCTAGTTGAAGCTCACCACTAGCAACTCCCGGAGTTTCACAGGTATCTGCGTTGATTCGTGGAATGTTAATAACAATCGAGCATATACAACAAAATTGTATGTAACTTAATGTAAAGGAATATTTTATAATTAAAATTTATACAGGGTGAGTCTGAAACCCTGTCACAAACTTTTAGTGGAGGTAGTATGGATGATTCTAAGCAAAAAAAGTTCATATGAACATGGGTTCTCGAATTTGAACGATAACCGAGATCTGAACATAAATAAAAATGCCGCCAGTAAGATCAGCAAGTTAATAACTCAGGTTCTATAACACCTTAGGATAATGAAGTTTGGGAGAATAATAGGGTACATACAATTGTGTATGCCGTTAAAATTTGATCGAATTCCAATGAGTTGTGTCCGAGTTACGCAGTCGACATCGTAACACGTGCTCACATGTGAATACTAACCACCACCTATTACGATGTTGACTACGTAACTCGGAAACTACTCACTGGAATTCGAATATACGAATTTATTGTTTTCATAACGTCATCTTTGAAATGGTAAGAGCAGGGATGGATGAAGGGAGCAATCACTGCTGTTATGGTACAAATATTTTTATCCAATTTGCATATTAACCATTTTTTAATTAAACTTGAACCTTTGGGGAAACGGAAAAAGGAAACATTTTTATCTTTTGTATTAAATTTTATATTATTGTAAGTGGGAATTGCGCATGATGGTATTTTGGTGCGTAAAAGCACTATTCCCTATAATAATTTTTACCCATTGGTCCTTGTGACGTCATGAAGATGGCAATATTCCAATTACCGACAGCAGATCGGGCGACAGTCAGTTTTTCTCTCGGACGGCGCTACCTGTATTCTTTATATCTTGGTACATGTATACTGTTTTATGTACCCTATCATTCCCCAAGCTTCATTATCCTAGGTGTTATAGAACCTGAGTTATTAACTTGTTGATCTTACTGGCGGCATTTTTATTTCTGTTCATATCTCGGTTATCGTTCAAATTCGAACTCATGTTCATATGAACTTTTTTGCTTAGAATCATCCATGCTACCTCCTCTAAAAGTTTGTGATAGGGTTTCAGACTCACCCCGTATATTATATATTTCAGAGTAATAAAGTTTTCAAAACAAAATCAACAGAGAATTTCAGTTTATTGTAACGGGAGAAATATTTTTTTAAAAATTTGGAGGAACCATGCCTCCCTCTTTCGTTCTACTCGTACTTACTTAAATGAATTGACATCGTCGTATCTGGCGAATGATTAAAAACATATCGGCTATCAGTAGGTTTTCATAATATTAAAGTATGAAATCACTATAACTCAGTGGAAAATATCAATTATAAATTATTAATTTTTAATTATGATTTTGCGAGAGATGTAAATAAAGAAATAAAAAAAATTACATCATGTTAACAGATTTTGCAAGAAAGCAAACGCTCGCGACAATTTTTGAATTAATGTTTATAATGTAATACATGTATGGTTCAAGTGACAATAAATTTTTATAGTTAATACTCAATGAATAAGGTCATTTAAAATCATTTTTATTACTTTGATACGAGTAATTTCCATAAAATAATTTATAGTACTAATAGAATTCCATTGGATACATTTGAAATTATACATTTGGTAAATGAAAAAATAATAATGTGAAAGGGAAGCGTTGAAGAGAAGAGAGCACATATCTATCCACTGACTCACTGACTCATCATCGCACAGCCTAACTCTACTGGGGCCACCGACTCGAAACTCGGTGGGGTCATAGGACGGATAGGACGTAGGGGCGTGCTAAGACGGGGTTTTTCGAAATTCGGACCCCTGCCCTCCCAGGGGGGCAGAAAGGAGCAACACGTTCGGACGCCTAGCTCCACCCCCAATGAACGCAGATCTTCGAAATTTTACAGGAAGTTTTCTAGCTACCGTGCCAAAAAATTAGTTTCTCCGATATTCGAAATTCGAAATCTGTGGGTGCAAAAACTTAAAAAAATCAATTTTCGGGGGTATTTTACAAAATTTTCTGTTATTTTGATGGAACTTTGCGGGGAATAAAGATAAAGCGGCGAAACTTGAAGGGCGGCTTCTAGGGGATATTTCCAAAAAAACAATTTCTGTTTTTTTCGATTTTTGCTTTGTGAAGGGGGCCAGGAGGTTCCAAAGATTGGCTCCCCATTTTGTGTTTTTACCGCCTTGGGCTTTAGAACTATGGCAACATATGGCATGTGATCTACATACGGAAATGATGAGAAAGGAAAGAAAATACGAGCTTTTTTTACATTTTCTACATATTACGTACGAGAAAATTAATTTTTTGATTAAAAACTTGGGGAGAGGTGAAAAGTGCAGATAAAGGGGTAAAAAA
>JAHWFO010056764.1:13814-27556 GCA_023313115.1 Rhysida immarginata
ATAAATGTATAAATGTATTTCTGCTTCACTGCTAAAGCTACTCCTTGGAATGTTTATAAGATTTTATTTCAAATGAAAGCTCGAGATATAAATAATAACGTGGCATAAATGAAAAATTTCAAATTGAACGCGAAGTATATAAAACGAACGAAAATCACGAAGGTCGGTCAAGAGGAAGTGACGTCCTCAGGCCATTTATTTCTATACAAGTGCTTTTTTACACTGGCTTACGCTTTTTGCCGATGGTAGGCATGATTTAATTTAATTAGGGATCGCTATAGAAGAGCTTCTCTCTAATATTTATGGGACCAGAGCCAAAACTAGTCCCTCCGTGACTTCGATCTTAGATGTCAGCTGATACAAAATAGAACGCCAGGAAGTAGCATTTTTCACACTATAAACGCGATTTTCATTATTAAATAATGGTTTTAAAAATTTTCTATTGCTGCAGCTGTTTTTTATTTGTTTCTAATAATGATATTCTGCCAAAAATTTTTTGAGTGGAGTTGTCCTTTAATAATCCACTGCCTTCTGATAAAAATTTTACTTGAAAACCTATTCCAAGTTAAACGGGGAGGAAAAGTTTTTTTTATCCTTGAACTTACTGCATCCAGATAAAAAAAAACTCCATCGACCTATTTATATTTTTTTTCTAATTTAAGTATTGGCGTTCTTCATATTACCAACAAGAAATATTGGTATATGTGCATTTTAGTATACCATGGCTCATACTAATTCAGGATTCGTTAAAACTTACGGAAAATAAAGATAAAACTTAACGAAATATTAACACACAAGCAGCATATACTTCAAGTATAATTTCTTATGAATATTCCGCGTTATTCGACACTAAAGAGTTGGTTATCCGGATCACTACTCACAAAGCTGACATCTTAAACCCGCTACTCCATAGAACTATCAGTGTAGCGGTCCGAATAACGAACTCTTTACTGACGGATAATGCGGAATGTACATAAGAAATTATGCTGAAAGTATATGCTGCTTGTGTGTTAACATTTCGTTAAGTTTTATCTTTATTTTCTGCAAGTTTAAACGAATCGTGAATTAGTATGAGCCTTGGTATACTAAAATACACAAATACACAAATATTATCAGTAGGCCTTGACCATAGCCCCCTAGATAGTAAATATGCTTTGACAGTACCCATGTTGCGGTTATAAAAATTGCATTTGCAGAGCAGCTTTATAAAACCTGTGAATTGTGCAGGTGTGTCACGGACACTTGCCGCCACGATTCTGGCAACGAGGTCGATGGCAGATGTTATGGGTGTCTCGTATACGAGGGATTTCATGTATCCCCACAGGAAGAAATCCAGGGAGAGAGGTCAGGGGTTTCCGCTCTCTAATATGCCTGCGAACATCGCCCTACATTTTCGGACACAACTTCCTATGTAAAACTTGTTCGTCATGGTCTGACAGACCAGCACGTAAAGTTTGTAAACGACCTTTTGGGACACCCCGTATTTGAAATAGGACAATTTTGGATTTTATTATTATTATTGAGTTTACTACAGGGTGAGTATAATTAAACTTTCGCTATATAACACGTTCTAGACGGGAAACTATTTATAGTAATCAAACTCCGTAGAAATAATGTCTAGATTATGGGTCAGAAGATTTGCATACGTCATAGCGCCACCGAGCCTTATTTGGTCCGATATAGTAATTTAACAAAAATATAGAGGTTGATTCAATACAACTTGTATTTCATTGTCTTTGTTTCTCTCTACTTGTGTTATTTTATGTAGCTGATGACTTACGGGATAATAATATTTTTCTCTGCTAATAAGCTTACCAGGTACGTTGATAAGTCACAGATAAGATAATGGGTGAGAGCCTCACGGACCGATCTGAAGAGAAGCATATCAAAATAGGTTGCAGGCATACCCAAGCAGATGCTTCGTGCAGCTGTACACCGCATGCTATCTTAAGCTTTCAGACTATCCTGGACTATGACGGGCGCCATATCGAGCACATTTTATAACAGAAACCATGCTTAATGTGTGATTATGCAACACATTAAAAGTGTTTCAATCAATTTGCTTAGTCATTATTTCTCTTCCCATATCCTTATGTTTTCTTTGACAATGTTCACATTACGTTTCCTGTACGTGCGATCACTCGTTTTGCAAATAGAGGCGATTAAATAGAGAAAGTTTAATTATAACCATCCTGTCTATGCACATATACGGGATGTAAATGGACGACGTTTCACAAATTTAAGGATATGTAGAGATGATATGGTGAATATTTTTTATTAATAAACCCATAGTTCCAAACGAAAAGCGACGGAGCCACAGCACGTTTGATACTCTGTTTTGCGTCAAGCCGTGGCATGGCTGTCTGAATTACTGTGTTGTCACTGCATTGGAATTTCGAGCGTGAAACCTAACGCGCGAACGTATTTCCAATGGAACCTTCCAGCGACCGTTGTATGATTGGTCAGGTGCAGCACTTTTGCTGAAAGGTAGGGTAAAGGCGGGTTGTTCCAAACTAACAACGGGAATTTCGTACCAACCTGATATGCAAGATTATGTGATTGGAGAATGTGCTGTGCATCCGGACGGTACCATTTGAAAATAGCCTGCGAGCTGACAGTCTGCATAAGGCCTACAAGATGCAACGACAGGGGACATCGTAGTAAACGTGCCTAGTTCAATGCTTGACAAACCAGGACATCAAACAAGCTGTGGCTCCGTCGCTTTTCGTTTGGGACTATGGATTTATTAATAAAAAAATGTTCACCACATCATCCTCTACATATCCTTAAATTTGTGAAAAGTCGTCCATTTAAACCCTCTCTACGATACATCGGATATTGTAAATGTCAAATATGTAACTTGGGATCACTCAAGTAAAAAGAATATTTAAAGTTAAGAAATTAAATATACGGCAATGAATAACGTAGCCATACATCAGCTGACTTTGCTATCAAAGGGCAGATGAGTAGAACAAGGAAATGAAAGTAGAAGGGAGTAACAGTGCGACTGTCACTAGACTATCAGCACTCCTTAAAACCATTACAGAACACAGAGTTTTATCAAAACTTTTATCGGATGTGTATATTTTTTTTCATTGCTATAAAGCGAAGAATTCTTGAAGCCACAATTCCACAAATGAGATTTTTAATCTGGAGCCACGAATGTGCATTCGAAGACACTGTCCTGTTCATCAGCATGTAAATTGGCAATAATATTTACTGTCTTAGGCCTTCCTCGTATAATCCACCGCCTTTCTAATGTTCCTTAAAATAACCAAAAAATACCGAAAGTTAAAGTGTGCTATATTGCACAGAGTTTTCAGCTTACTCATAATTATGGACCTCAGAAATCCGAATTCGTTATACAAAATAAAACTCATTATCAAGCCCCTATCACAGCCACCGTGTGTTTACATAGTAATTCTTGTTGTTACGAAATTTTCAGAACCGATAACTTCATTCCAATATAAACTGTAGCTATTGTGTTATAACTCTTATACTGTATAAATACTGGATCTACAATGGAAACCGCGAAATGGGAGATATCTTTCGTTGGTATTCGTTGTAACGAATTTGCTGTATCACTTAATGATTGAAACTCGGTTAAATACAAGAAATGATGAATCAAATGAATAACTAAAAAGGATGCAACGATTATTGATTCGTCAGCCAGCCAGAAAAGGTAAAGTAAAAATAAAAACGCATTAAAACAAACTTTTTAAACTCGGACTTCTAAAATCCATGCATCATATCAAACTTAATTTAACTTCGTGCATAGCATAAAACGTGCATCGTCCACTGTAATTACGCCAGCATCCTGTAAAACAGCCATCGCTATTGGGAATAGCATCGCCTGTGCTTCACTCCATGCCACGTTCATCGTTAAATGAGAATTTTATATCAGGTACAATCAACGCCACCTAAAATACAAAGCCTGCTAACTGCAACATCAAACGAGGGCTGGCCAGAGAGAAATGAAAGAAAGAGACTGGCAGTGACCTCCCCTCTAGTGGTGCCTTCGCGCCGTCATATTGGGATTGGCAAGAAACAGCTGATCGCCCGAGGCAATGCATGTGAATCAATCCGTTTGGTTTGGTTTGTTTGGTATTAACGTCCATTTCAACTTCTATGGCCATTTCAGGACAGGGTTTTACGGGCGGCAAATTTTGCCTTGCTAAGGTTCTTTAACGTGCAGCCGGCAAACGACTACACGGGACCAACATTTTTACTTCCCTTCCGAAGGAAGTGCGTGATCTCAGGATTTTCTCCCTGAAAAAATCCTCGTCGTCCTCGGCCGGAGTCGAACCCGAGCATCAGAGGCGATAACGCAACCAATGAGCTAGCGAGGCTGATGTGGAACAATCGCAAACAATTGCTTATTACAATATGTGGATTAATAAATTGATTATTTTATTGAACTGGGAATTATTTCTTCCTTTTATTTTAATTTAAAATTTTAAAATATTTGTCTTTTAAAAATTCCTTAGGCATTGAATCAGGTTTTTGGAGTTATTAAAAGTATACGTTATCGTTAGTTAATGCAATAAAGTTTTTTTAAAAAAATCAGAAAACAGGTTATGCTTACTACAAAAACAGCTGAAATTACATTGAGAATATATGCCGCCTTAGGTTTTTGCCAATCGTAACATAGCGAATGCTGGCACCAGTAGCGCTCAGCGAAATGAATAGGGCACTGCCAGTCTCTTTCTTTCATTTGTCTCTGGGGCTGACAGGTACAACGCGCATTTTCAAGAAATATTCCTGATCTCATATAAATATCTCAAATATATCACTACATACTTATTTCTCTAAAAATTGAATGCATTATATCGGGGAAAGAAATAAGAATTCGGTAAAAGGTTTGTGGGTAATCTTCGTATAATTGTGTATCATTTCCAAATGTTATATATGTTCTTTTCCTCGCTGTCCTCTTAACTTTATTTACAAACTCAAGAACTGCTCTGTATATAAACCCCAGAAAATAAAACCTGCTTATAAATCGATCCTAAAAATAATAGAAAATAATGTTGGTCCCTTTAATGAAACGTGATATTATCGACATTTTATTCACATCCATCATTCATCGTAAATAGTGAAATCACGAAAATAAATTTTAATAATTAAATTAAGAAAATTCTCCTTTATATAAAGTATAATGATGGAAAGTAAAAAAAATAGTTAATATAATCTATTTTTCCTATTCTACTTAAAAATAAACATGAATTTATAGTTTATTCAGAATATTGTAAACGCAGAAAAATAAGATGTATATGCGCGGCTGGTTTATTTTTCAGTTCTTTAAAGTCACTGTTAACGCTGGGGATTATTTTCGTGTCCTTCTTGCACTTCGCTCCTCAGCCAACTTTTGGCATTTGCCTGTCAACTGTTTGTCGCGCAAGGAATTATGGGAAAGATATTAACGTACGTTTTACGTTTGCCCGTCAACTGTTTGTAACGCAAGGTGTTATGGGAAAGACTTCATTTCTCAGCTGCGCGTACGTTTTGCGTTTGCATCTCAAGTGTTTCTCACGCAAGGTGTTATGGGAAAGAGTTTATGCATGGCTGCCGTCTTGAGACCGTCTTGAGAAGTAAAGAGGCGGCGTTTGGGGGTGCCAATTGGGACGACCACCCCAGGCTCTGCTTTTAAGGGGGACCCGTCAGTATTCCTTTGTGTACTAAGATCAATGTTGATATTTTAACGTTAATCCTGTCAATGGCGACCGAATTTCACTCTTGTGGATGCACTCGGAGGACGACAAGGGGAGAAGAGATGAAAGAAAACGCTGTAAATACAAGTGACCATTTTTAGATTATATTATTCGTGTGCGATTTATATAGGGTATCCATTTTCTTACTGCGTTTATTTTCAAGAAATATATCTAACTAGAAGAGGTACCCGGCGTTGCCCGGGATAATTACACTTGCACAAACTTTTCCTTTCATTGTTAGTCATGAGATATTGATTGTTGGTCCATGCAGAGCGTTTGTGAATTGCGTGTTGATACCTATTGTTGTACAAACTTTGCCTTGCATTGTTGGTCATGAGATATTTCTCATTAATATGCCTTGCCATAACCATGAATATCGATTTTTTATCGATATTTATTATTTTTCCGAAATCTGAGGTAGACAGTGACCTTCCTCATGCTTTGAAGGTCATGTATGCGAAATTTTATCAAGATCGGAATAAAACTGTAGATTTGTATAAAAAACATATACACAGACCCACAGACGCACAGACCCACAAACATCCTTCTTTATATATATAGAAGATTTAAAATAAATATCACAATTGTATCACTATATATTTACTTCAACGAATATTCTTCAACGAATATTACGCCAGCCGGAAAGATAGTCCCAGCCTACGAGCTGGGTACTGCTCCAACCAGCCCTAAAGACATGTAAGATAGCGTTAATGCTTCCATATCCGCAGTAGCGCAATTGGTTGGCGCATTTACACGGTGAGCAGAAGGTTCCTGGTTCGAACGTAGGCTGTGGAATTTTCTTTCCTATTTTCATTGATAGTTTTTTTTTTCACTGTCCTTTACATTTTATTCACCAACAAAGCTTGGCATGTAGGCCATAAAGAATAAACTAACAACAACAATAATAATAATAATAATAATAATAATAATAATAATAATAATACACAATGTTAGTTCCTTTAAAGCAGGGTTGCCCATCTTTTTTTAATTAATCACTATTGATTACAATCAGTTGTTTCAAGAATGTGTTTTCGTACCCCAGGTTGGGAACCCCTGATTAAAGGAACAACTGAATTGCTATCGAGTTTTAAAGTATATCGATGTGTCGTATAAATGTTGGAAATTCTGAAAAAATCGGATACGATGCGACCATTAAGAATTGGCATTGAATAGTCTTTTCAGCCTTTCATAATGAAAAACTGCTATGCATATTATAAAATTCAGAGGTAAATTTACAGTGAAATCGTATACCATTAAGTAGTGAAATCACGAACGTATATTTAAATCTGTTCAAAATAAACGCATTTTGACAGAAAATTAAGATGCATTTGCGTAGCTGGATTTTTTTCCAATTCTTCAAAGTCAGTGTAACGCTAGGGCCTTTCGTGTCTTTTTGTACTTTACTCCTCGACCAACTTTTTGCCTGCCAACTGTTTGTCGCGCGAGGAATTGTGGGAAAGATGTTAGTGCATGCATTGCGTTTGCCTATCAA
Source organism: Rhysida immarginata (assembly GCA_023313115.1). NCBI lineage: Eukaryota > Metazoa > Arthropoda > Chilopoda > Scolopendromorpha > Scolopendridae > Rhysida > Rhysida immarginata. Next base: position 21,015 of record JAHWFO010056764.1, read on the forward strand.
CTGTTTGTCGCGCAGAGAATTGTGGGAGGGAGTGTTGTTCGTTTCCGTTTGCCTGCCAACTGTTTCTCGCGCAAGGAATTGTGGGAGAGATGTTGATGCATGTTTTGCGTTTGCCTATCAACTGTTTGTCGCGCACAGAATTGTGGGAAAGTTGTTAGCGTTCGTTTCCGTTTGCCTGTCAACTGTTTTTCGCGCAAAGAATTGTGGAATAGTTGTTAGCGCAATCCATTCAACTGTTTCTGCCGCAAGGAATTATGGGAAGCCTTTATGTTCAGCGACCATATCGAGATCACATTGAAAGCTAAAGAGGGATTATCTTTGCAATCCTAATGGCTATGCAATCCTTTAAAAGAACAGAAATAGTGTAACGATTAAATAATTACAAATAGTTCTAAATACTGCATGGTTGAAACTACAGGGGACGAATTTTAGGTGGTATCAGAATAAATGAGAAGGACTTGTCATTTATTCCTGGTGGTATTGTTCCAGGGTATTTATGCTAGAGTGAAAACCGTGGCGGAACTAATAACAATCTTGAAATTGAACCGTGGATCAGATTCAAAAGTGTATAAACGAATTAACGACTTCATTTCGTCATTAATGCCTTTAAAGACATTTATTGGTATTGGTAAAACGTGTCAAAAGCTAAAATTGCGTTAATCATCGTCGTATGCTAATAAACACCTCGTTGCATATGAATAGCCAGAAGCTGTGGACAGAGGTTCACTAAAAGCAATAATGACAGGAAACCACAATTCCACATATAGAATTATGGATTGAGGCTATTATTGCTTTTAGTGAACACCTCATATGTCAATTTTTGTGTATTTATGAATCTCTCGTAATGAATTTCGAAATAATTAGCGACGCTGTTAGAAATAGGGGAACTTTTCTAATCTATTTTCCTTTTCCGTGTCGAGGATGCTAAATAACCAGATATATTTGAAATTTAACCTAGAGGGGATCAGCCTACCTGAGGCTTTGCTTGGTCTTCCAAGCGTGTTATAGTAAACGGACAAGCACAAACATCCAAGCCTCAGCGGTTTCGAAGGTCTCGAGAGCGAGGACTGAGATACTCCGCGGGGGCAGATACCGTCAGACACATTATAAGTTATAGTGCCCGGCACGAAAGAAAAAGGAAACTGGCGTATGTGTAAATGAATAAAACTCGTTCAACCAATCAGAAACTGACAGGAATCAGGGCAATACTTACTACTGATGCCAAGTATTAGTAATACCTCGGTTCCAGTCCGTTTCTGATTGGTCGAACGAGTTTTATTCATTTACACATGTGCCAGCTTCCTTTTTCTTTCGTGCTGGGCACTATAGGGACTGAAGCGTGGGAATGTCGCTCCACTTGTCACTTGTGAATATACTGTACACAGGAATTTATTTCGGGGGTTGGGGGTCCGGCCAGTAACATTTTTACGGAAAAAAAAAAAAAACCGATTTTAAAAAAAAAAAAAAAAAAAAAAAAAAAACCTTTCAAAACTTGCTGTTTTGATTAAGTTTATAATCTCAATTTTTTGGCATCAGTTTCGTAGTTAATAAAAAATCAAAACTTTCTGGATGAAATGCGAATACTGAATAAGAAAATATTTTTCTACAATATTATTTAATAGTCCTATCGACACCAGTTTATTTAATTTACTCTCTATAATTTATATACTTTATCTTTTTTCCAAATAAACCATACCATGAGCAATTTAAAATTCTGCTTATATTTGAAAAGTTATAAATTATTTTGTTAAAAGTGTTCTTCAAAAGGGATATTTTTTATTTGAATAAACATTATATTTGCATTTAGTTTAAATCCATTGCGAGAGATAAACAAATAGTAAAGAAATTAATTGAATGAAGAAAAGACGCCGTACGTCGGTCGAGTGTACTAATTGGCAAAATAGTCTATATTAATAAGTAAAATTAAACAACCCACAGTTAAAGTGGACTATAGCAACACCTTGTACAGGGTGCGGCAGATATAATCCCGAATTTTAAACGTAAATAACAAAGCAATGATAGAAGCTATTCACAATTTGAAAGAACAATTTTTAGTAATTACGTCACATACACTATCAGTTAGTTTTGAAAACAGTATCGTCCAATAGAGCTTGATCTCCTTACGAGGTAACATTCAAAGGCCAGCACTTTCCGCCGATCTCGCATCTTGCGATTTCTTTCTCTGGGGCATCTGAAGGCTTATTATTTTTATTTGTACAGGTTTTTAAGTGTACAAACGAAAGCAGAGAACACGAAAAGAACTGAAAGCTACCATCTGCCAATAAACTGCGGCAATAGCACAGGAAATGATTGGGAGAGGCTTCAGAAATGCATAGAAAATGAAGGCCAGCATTTGGACGATATTGTTTTCAAAAGTAAATGATAATGTATATGACATTAATGGTAAACATTGTTCTTTCAAACTGTGAAATAAATTTTGAATTTCTTCTATCATTGCTTTGTTATTTGCATTTGAAATCTGGAGTTATTTCTGTCACACTCTGTATTATCCTAAATAGAAGGTGTTATACAGGGTGAGTTTTTTAAAAGTGGCCCGGTGAACAACGTGTAAAAAATGAGCATGAAAAGAGATAACAATGATCAAAGATCAGTGCAAATAACCTATAGAGTAGGTGCTGGAAGTGTTCTCCATTGACCTCGAGGCACGTGTTCCTGAAGGCACGAGCAAGGGTTTCCGCTAGAATGGCCTGAAATGGCTGCCTGGACGTTTTGTTGACCCTCAGTGCACCTAAGAGGAAGAAATCGCAGATCGATAGGTCTGGCGACCGTGATGGCCAGGGCTGTTCTGTTCCTCGACTGATCACATGTTCGGGTGGGAACACTTCCTGGATACAGGCAAGTGTTGCGTGTACAGAATGGGCTTTTGCACCATCTTGCTGAAAGTAAGCATTGGCACGCTCGTCATCAGGAAGTTGTGCGGCAAACACGTTGAAGATGTTGTGCACATAACGGTCACTATTCATAGTTTCATTGAAGAACGCAAGGATGATGCGGCAGGCGGAGACAGCACACCACACTCCAATTTTTTGTGGATGCAGTGGAGAATCCATGAACACATGCGGATTGACGGAAGACCAGTGGCGCATCTTCTGTGAGTTGACCTAACCGGACAGATGGAACCACGCTTCATCTGAGATGAACACATAACCATCCTCCAGCACCCTCCGGAGCAATGGTGCTTAGGAACTATTCACAAAACTGAACTCTGGTCCACATCATGCAACTAATGCACAGTGGTCATTTTGAAGGGGTGTAAGTGTAAATCCTGTTTCATGATCTTCATTGCACTTGACTGAGACAAACCCAGTTGCTGAGACAGCCGCCGTGATGACAGTTTGGGACTGCGTAGCATGTGTTCTTCAGCAGCAGCAATGGTTGCTGTCGTACGCACCGTCCTTTTGAGCACTTTCTTTGCATTCAGTACTGATACCGTTGCATGCAATTTCGCAATTAAGTTTTTCATTGCACTCTTAGCAGGAGGTTTTGCAGGCATAGCACCAACTTGAAACTTAATTTTAAACTCATCTGCACACTGTTTCCATGACCCATGCCATGCATAGTGTTCTACCACAAAAATGCGCTGTTGCAGAGGTAACACCATTTTCGCCACTTCGCACAAACGACTACCATTTACACAAATGTCAATCTCGGTTAATCTCTCAACTGCGCAATATCACATGAATGACAAGTCATTTGAAAACTTACTGCGCAGTATTTCGCGCCGGGCCACTTTTAAAAAAACTCACCCTGTATAAGGATCATGGTGTTGACTGTAGGCAAGTGTCCAGATAGCTGTGGTTCTATTGGAAGAAGTGAATTAAGCGATGATAAAAAGTGAGCTGAAAACTGCGAATCTCGTATGAATCAAGCGCTTAGGGGATGGCTGGGAAATCTCCTTTCTACAACCTTGACCCAAATGAGAAATACTCGCAGATTAAGAAGAAAAACACGTTTTCCTCCTTAATCTCTGGAAATACCCTTGATAAATTTGTTCCTTATCACGTGATCAAACACGAAATGGCGACCAATGGGAGGTTCGTTAGTAAAATCACACCTAATTTTTTTTTACTAAAGCAAAACTTGTAAATTACAAAAAAATACCATTGCATTTATATAAATTCGCACAGTTAATAAAAAATTACTTTTATTATCCATAATTCATGCATTCTATGCAACTAAACGAAATGGCTGACAGAGAGGATTTTATAAATGGTGCAAGAATATACATTCTTAATTCGAAAATATAAACATTCAGCGAAACTGTTATAATGAAAATTCGAACTGTTTATGAACATCTAAATGGATATATGAAATTTATAAGTGATAATCATTATGGATAGAGCAAACGTTCCTTTCAATATAGATCAGAAACATTAGGCGAATTCGCTAAGTCCGTTGACTGAGTTTGTCTGCTGCAAATGTTCTGCAAGTCGGAAGAGACGTTACTCTAAATCCGCCGGAGTGGCGCCATTCCAAATCCGCAGGAGTGGCGAGGTGTTCGATAACTCTTATATCGGAGTTGGTCTGAGCTCAAGCGCTCAGTTTGGATTTTGCTACCTGAGCGACTGAAATGAGTAAAAGGGCGATGCCCACGAAGCAACTTGTCGGTTTAGGTTTGAATTCTTTTGGTACATGAAGAAATTTTAATTTATTATTAGGACATCATCATCATCGATTACAAGTGAAGGAATTAATAGAAGTTGGGAGAAATTTTTCTTCACATTATCCTTCACAGCCATGTCGTTGTTAATTACAGTCGAGAGTTGTGAACGCGTGTTCGGTAATTACACATCAGACTAATCAGACTTTTTTTTATAGTCTTAAACTTGATGTCATCATCGTTTGCGATCCGACTCAGTTCTTTTTCAGGCTGACTGACTTACGAATTCTCCTATGAAATGGAATTATTGAATGTACCCGATCTTAACTGACCCTTGAGGTTGAAAATTTCAACTTGAAATTATCTTCAACTGTCTACATGGATCCAAGAAATTATTCCTTTGAGGGGCCTATAGTGATCTGAGATCTCCCCCTTCTGTAGTAAACCTTCCCTTACATGATCGAAAGTTGGACTTCTATAAGGATATAAATTATAGATGGATATAACTTAAAGCAAAATATTATAAAGTGTGAAACCACAATATGATCGGCATGAGAGTCTTAGTTTCAACTATGTTATGACGAAACAAGTTTAAATCCCAGTAGAACGCATAATTTATAATAATAAATTAACCTTTTAAAATAAAACGCACAATGCTATAAAATTGTATGTTTGAGGTTCCCCCCGTCTTTTTTTCTCTCTTTTTTTTATTTATTTATTTTTTTTTTTTTGAAAAGTAATTTTATACGAAAATAGAATTTTTGGAATTTCATCAATTAATTTCTCGTAAAATAACGAGTGATGTTTTAAACAAGTGTATGGAAATAGCTTTGTACACCTTGTAACGATTTATGTCATGAGCGTACAATTGTTTGAATTAAAAACCGTGAGGGGGATAAAAGAACAATAGACACATTAAACAAACAGTAATAATAATATGAGACATCTTTCTATCTTGAAAAATAAAAGAGACAACGCTTTGAAATCTTGTCTGAATAGTTTCTAGGGTGGATCATGTGAGCTTATCACAAAATGGCAGAATGTTCGTTCATGAAATGGCTGCCGGGAGGTGGGAGGTTAGCAGTCTTACCAATTGATGTACTAATAACCTTTTGGGAGGAATCTTATGTAGATTTTTATCAAATGAAATTCCACATGCTTAAATAAATGTCAGAAATATTTTTACCTAACTTAACCATAAACCGAGCACAAATTATCTTACTGTATTAAAACCACGTGGTCAGAACACCAAATGGCGACTTTTCACGATATTCACGATATTTGATGGTTTAATTTAAAACTCTTATTTCGTACAATTTTCAACGAGTGTAATAAATTATAATACGTTTATAAATGAACCATTACCACACCGATAAACTTTGCGTAAATTGTTTGCTCTAATTTGATATAAGTTTTAATTAAAAAACACATATGTGATATATAATTACGAATTGTTCAACTATACGAGCATACTTTTATGACGTCATTCCATGATGTTCGTGAGATTCGTAAAATAAATCCCATTGCACATGAAATGGCGTCTTTTATAGAAGTAAGTGTGGAGCAGAAAACGAAAACTAAACAAGGGAAGAGGTAAAAATTAAAATTAAACCATATCAAAAAACACTCGGTTGTATGGTCTTGGGGTGACATACAATATTTATCAAAGCTGTTTTAATCAAAAGTACATTGCATCATTATATTATACGAATGACTAAAATTAAACAAAAATACACCCGTTTATACTTTATCTCTCAAATCTATTATATTAAATATTTTTAAGGACAATGGGAAATCACAATATGATTGGCATGACAGTCTTATGTTCAACTATATTATCACGAAACAAACTTAAATTGATTGTAAATATCCTATCTCTTCCCAGCGGAACGCATAATTTATAATAATAAATTAACCTTTT
>JAHWFO010056767.1:0-24417 GCA_023313115.1 Rhysida immarginata
GACGAAGAGAGCCATAAAACTCTTGTGTCCGGAGTGAAAAGCAACGATGTGCTTAAGATTCAGCATCACCAACTAAAATCTGAAAAAATGCTGAAATACGTTGTCCGAAATGTCGACACAACGTATGACCTTGAAGACTTTGCCGACGACCTCAGGAAGGCGAATTATTTTCCGGAGAAAGCAATAAGGCTTAAAAAAGCAAAGGTTCAGTGGAAATGCCAATGATTTTAGTTATCCTCCAGAATACTGAACACAATAAGTCCTTCTTAGGTTTAAAACGTGTAGGTCCTCTAGCTGTTACCGTAGAACTATTTAGAGGTAACAAAAGACCCTTGCAGTGTTACAACTGCCTACGTTTTGGTCACGTATCCCAAGGTTGCACAGAATCGCCTCGATGTAATAAGTGCGCTGGCGACCATCAGTCGAGGGATTGTACCAACATAAAAGGCAAAGACCCGCCAAAATGTATACGTTGTTCTGGTCAGCACACTTCTAGCTACACCAAGTGTCCCAAATATCCACAAGTCAAAAGGATCAAAACCACCAAAGTGGTAGAGGGGAAATCCTATGCTTCGGTCGCATCCAGTTCTGCTGATACCCGGGACACACGTACGGCCGACCACAATCAATTGCGTGATGTTTACAGGTTCCTGGGAAATTTGCTGAATCAATATAAGGAAAGTGGAAAAGCAGTGCCACAGATTGCCTCTCACGAATCCAACAAATGATCATGGACAGACACCCATACACGATCATTAATCAAGGGAAACTCCGTTGTAATATTTGGAATGCAAGAGGAATCGCATAAGGAATATAAGTTCATCTCCTTATATAACCCACCCAAGCACAGGCTTGATCCGTGCGAACTTGACGAGCTGCTGTCTGGGCCCATCCCAGTTGTTATTGCGGGCGACTTGAATGCTGAGCACCATGCGTGGAACTCCAAATGCCCCAATCAAAACGGCAATATATTATATGGATACACGTTAAACGAGATTGACACCTTCGTTGCTGGTCCCCTTGATGACACATACTACTGCGTAGTGGTGTGCGATGGTTTAAAAACCACCATCGGTGGCACCATCGATGGTATGAACCATCATCGAAACACAACCGATGGGCACAGGAAACCATCGATGGGTTCAGAATTACCATCGATGGATTCAGAAATACCATCGATGGTTCTTTTAATTTTTTTATCTCAATAAAATAGCATAAAATCACATGGATAAAGCTTAGACTACAACAGACATTTTATTACTGATAATTTGACAAATTTAAAAGTTGGGTTTAACAAAATTTATGCAAGACATTCAAAGGCATCGATTGTAAAACCAACAATTTCTCCAAAAGCTTGGACTTAACATGGTCCTTTCTTTTCCAATGGTGCAACCTGCTTTTGAAAAAAGTCTTTCTGCAGGCACAGATGTTGCTGGTGGCGTTAAAAATCTCTGGGCCATCATTCTAAATGCAATATTTCCGTGCATCATCTTCCATGCATGCAGTGGATTACTATTATGAGGAGTCAGTGGCGATCTGTAGTACAATCTGATACTCTCTGACACTTCTCACCTTATTTATCTGGTATAAAGCACCAATGGGAGGCCAGCGCCAAATCTCGAAACCGCATTGGTCGTCTCGTCTATTGATTTGACCAACCATTTACCATCGAAGTACAATCGAAATTTCCATCGATGGTTTGTAAACCACCATCGCTGGCAATCGGTGTTTTATAAAAATCGTTCGATGGTTGAAAACCATCGAAATTTCGATTGATCGTAGAACAAAACCATCGATGGATCGATGGTTTTCGATGGATCGCACACCACTACTACTGCGACCACTCTCCTGTAAGCGACGTGCTGGATATTGCAGTTCTTAAAGGTTTCCTCAAGCCCTATAATATCTTCACAGTCGATGATTTATCGTCTGACCACCGTCCAGTGATGCTTATGTTTGAGGGCTTAAACATCGATAAGAAGATTGTGCTCCGCTCTAAACAGGACTGGAAGCTCTTTAGGGATATTCTTAGAGATAATAGCATTCCTTACAAGGAGGTTATTGATAAGGAGGATATCAATAGTAATATTAATGCTATCACCCGTGTTGTCAACGATGCCACTACTTCCAGTACCTCTACTATCGATCGTAAGCGTCCTGAACATCTCGACCTGCCTTCTTATATCAGGCGTCTTATTCTCGAAAGGAATTCTTACAGAAGATTATGGCAGCGTAAGCAACTTCCCTATTTCAAGACCAAGTACAACCGGCTTTCTCGCAAGGTTCAGGAAGAGGTTAAAGCACTTCGAAATCAAAGGTGGAGTGAAAAACTGAAGTCCTTGTCTGTCCAGGACAACTCGCTCTGGGGAACTGTGAGGGCCTTAAAGGGTAACAGACCAATCCAATTGCCGCCACTGCTTACAGGCAACGGCAACGTTGTGACCAGTGACGTGGATAAGGCTCAGTTGATCGCTGATTCCCTGAAAAGTCAATTTACCACGCCTAGTGAGACAAACTTGGACAGCCTCCAAAACACTCAGCTAGTTAACGATGTGTGTATCGCTTACCAGTGCATTCATCGTGTTCCTACCCCTGAGGAAGTCATTAGTGCTCAAGAAATCTCCGACATCATCAAGCGACTTAAAATCAAAAAAACAGCAGGTATTGATTCCATCACTAACAGTGCTCTCAAGAACTTGCCTTCTAATATTGTCTCGGTCATTACCAAAGCCATGAATGACTGCTGGAGACATGGTTACTTCCCCGACCAGTGGAAAGAGTCTGTTATCGTTACCATACAGAAGCCTGGTCTTAACCCTGCTCTCCCTGTCAGCTATAGGCCTATAAGCTTGTTACCTATGCTGTCAAAAGTGTTTGAACGCGTCATTCTTAAGAGATTTAACGACTTCTGTGTGGCTAACAATCTTGTTCGTGAAGAGCAATTCGGCTTTCGACCAGGTCACTCCTGCCAACTCCAGATCTGGAGGCTTATTGCAGATTTAAACACTCCTCCTAACTGTGCTAAATATGGTGCTCTTGTCTTTTTGGATGTCCGAAAAGCTTTTGATCAGGTTTGGCACGAAGGCCTGATTTACAAAATGATTACTTGTGGTTTTCCGGACGATCTTATTGCCTTGATTAGATCCTTTCTGTCGAGCAGGATATTTCGTGTCAAGGTTGGCAGCTCCATGTCCAACCCGTGTGACGTCAAGGCTGGTGTTCCCCAGGGTTCTGTCCTGGGCCCTGCACTCTTCAACTTTTTCATCCATGACTTCCCAACGTTTACAAAATGCAAGCTGTATCTGTTCGCTGAAGACGCGTCCATCATGACCACGGACCGCGTTCCAGCTCACGTCATATCGCGGTTACAAAAGGCCTTACATCTGTGCGAGAAATGGTTTGCAAAGTGGAGACTCGACCTAAACGTTGACAAGTGCAAGGCGATGTTCATTACAAAGAAACTTCGGAAACCCCCGAGTCCTCTGCTCCTTTCTGGTAAAGAGCTCGAATGGGTGAAACATTACAAATACCTCGGAGTGATAATAGATGCCAAGCTAAACTGGGGCGACCATGTCTCTTACGCCATCAACAAGGCAAAGAAGGCAAAATTCAGTCTGGTAGCTCTTCTGGGGCGAAACAGCGCGCTTGCATTGGACTGCAAACTATTGCTGTACAGGGCGGTAATCCGAACCATCTTGCTTTATGGTATGCCTGCCTGGGCTACAATATGTAAGTCCAGATGGAAGGACCTCCAAACCTTCCAAAACTTTACTCTGAGGACTATCGCCCTACTTGACAGGAGAGTCGCTACAAATATTTCTATTGCTGAAGATTTCCATATATCTCCAATTGGTAGCTATGTACAGGAGTCGCTGAAAAAGTTGCTTTTGAAGATCAAGGACCATCCAAATCCTCTGGTTGTAGATATTCTGGTACACCCGCTCACGTTTAGAAGTTTCCTCAGGCATCGCAGGCGTCGACACGTTCTGGACATCAATTTCGACGACACCCAAAAGGCCATCTTTCCCGAATACTGGATCTCATAGCTCCTCGTCAATCAACAATCAACTTATTCGTTCTTATAGGGAAGGACCCAATCTTATCCACTGGATGACTTAACTAGGTCTCATCTGGCTTCTTGCCTAGTTCTGTGTACTTCCCCTGGTTACTTCCTGGATGAGTATGGCAGTGAAAGCGTTGCTTTCGGACCGCTCGTTTCGTTTTTTCCCTGCGCTGTTCGATTGTCGATTGATCCAAGGCATATACTTGATATTAATTTTGAAGACATTGATAATGTCTTATTTCCAGATTACTGGACTTCATAGGTCGTGTTTTAGCTAATACTAGTAGTCTGCTTCTAGTCTAGACAGTCGTCAATCAAAATCACCTCCAACCAAGAGGGGGTATTTTCTCCTTCCTTTATGGGTTCATCACGCTTCTTAACTACTTAAGTGTAATTCCCTTGGCATTTATTTAGGAAGGGTGAGATTATGGAAGCTTAGCTTCAAGTGCCACTCGAATAAAGTTTCACTACACTGCTCGATTGTCGATTTGGTTTACTTTTTGGGCGAGCATGTAAAGTGAGCTAAAGGCTCCTGGACCACTCGTACTACCTTTTTCACTACACTGTTTGATTGTCGATTTTTAGGTAGCTTGAGAAAACATAGATAACGAATTTAATATCACTTGTATCTGTTTTGGTAAGTCACGTAATATGATATTTATGTGTTAGGTTGTCATTACTTTATTAGTCATTATTTTAAGTTTTTTGTTGTTTTTAATATGTTCAATATTTTATGTTTCTTCATTACAGACAATGGAATTTATTATAAACGTTAAAGGTGGCAGGCAATTGATTTTGGATGACTATGCATACAATGTTAATAAACGATACAATGGAAAGGTTCGCTGGCAATGCATCAATCGGGGCAGCTGTAAGGCATCAGTACTCACATCAGACACCATGGAGCTGTTGCAAGTGAACACACATTCTCCGGACACTGTGGCTATTGAGCAAGCCAAAAGTAGGATGAGAATGAAGGAGAGGGCGCAGCAGTCGAATGATCCCCCCTCAGTTGTATATGCAGAAGCGGTCCACGAAATGTCTGCAGAGGCAAGAGCTACACTAACATCTACTGAGTCAATTAAGAGAAGCATTCGAAAGTATCGAAGTGGTCAACTTTTAAAAAAAATTTTAAAAAGAAAACTCATTTTTATTTTTTATTATAATTAAAACAGAAAATAAAATCATTGGTACAAAATTATACAGGACGTGCCGCCTGTATCAGCCAATCACAGGCGATTCTATATATAATTTTCCCGTGGAGCTCCCCCAATAATAAAATAGTTCAAGTGACGTCAGCTAATAGGTCCAATAGGTGAAATATTCAATACTCGCACTTTTTTGCATAAAAGAGACAGCAGGCATGTAAGTGGTCCTACATCTAAGATTATTTTGTTAAACTACATTGATTGATTGTCGATATCTCTTTACCGTAAACCATGGACTTGTCAAACGATTCTTGTGCCCAATCATTTTATGGTAAGTTAAAAATTTTCCCGGGGTTTGGCATACTTCAATATTCAATTTAAAAATAATTTTCAGATCCGTAACATATTTGCATAACTAGTATAATTTATGACACATCATAAAGACGCTTGCCAGGTTGTAACATTAAGTTTCCATTATAAGAACAATTGGTAAAGCTTGTCTGCTGGAATTTACGATAAATATTAGTTTCCGAACATTTAAGTGGGTTTCATCTCTTTTAGTTATAAATTTCATATATTTAATCTAATTATTACGTAGCGGAATAATGCCCGTAGGTGTGTCCGTCCGTTCCCTCCATAATTTCCGCATTTTTTGAGGTAGAAGGTTGAAATTCGGAATGTAGTTTACTATGGGCATGTGCACCTTCACTATTTAGTTTAGTTTTGTTTAGTTTAGTTTGACCTACTGGGGTCGGAGCTTCGGGGGCGGAATTTAGAGGGTACCAAAAGGTCTACGCGTATTTATGCATATAAAGGATTAAAATTCTGTATGCAGATTCCTCTAAGCAAGTTCAACATTCTGAAATTTAAGCCAAACGAACTACCAACCGTTTTTAATTATAAGGCACAAACGGGCAAGAAATATTGGATGACCTAGAAGTCCATCCGTCACATGACGGGTGTGAACGGTGCAGGTTGAAGGGTAAAGAAATGAATGTGCAGCATCAGTGGTTTTCAAAACATATTCTGCAACAATATACTGTTAAACTGCATATAAAAGATCAACCTTTTTCATTTAATTTTTTAACAAAATTTTATCCGCGCGTGTTTTGCGCGGTAATTAATTTCAAATTCTATTCATATTCTTTCTAAGCTCGCACTTCAATTCCAATTCATACTTTTGCAAAGCTCGCACATTCAAATTGTTTCGTGTACCTGTTTTTATTCATAACGCTGAACAGCTGAGAGATGGTCATATCAATGTGTCCCGGCCCTGTATATACTAGCTACAAACAAATTTTAATACAATGATAAAAAGCTGAATATAATACTGAATTACATTAATTATATTATATAATATAGTGAACAACCAAAGTCAGGCCATCCTTCCGCATTTTCATTGCTTTAGGGGTCGAAAATTGCAATGGCAGAATTGTCTGTGACATGCCTCCCCCTCCCCGGAGGATTTTCTGCGTGTGCTATTGGTATATTACCCCAGTTAAATGGATAATCAACAGAATGGAAGAATATATTTTACAATAAAATGATGTATAATTATGTATACAAGTTCACTTGCGCTTAAAAAATGAATTACTCGTTTATTACAATATCACCATCCACCCGCTGAGAAATTACCGTATTGCTCCAATAAATTTGTGTATTCAAATATTGAGAATAATTGAAAATAAAATTACTTGTGCTACAGGGTGACCCAAGAGTCATTCCATTCAAGGATACTATTTTCAAGTTACTGCGTGAACTGATTTTAGGATAATGTAATTTTTTTAGAAAATTGTGATTCCTTTATTTTTTTTTAAGATAACAGTCCGACAGCTAATGCACCAACATGGCTAAATCTTGAGTTTTGCAATTCTATTAGATAATGTGCCATCATTCCCGAAAATTGTTGGTTTTACAATTGATGCCTTTTAATGTCTTGCATAAATTTTGTTAAACCCAACTTTTACATTTGTCGAATTATCAGTAATAAAATATTTGTTGTAGTCTAAGCTTTATGTATGTGATTTTATGCTATTTTAATGAGATAAAAAACTGAAACCATCGATGGTATTCCTGTATCCATCGATTGTGTTTCGATGATGGTTCATACCATCGATGGTGGCTTTTAACCCATCGCATACCACTAGATACTAATACTAATTTTTTATAATGTGACAAATAATAATAATAATAAAATTGTGTCTGAAAAGCTGTTGTAGAGACATGTTTTTTTTAAAAAAATTTACGATTTGTTCAGGGAAATGAGATGCAGATTTTCTGTGGGAACCCTGTGCAAAAATATGGGTACATGTATATTATTTCTAGCAAGTGAGAGAATGTGTCTGGATCGCTATTTTCAACGTGTTGTGTAGTAGGTTATTTGGTATCAGTTGTTAGAGATTCGTTAATCTGTCCTTTTTATTTCGTTGTATGTCTTAGCACATTATTGGAAATAACCACTTATTGATCCTGTTTGGGAATTGAGAATAACGAATTTCTGTATTTACTTTTTTAGGGGATACTGTAGTCGGCGAACAAACTCCACATTCATACGTTGAAAATGCCCAGCAAACTTTTTTCCATGAAAATATGGTAAGTTGCATATATATTTTTATTCTCATATTTTTATTTATGGTGTTGATTGCTAAAGAGAACTATAAACTCCTCCTTTAGGAACACAACTGCATTTTTAATCCCGTTTCCTATGAGAACGATTATTCTCCGAATTTGTTTGGTAAGATTTTATTTTATTTACATCTTTGAGCTTTTTTTTTTTTTAGCAACAAGTTTACTTTAGCTTATTTTTATTATTTTGCATTAGAAAGCAGTAATGATCAGATCGATTTCGATTTCCTATTAAATAATTTGGAAGAAATCCTAAACAATAATCAGGTGAGGATGCTGCAAGGCTTCGTGCAATTTTCTTCTGGAGTATGCTTGGTAGAGAATCTTTTTATTTCATTTCTGCTCTTTTCTTTGTAGAATACTCTCCAGTCAACCCAGGATAGACGAATTGGTAAGGCCGATTATGTGCTCATAATTGAGTTATAAACCACTTTATGAAATGTAGGCTATATGTATCAGGGTGATTATCGACCATGAAATATAAGGGAATGAGCTAGAAAACTGCGAAATAGGAACGAAAATTTCGAAAATTATCAATAATTTTACTGCCGGTGGTGAGGGAAAGTTACGTGAACAGCAGGGAAAAATGGAGGAATTTACAGAATTGTTTTGCTAGACACCCTGGATACAGTATTTTTGATTTGAGAATTTATTTATCTGGAACTAAATATATATTTTATTTGCAGAAAACTATACACACCCTTATCATAATTTAGACCAGTATGTGATACCATTTGTAAACGCGCAGGTAAACTAATTGGCTTCACTTTTTTCAATAAGTATGATTTATCTGTGCATTGCTGGATATTTATTTTTCATATTTGACAGTATTTACAGCCTCTTGCCCAAGATTTAACGCAACTCGACCAGCAGACTATTTCTGATGCTGCTTTGCAAAGTTTACAAGAGCATAACCAGACGATTTTTCCTGATAGTAACTGTCTTTTTGGATACATTTTTATGCTTTTTGAGATAAGTTACAAATTTATTGATATTATTAAATATCTTATTTGTCATTTTAGCGATCAACTCATTCCTCGCCAATGAGCCGACGGTTGCTGCTGCTGAGGCATCGACGATTGTTCCCTTAAGCGTTATTACGGATATTAAGGATTCACACATTCTCGAAAACCAGGGAAATGAGACCGTCGATGTCAGGGTTAGTCAGGGAGATGAGATACAGATTTTCTATGGGAGCCCTGGATAAATTCTTTTCCATGTTGTATGTTTTTAATAGTCACCGCCATAATTTTTAAATCATATCATTTTTAATAATCTATGACAGGCTGATGTTCTAAAAACAAGTGATGGGATAAAGAAGCGTAACCGCAAAAGGAAGTTGAGCGCCACTGGTAATGGTTTTCATTGTTTATTCTCAGGTTTGAATCGATTTAGGTTACTCTCGTGTTAATTTGGCTTACTTACGTAAATTTCAGATTCTAGTGCAATTGAACAATTCAACAGTAGACCTTCCAAACAGAAGGTAACGAGGAGGTCAGCTAAATCTGCCGATTGTCAGGGAGTAGCCAGAAAAAACCGGACACAGAGTGAACCACAGACCGGTATGCTCTTATATGCTATTTGGAAGATTAAATTTTCAATGATGTTATCGAATTTGCGATGTCCGTCATTCTGTTGGTAATAAAAAAGCAAGTAAAAGTTATAAAAGGAAAATTATCTATCTGTTCGGAAACACTGTGTGATCATTGAAACTTTTCTATGCTTCATCATCCGAAAGCCAGCATCAATAATCTAAAATATGTTGACGGAACGACCGACTTCGCGAACAGAGTTTCGATGCTGTTAATTAGCATCTTTATGACTATGCAACGCAACTTTTTTTAGCTTAAATTATTTTGACCATCTTTATAATTATTTGCAGAAGTCCGAAGATACAGAAAGATATTACCAAAACCTGCCCCCGTCGGTGAGTAATTTATTGACTCAATAACTTATTAATATAATTTATTAAACAATAATATAGAGTTTCATAATACAGATATAATGGATTTTGTCATTGCTTTTTCAGTACTTGCTCCTCCAGTCTTACAGGAAACTTTTCCTGGAAGCGTTTTTATTTCATACCCTCTCACGCCCACTACATTTCAGTTGATACCCCTGGACACGAGAATATTTTTTCCTCCACAATAAGTCTAAACGCTTCATTGGTTTCACCTCTGCTGGGATTTTTTTAATTTTAATTTTTTTTCTCTAGTCTTATTTTTCTAGTCTTCAACCTTCAATTGTAATATATAGAAATTAAGTTAAGTAATGGATTTAAAATTTGTTTTAATTGATTTGTAACTTTTTTTTTGAACATAATAAATAAAAAATATTTCCATCAAAAGGTTTATGTCGTCTTAAATTTTAATATAAGGGTGACGCCAAACAGGAAAAGATCAGAGAATTTTGTGAAGTCATTTTACTAGACCCTTTGGGCGAGCGTATAAAATGAGCTTGGCTCCTGGACCACTCGCGTCTTTCTTTTCACTGCACTGTTCGATTGTCGAGTGTCCTTACGACATATTTTAACAGTTTTTCCGATTTTAATTATAATGGTGTCAGTCCTGCCAGTATGAGCTGTGATGTCTTCCAAAGGCACATGCTTCTTGATTTCTTCAAGAGTTTCCCTAATTACCGTGAGTACGGATTATAATCAGAGGGATATACAGGTTTCCTTCTCTGTGCAAAGATTGAACAGGGAAGGCAACAGCAGCTACGTCACTGATGCCCGCTTCACTAGATATATTGTCGATACGCATGCCTTTCTTAGATTTCTTGTTTATAACAGGTATCCAGTTATTAACTTCCGTATTTTGATATTCGATTAATTTACGCTTATTCCCAACTTTATCTATTGAGAGGGACTCTTCACAGTTAAGTAAGGGATCATTAATGTCTTGCAAGGGTTCAATGGCATTCAGTATCATGGGCGAATTTGAATTAGAAGTATTGAGGGAGTTCATCATCTCTCTAATAGTATGTTGAAGACTATTTCAAGAACGATTGCAGCTTCATTACGGGCACTCATAATCTCCGACTTTAGTCCATCAATTTTAGTGTCGAAATTACTAATATTCTTGGCCAGCGCTTCCACTTTGCTTTCAAGGTCTATATATTTGTTATTAAAAACCGTGCGTAAAGCCCCTAGCTGCTAGTTAATTATGATATCGAAGGCATAGAATCTAGCATCCTTGCACGCATCTTTATAAGATTGATCACAAGGCAACTCTTTACCATCCATGTATTAAACGATAATGTTAGCAGATTTCGACGCAGCGCCTGATGTCATCATAAAGCAGGTGTAGTGCTGGGTCTTGCCGTCCTTGGAAGGACGCACCTACTCAGTTTAAAAGACTTAGAAAAGTCCTACCTTGCTAGTCCTCTTGGAGATTCCGCCGAAACACTGAAAGTCGTGTAGACTGCAATACGTACGTCGTCGTCCGTCGAGTGGTAGAATCGTCGTGCAGTAGCAGTCGTGTGTCCGTCCGAATGTCACTGTTTTATCACGTGAATTCGACTGGAAGGGTCCACGAAAAATTCTGAAAAGTTGATAAGGCCGAGCTAAGACTTTGATGGTCATATTTCTGAAATGAGAATTTGAAAAAGTTAATTCTTTTTGAAGTTATCGTGCAAAAGGCGGACGGCCGGATAAGCGTACAGACCAAGGGCGCATTTTTATAAGTAACTTTTATGCTAAAGCTCCTAATAACTATTAAGAAAACATTAAATCTGTTCAAAAACACATTTTTCAAAACTTTCCAGGTTTACCATGACCCGTACGGAACCTGCATTTTTTCCTTTCTTTTCCATTTTTTTTTTTGTTTTTCACCATCATCTTTTGTTTGCATTTGCATCAATTATCATCCCCATGCATAAGCAAAAATTTAACGGATGGTCATTGGCGATCCGTGATTTGGCAATGACGATTGCGCATAGACCGTCGATAGTACGAATAGATCTTTAGAAGTTACTTTTATTTCACACGCCACGGCAATGATTAGTATTGTATAATGCATTTTGCATTTTTTTGGAAATATTAGGAAAAATGAAAAAAATTTCAACACCAAATGAATCGAACCCGAACCAGTAATTCCACAGAGCCTGCTATTAACCATTGCTCTACCGTTGTCAATATCCTTCTTACCGTTTGGCTTATCAAATATTTTAATGTTTTCTCCGAAACAAAATGCCGTTGAGTCTAAACGCTTTGTTGGTTTCACCTCTGCTGGGATTTAGTTAATTTTAATTTTTTTCTCTGGCCTTCTACCTTTAATTGTACAACTTTCTTTTTTTTGAACATAAAAATAAAAAATATTTCCAAAAAGAGACAAAGAAGAATTTCTGAATCAGGAATGTCAGCAAATCGAAGAAGCAAACAAGAAAAGCAAAACATGAGATCTCTATAAAAAAGTTCGTGAAATCACTGGTAAATTTATTCCCAAAGTGGGTAACCTGAATAGCAACTGTGGAAAGGAGTTGATTGAAAGAGTTCAAGTCAAAAACAGATGGATAAAGTACACCAAAAACCTTTACAGAGACAATAGAGAAGTAAAGGAAATATTTAGCGAAAGAGATTTCACCCAAGAACCGCCCCTTTGGAGTCTGAAGTTCAATGGGCAATGAATCAGATTTTAAATGGCAAAGCACCTGGTGCTGATGACATGGAGATCGTCCTGTTAAAGGCAACAGGAAAGGAGGCATTGAGAGCCGAGTTGCAGTTTCCAAGTTTTCCTCTAGGATCATTCCATGTCAAGTGATCAGATTTTCAGAAAGCGCCCCGGGCGACCATATCAGATTTCGCTGACATTTTGTGCGGATTACCAACAACGTCTAAAAGGAACAAAGCCAAAATTTTTGAGTCATCGATCCAATACTCATTGTTGGACCCTACGGTCCTCGGTTTGACCCCTAACCCGAACAGGTTCCAGTAAGCTAATATTATGCCATCAACTTCAGGTGTCAATAATTTCATAAATTTTACTCTAAAACAGTTGAAAGTTTGTCAGAATATAATATGCAAGCATCTCTATTCAATAGAGTAAAGTTTACAATTTACACCCTAATTCTTCATAGTGTAAAGTGGGCAAAAAATAACGTTTTTCAAGAAAAGTTTCGAGTTTCACGCAATACAGCGTGTACTCTATTGCAGCTGCAGGCGTGAAACTTTGTCGACAGAGTCTATACATGAGAAAGTTTTCATAGGCGCAAATATGAGCTTCCTAGCTAGTTGCGTTACTTTATACAATGAGTGTAAACTTGACATTATTTATAAAGTGGCTAAAAGTATGGTGTATTCAAACCGATTATCCTAAAAAACAGTCATCCAGAATCTTCTCAAAACCAGTCGATTCGATTCGAAAGAGCATAGTTTGAAACCCTAGGATCGTGGATTACGTTTTTCAGCGCAACCATAAAAGGGCCGTAAAACAGGGTAAAATTGGAGGCGCTGCTGTTGCGTTGGCGTATACATGTATTACGGCTTTCAGCAACATGTATTATTTGGATGCACATGCTAACTTTATACCAAGACGAATGCAATCATTAATTGGTGGTAACCGTTTCAATTCGCATCAAACGTATCTCTAACGACAAGATTCTGTTTGTTGAAAAGGTTCCTTCTGCTGACCCAACTTTGATATTGAATAAGCTGGCTGCTGGTAGCTACGATGCCTGCATATACGATAAGGACTGTTGTATCGGCAATGTTGTCGAAGTTTCGATAGAACAAAACGAAGGCGTTAGTTAGTTTATGCATCCTCATGGTCCAGCTGTTTCGTTCTATTGGCCGGAGAGGGAAGACATTTGTTGGGTTCCAGTGCAACATTTGCAAGCCCGATGTGCCTTCCGTCACGTCGTCTGGTTGGCAGTATCAGTTCGTAGCTTTGTCGCTTATAAACGTAACCTGTTTATACGATAAGGTGTGAAAGAAATCCGAAATATTACATGACTACGGCTTGGGATCCATTAAAACAACCCACACAAGGCTTGGGAACCTAGAATAAGCAACCCACAGGAGGTTTGTGAACCTCTGATAAAAAACACCCATGGCTGGTATTGCACAGCTGTCGGGCGTGATACCTATGGCGATGGGGTTGTCGGTTCAAACTTCCAAACTTACAGTGACTTAGACACCATGGACCAACGCAATACATTAGAGTAAGTTCTGCAAGTAGGTAGAGTATGATGGTATAGGTATAGGTAAAGTAAGAGGTTACAAGAAATTTGTGAGTATTAATGAGCAAAGACTGAAAATCTGGCAAAAACCACGAAATACTGGCCATGTGGTTGCCATAGCAACGCCCCCTGCAATCCTAGTGTTGCCATAGCAACAGTCACCAACAAATTATGATTGCATTCGCCTTGGTATACAGTTAGCATTTGTAACCAAATAATACATGTTGCTGAAAGCTGTACTTAACCACGTTGTAGTATATGCCAATGCAACAACAGCGTCCCCACTTTTACCCTGTTTTACGGCCCTTATATGGTCGCGCTGAAAGACGTCATCCACTGTCCTAGGGGTCTCAAACTATGGTCTTTCGAATCGAATAGGTTTCGAGAAGATTCTGGATGACACTTTTTTGCAAAATCGGTTTGAATACACCATACTTTTAGCCGCTTTACAAATAATGCCAAGCTTACACTCATTGTGTAAAGTTGTAACGTTTAAATAATATAACGTTTATAAAATAAGTATCATCACGTGTGATGATTGAACTTTATAATTATTTTAATTGACTTATAAATGTCAACTTATTGAAAAAGGAATCAGACAAAGTTTAGGTCATCAGAATATTTAAAGAAAAGGGACTATAAGAAAAATTTTAATCTTTAAAAGTCATTACACTTATCAAGTTAAAACTATTCTCACAACATTAGTGAGATTAAGAAAATAGAAAAAGATTGTATAATGGATTTATAATCTAAACATCATTTAGACTAGACATTGCGTTGTGTTTTTTTAAGCTGGTAAAAGATTCATAAAGTCAAAAGGATTTAATTAAACAAGGTTATATGCAGTCAAAGTGTGTTTGCAGATGAGGAGACAAAACAACAGACTTAAGTAAAAAAAGAATTTATATTTTTAATATCATTAAAGAAATTGATTTCATAAAGTTTCAACTTTACACAAAATTCCCCAAAATTATTAATTTGAAAATTTTACAAAGTAAAAGGAAGTCTGTAATTGTATGTGAATCAAGTTCTAAGTTAAGAAATAGCAACATGAAAAATTGCTAGTTAAAAGCTACAAATATGCAGTGGTAATGTAAGAAAATAAAATTCCATAGACTCTAAAACACGTGTGTGGCCATCACAAATGAAAAGGAAAGGCTGCATTTTAACTTAATCAAGTTATAGAAAATCTAATATTTGCTTGGAAAAAAGAGCTTCACTTATCAAGAGAATACTTGATTCACCCACAGTTATTTATGACAGAAAAATATAAAGAAGAAATCCATTATATATATAATTTATATATAAATAAATATATAACATTATTCCTTTCCATTCTACATAAGAAAATGTAATGACAAATAAAAAAAAAATTAAATGTTTGATTACTCCAGTTTAACCTTTTAGCAAGACACTAGGGACCAAAATTAAAGAAAATAAAAACCCCCTTTAAAATATATATAAAGAAATTTAGAATTACATTTAGATGCAAAATGAAGATAGTAAATGAGAAATTTCATTAAGAAAAAATCATTTTAGAAAGGGTTAAAAGTCCTAATCAAATTTTAATTTTAAGTCCCGAAAGGCATGTTTTAGCTCACTACAGCAAGGGAAATTTTACATTACATCATGGACAGAATATGAAGATGACTTCCGGAGAAGAGATTGACAGGAAAATCCAGACAAATCTGTGTCACAGTCTATTGAAGTAAATGTCCATCTCAACAGAAGAGGACGAAAATGAAAATGGGCTTACATATCCGGATATTAACAAAATTGTAGTGATCAGAACAGTATCTTTGTAGCACAAATCAGGATACAGAAAAAATTGAAGTTGGAAAACTGTAGTGGCTATAGATAATGAAGGAGCCTCATTGTGCTGTTGGAACTGGAGCCGACGTTATGGCTCCAGAGGAGCACCCTTAGTTCTTAAAGCAGGCAGGGTGCCCAGGCGCGCATGCTGTAGGAGTACGGGCAGCCCTCAAGGGCTGCACTTCCTATTCAAACGCCTCAAAAAGAGGCCAGTTCGCCCACCGGTGGGTCATCGATGTCGAGGCAAAAGGTACGAGATGGTATTCGTATCCCCTTCGATGACCTTTAAGAGACGCTGAGATGATGAATAGCGTCTCCGAAACGTAGCTGGGCCAAGCCGATGCCATTCAAGATGAAGGAAGGACCTGAGATGGATGGCGCCCTTCCTCCAGAAGGCTGAGGCTGGCTGATGAACACCAGCAGATCGCTGCTGATGGATCAGCCAAAGCTCTCTGTTCATACGGGCGATGGAAGTGGCTAGGTCCAGCTTGTACGCAGCAACGGTGGAGCAGTCCATCAGAAATCGCACTGACTGGTAGGTAAAGTCAGTCAGAAGATAGTGACGAGAGAGGCGATCCCAAATGGACCGAGCAAACGGGCACTCGTAGAAAACATGAAGAACTGTCTCAAGCAACCCGCAAAACTGGCAACCAGCAGATCTGACCACTCCCCAGCGATGTAGACATTGGAGAGAGTAGAACCCATGGTGCAGCAAGCGCCATTGAAAGTTGAAGACCGCCTTCTCAAAGGCGAGAGACTTGACGGACTTCAAGATGGCTGACCATGGACATTCAGGGTGCCACCGTACAATGTCAGAAGTCGCACCCTGGTCAGCTTGCTAGAAGAACCAAGATAGACGAAGGTTTCCCCAGTCCTGCGGGTCAAGCTGTCGAAGGCCAGACAGGAAAGATGACAAATGTCGCCAGACTAGATGGTAAAATTCCGGCGAACGTGAAATGATCGTCACTGGCAGCGTGGACAGAAAAGGTAGCCTGTTCACTTTCAAGAAGAAGCGCAGATTCAGAAAGAAGAAGTTGGCCCAGATGGGGGAGGAAGAAGGAAGGCACGAATCAAGGCGATGAGGTATCGTCGGATGTTTGGCAAGCCCAATCCTCCCCCCCCCCCTTATCGAATTGGATAAACAGCAGCTCCGAACGGATGGGATGACAGGCTGCTGAATAACCCCACACACAGTCAACTATCGCACTACGCACCTTCTTTAAATGAGATGGAGATGGCAAATCAAACAGGCACTTAGACGTCAAGATCGGTAGGACGTGCGACTGGACGAACCTCGCCTTGGCAAACATCGAGGTGGTGAAACGAAAGTTCTTGCCAAGGCGAGCGATGCATTTATCAATTACCAGCTGCCAGTGACGAGAGTCCATATTAGGTGAAAAGGAGAAAACATATACCAGCACTGTAATTTGCTCACACCATGTTATTGGGAAGGAACGAAGATAGTCCACTGTCCTCTTCCCAATAGCAATGCCTTTAGACTTGACGAGATTGATGGAACTTCCTGTCGAAGTGCTAAAGAGATCGAAAGATTCTTTATAGTTGCCCAGGGAATACGGATCAGATGCAAATAGCACTACATCGTCCGCGTAAGCCAGCGTACGGATGTTGATGGAAGCGGCTGGCAAATCATACCCCCGGACATCTGGGTGGCAATTAAGATATTGTAAAAGTGGCTCCAAATAGAATATATATAACAAGGGAGAGATGGGACACCCCTGTCTGACGCCTTTGGACAGTTCGAAGAATGGCGAATTGGAGCCATTAATCGCCACGCATGATGTGGCAGAAGCATACAGTTTTGAGATAATCGTAGCAAAATTCCGAAGATGAAGATAGTGAAACACTCGGAAAAGAAACACGTGATTCACCTTGTCGAAGTCCTTTTCCTGGTCCAGACTTAGCACGGCAAGAGTCTGAGGGCACACACACGCCTCCTCCATAACACACTTGATGGTAATGAGGTTGTCGGACATCCTGCGAGATGGAATGGAGCAGGATTGTCCCGGATCGAAGAACTCGTCGGCGAAGCATTTGAACCGTTGTTGAAGCACACCAGTGAAGACCTTATAGTCTGTGTTAAGTACAGTAATATGCCTCAACTGGGTGACAAGTTCAGGATCCGGTACCTTGGGGAGCAAGATGATTCTCCCCGCGGTAAAGTCCGACGTAATGGAGGAAGGGTCCTTAAGAATGGAATCGAACACTTGCACCAAGAAGGCAAGAAAGGCTCAAGAAGTTTCCAAGTCGCACTGAAGAACGAGTACGGGATGTCGTCTAATCCAGGGCTGAACTGATGACGGCCATCCATCGACAAAAACTTCTTGACTTCATCGTCGGAAAAGGGACGGGTAATTGACAGGTCAGCGTCAGCAGTGAAAGGTTTAAGTGCCTCGATCCAGTTCGTCGTGGCGTCGGATGGAAAGACTGGGTGTCCAAAAAATGATGAAAAATGAGAGTGGAAAGCAGACAAGACGTCAGAGTCCGTTTCCACTGTCTCATTCCTCACCACCAAACGATGACACCTCTTCTTATTGGCGCGACGCCTCTCCTCTGCGAACGCAGCTGACGACATATTCCGGACGTCAGACGCCCAGGACAGTTTGGCCCTGAGAGCTGCGCCAGCGGCCCTGCGGATTATTAGAGCGTTGATCTCGCTCTTCACCTGGCGGATGTCATCAGCATATGCCCCCTTCGGGATGGAACAGCGGAGGAGGCGCAGAATTTTTTTGCAGCATGATGAGATGGCGCCGATTGCGTCTAGCGGCGTCCAACCCAATCTTTCCGAAAAAACGACGGAGCTTTGATTTAAAGGAAAGCCCCGAAGCTAGTGACGGAGGCAGGTTGTGAAGATGTCTTTCCACAAACCGAACGAACATTCCCTTGTATTTATCGTTGTCAAGCAGAGAAACGTTCAGAAACCAATTGCTCGAAGCAGAGCCTGCAGAGGAGGCAGGGAATGGAGGGTTCCAAGACCACTTGATGGCACTGTGGTCAGAAAAGGAGAATGGGATGACCTCCATGGAACCAGGAGCACCAGCGAAAGTGGCATCTACTAGAAAAAGGTCCAACCTTGAAGACACAGAGGGACCTTGGTAAAAGGTAGACCCACTTTGGTTGGAATTGGAAGAAGACGCCCACAGATCGAAAAGTGCATTCCGCTGGCACAACTGGTAGACACATCCAGACGAAAAGATGTTGTTCTCATCCGGATGACAATTGAAGTCCCCAGTAACCACTGCAGGCAAGGACGAGCACAGGTAAAAGTCAAGGTTCTCAAAGAATGTCCGTTTCTCTGCTGATAAACAAGGGGCGTACACATTAAGCAATCGGAATTTGAGACCAGATAGCAGCAGGTCCAAAGAAATTACCCTGCACTCACAGTCAAAGACGCAGTTCGACACCACAATGGAGGGGTTGAAGATGATGGAGGCAACCCCCTGCCCATGTGGCGAAGATGAGTTGATGAACAACTTCGCAGATGGATATTGACTGCGAAGGCCAGGGAGGTTAGCAAGCTGTTACGAAGCAGCAAGCTTTACCTCTTGAAGAAGAATATCTGGCCTGTACAGGGCGACGAATGATGACAAAACCGATTGCTTGAAGGACGAAACAAGGGAACGAACGTTTAGGGAAAAGACTTTCACTGCGAATTTAAGCTGACGGGGGCTGACCAGTATCTGAAGGATACTTGAGCCTCACGGTCGAAGACGGAGGCTCAGATGTCTTCCGTCTAAGGGAGCGAGCACGTCCCGAAGAGGAAGAGGAGCTGCGATGATGACGGTCTACGCAGCTTTCTCGTTCAGATGAAGAGGACACAGGAATCCCGTCCCTTTTGCTACGACGACGTCGGGCCTTTTTCTTGCGAGGGCTCTTAGACGTCGCAAGAAGATCCCGCTGAGCAGACGCTGATGGCTTGGAAGTCCCAGCAGAGGATGAAGTTTCACCAGGCGTAGCCGCACAGACGATTCGAAAAGGCTGCGATGCCGATGAAGGAACAGGTGGAGGAAGAGCAGGAAACTCCTCCGCATCAAACACCGACTCGGAGCACAACGAATCGTCTAAGGTGACTTCTGCAGAGTGGCAGTCCTCCATCGGGGAAACATCAGGCGAAGGTGGACGTGAAGGAACAGTCTCTTGAACGACACCAGGCCGTGGAGGGGGAGTAGGCATCTCCTTCCCAGGAGTCGTAGGAAGAGGCGACGATGGTGGGGTCGTCTTCGAATTCCTTGCTGAAGGAGGAGCCGACGATGATGGGGTCGCCTTCGACTTCCTCGGTGGAGGACGAGGCGCTGTTGCTCTACTCGGCTCAGGTGACTTGGCCGGTGAAGTCATCTTTGCTGGTTGCTGGGACGACATTCCTCGAGGCGGTGGCATTGGAGCTGATGATAAAGCGTCTGACCTCTCCTGGCACTGGTGGAATTTGTGCACGGTCTTGTGGCAGGAATCACATTTCCGAAGGAGAGGACAGTCTTTTCGAACGTGGGAAGTCTTTTTGCAGTACCAGCAGCACTGCCTCTGTCCCTTGTAAGACGCAGAGACTTTAACTGCGCGCATTACAACGAACTCTGGAATGTCTTTATGAAGCTCCATGTAGACCACGATGTCGCCCGTCATCTGAAGAGGAGAATCCGGGTGCGGGAGATTCTTCGCACCACCCCGTAGTCCGACATGTAGCCACTTAGGTATTTCTCAGCCATCAGTGGCGAGGCACCCCGGATAAGAACTGGAACATATCTGGGTTGGCGTAACTTAGGTAGACGGTGGTTTGCCCAACCTTGATAAAGTCCGCAGCCACTATGCGATCTGCAATATTCTGCTGCCTGCAGAGCATCTTCGACTCTGTCGGAGAAAGCCTCTGCAGAACAAACAGCGGGGTGACCCGACGGGAGAGAACCGGAGGTATACCCGTTTTGGCAAATACCTCCTTCATAAACATGCCGACGGCGAAGGGGCCATCGGCAATCATATCAACCATGCGTTCCATGGTTGATATTGATAAAAGATAAAAGTTTTTGAGTGAAGAAGAGAAAAGACCTCCCCCAGGAGACATCGGAGGGGGGGGGGATGCACTACACAATTTTCTCACTTTTGAGGAAGATAGAGGAGCCTCATGTTAGCATCCTAGCTAAAGGAAGCTTGGAAGAGTAGTGAGGAATTTTTAACATGTTGAAGCTTTTATGCTCTTGGGGCAAAAGTCAAGAAGCACACGGCCAGCACGAGGCAACAATTGAAGGGCACACTTCAGAGCATGACTATATAGATTGTGGAACAACTCCAAAAGAAATAACAACAAATAATATGTTACTTGGACATTGTTGATGGAACTAAATTAAGCTATCTTAAAAAATAATTGTACAAATTTTATATTATATAGATAAAATTCTCAGATTCATAGGATCCCTTGTATAAATATCACAGATGCACTGATTGACAACAGAAGTGTCAATAAAAAACAATATTAATTAAATTTCTAGTCAAGCTAATTGGTTTCAGATTGCACAAGAAAATATATTAAAAGTAAACATTTATAAAAAAAATGTTCATAAGAAAATTACTATAGCAGGATGTGTACACATTTTTTTAATTAATATTGCTATTGAGATCTTTCAAAATTCACCCAAGAATACAAATTGGAAAATAAATAAATAAATATCTGTTTAGTTTAAATAACAAGTAGCCAGAAAAGACGTAATGAAATAACTATCCTTGTTAACCAAAAAAAGTTTTTAATAATATTGGCCGGTCTAAATAAAAACTAATAAAAAGTTAAATAATCATAAATTATCAACGTTTAAATTCTAACAAAACTTTAATGGCTGCAAGTCAAATAACAAATTGATGAGCGATTTACTCAAACATCACAAAGTAACGTGACTGGCTAGCAGCTCAAATTGCGCCTATGAAAACTTTCTCATCTATAGACTCTGTCGACAAATTTTCACGGCTGCAGCTGCAATAGAGTACTGGTTGTATTGGATCAAACTCGAGGCTTTTCTTGAAAAACGCACTAGTTTACACTACTTTACACTATCAGGAATTAGGGTGTCAATTGTAATCTTTGTTCTTTCGAATAGAGATGTTTGCGTAGTTTATTCTGATAAAGTTTCAACTCTTTTAGAGTAAAATTCTTTAAATTATTGACACTTGAAGTTGACAGCATGTTATTAGCTTACTGTATAATAACATGCCCTGTTCGGGTTAGGGGACAAACCGAGGGCCGTAGCTCCATGAGTATTGCATCGATGACCCTAAAATTTTGGTTTTGTTCCTCTTAGACATAATTGGTCCTCCACACAAAATTTCAGCGAAATCTGAGATGGTCGCCAGGGGAGCATCTGATCACTTGACATTGAATGACACTCTTCTGAAATGCAAGTGGCGAGAGGCACACAGGAAGAAGAAGCTAATGAGCGACATTAGGTTTGTTCTGTTGAGGAAAGTAACTGCAAGTTTTATAGTGATTATTCTAATGAAATTATATCCACCGTACGAGAAAAGAAATTTCGTCGAATTCTCCAATTCAGTCAGCGAATATAATTTTGTTAGTTTCATATTCTTCTGTTATTCATGTGAGACCGAGCCGAACGCCAAGCCTCTTCCCTCTCCTCAGATGACTGTGGATGGACTCTCCTATGATTTGGAACCAGCCGAGGAATGCTCGTCGAATTCAACTGGTAAATCTATTTTAAATAAGTGTCTTATAAGCCCTGAGCGGCAATTAAGTGATAAATTTATATTTAACAATATTATCTGGATAAAGAGAATTAATGCTACAATAAGCAAGTCAGTCTTTATAGATTTGCATGTTATTAATGTCGGAGAATTCATCGAGGGAATTTTTCCTTTGGGATTGGGAAGATATTTATCCCATGGAATTGGAGGTTTTGTTGAATACGGAACTGTAAACGAGCATTAATTGCGTAATTGTAAGCTCGTCTTTCTTTTTAAATTTTTATTCCGAAAAAGTAATATTTTTCTTGAAAAAGAAGTTCTCTAAATATATTCCTGGGTTTCAATTGTTAATTACTATTTTAGCAAGAATAAATTAGTTTTAAGAAAAATTTAATTCATATCAATATATACAGAGGCTTTATTGGGTAATTGTTCGCCCTTTTGCATTTAGGAAGAATTGTTTACTTATAGTGCCCGGCACGGAAGAAAAAGGAAACTTGCGCTATGTGTAAATGAATAAAACTCGTTCAACCAATCAGAAACGGACAGGAATCAGGGCGTTACTTACTACTAATGCCAGGTATAAGTAATACCTCGTTTCCAGTTCATTTCTGATTAGTTGAACGAGTATTATTCATTTGCACACGCGCCAGTTTCCTTTTTCTTTCATGCCGGGCACTATAAGGCTTTTTAACTTACCAAGAGAGCTACTCTTATAAAAAGCCCAAGCAAATATCGTGAAAATTGAGAAAGATATCGCCGATAGAATGAGTTGAATTTCAGTTGCTCTCAAAAATAAACAAAATGATAAGGGGCTTTCTCCAAATTTTTATTTTTGGATCGGACTCCAATTTCTTCTTCTTACGCTGATATGAAGTCAATAAAAAGTCAATATTTTTTCATGTCAGCGTAAGGAGAAGTTGATTATTTTATTTTTATTTTTTTACTTTCTTCCAATCAGTGTATATTGCTATGGGAGTAGTAAAATTTAAATTTCTCCAAGGAATTTATCATTATTAAGTACCGCAAGGTGCTTTATGCTGTCAGTGTGGGAAAACGTGTCTGTCTGTCTGTCTGTCTTTAACTCAAACTCCTCCGAGGCTATGAAAGATTTTAAAAATCTGTTTTTCTCAGTCGATGGATATGGCTCATGGCACGAACTACTCACAAATAACTAAATCGGTTCATTGGCTCGTGCACAAATGGTACTTCTATTTTCCCACAATTTTCAATGGGATGATATATATTAAGTAATATATCAAACAAATTGTAATGACGAGATAGAAGCGGTTATTCATTATTATTTTCGTCAGTCGATGAATATGGTACATGGCACGAAAAAATCACAAATATTATCTAAATCAGTTCAATAGAACATGCACAAATGGCACCTTCACGACCCCACCTAGCAATTTTCAAAGGAGAGATATATTAGGTAATATATCAAACAAATCGTAACGACGAGATAAAAGCGGATATAAAATACTATTTTCGCCAATTGATAAATATGGTTTAAAAAAGGTTGTAATTGAAACAATGGCACCTGCTCTAATAGTACCCATATAACACACTCAAAAATTTTCAATCATAAGATATGGCATGTAATATATCAAACGATTTGGAATGATGTGTCATGAATGAATATAACGTAAAATTAACGATAGTCCAAAATAGTTTAAAAGACAACTGGTTTAGTGGAACCGTTATGGTTTAGCGGTACCATGATGGTTCATTGGAACCTTCATTGCTATAATATGGCATGTAATATTTCATACGACTTGGAATGATGTGTCATGCATCAATATAACGTAAAATTAATGATACTCAAAATTAGTTTCAAGGAAACTGGTTTAGTGGAAATATAATGGTTCATTGGAACTTTCAATGCTAAAATATGGC
>JAHWFO010056767.1:36127-58248 GCA_023313115.1 Rhysida immarginata
AGAGCGTTTATAGTAAATGTTATTTGTTTTTTTCTAAATTTCACCATGCAACTTAGCGACTAAAGGAGGAATCGGGTGTTTGAAAATTGCTAACGAATGATAATCTTCTTCAGTTCTTCTTCTGCTCTTTTTCCCAACTATTAGAAAATCGTTGCTTCATTTCTTCTTTCTCGTAGTATCATTTAAAATTTTTTTTTTTAAATAACCTAATTTAAAAATCACGTGCGAATTTTGAGACGATATTTTATATTTCAAAAGCAAAACTAAAATTTGAAACTTTTTGGTTGTTATTGTAGATGACGTAGAAATATATTACTGCATATAAAAGTAATGTGTACGTAAGAAATATTTGGTTCAAACGATTGTGCACTTTACTTTATTCGTGAAATATGAAATTCCTTTAACATTAATTTTCTTGGAAAAATAATTCCCCAAATTTTTTATTATGTTTAAGTCGTTTACACGTCTTTTTATCTCCTTTAATCAATAACGTTAATTTTTTAACGTTTTTAAAACAAATAAGTTTAAAAATTTCATTAATTTTTTTATAATCTGGACATTTTAATTTAAAAAAATCCCAGAAAAGTTCGCCAACGGGTAGCGTAGATTTCAGAGTTGTTTCATCATGTTTCTCCTGAAAATTAAATTTCATTTTCCGTTTTCGCAACACCCAAGTTTGTGTGCCAATCACAATTAGGTCGCCGGAGTTAGCCTTAGTAGTATGTGAGCTAGTCAGTTAACTCAAAGGGGAAAAACACATCTAACAAGGTTTCTACCCACAACAACAACAACAAAAAAAATCAAACAACTAATTTAACGTTTTAAGCGTTTTGTTCTCGATTTCATCGCGCTTAGTTCTTGACGAACCCCTACTCACATGTGTTTCATACAAGGTGGTGTAAAACTGAACGTATAAACTATTACGGGAGGTAACATGGGAGGTAACTTTTAGAATCTAAGCAAAAAAGTTATATGAACATGGGTCCGAATTTGAACGACAGCTGATACAGGAACAGAAGTAAAAATGCCATCACTAAGATCAAGAAGTTAATAACTCAAGTTCTATAACATAAAGGATGATGAAACTTATGGTAGTTATACGATACGTTGAAGTGTGGATTCCGTTAAAATTTGATAGAACTCCAAGGGGTAGTTTCAGAGTTACGCAGTCAAAATTGTAAAACGTGCTGACTAGTACTCACATGTGAACACTGTTAATATGTTGAATGCTTAACTCGGAAACTATTTGTTAGAAGTTGATCACATCTTAACGGAATACAGACTGTTATATACCCCAATTTCATCATCCTAGTTTTAGAGAATCTCAGTTATTAACTTGCATATCTTGATGGAGGCATTTTTATTTCTAAGAGTAAATGAAGGATAGTCCTGTCAGGATTTTTACGCGCCAAACCTCAGATGTTTAAATAATTATTTAATTGATGACAATAGGAAAGAAAATTCCACAGCCTGGATTCGAACCAGGAATATTCAGCTCACCGTGCTGAATAATTGATAAAAGTTGACGAATAATTGATGAATAACTGATGATAATAGGATTTTTCTGTCCTGTTTTCATGAATTACTTTTATTTCCGTTCATATCTCACTTATTGTTCAAATTCGGATGCACGTTTATAGCAACTTTTTTTCCTTATATCACCGGTACTATCTTCCCTAAAAGTTGAGTTTTGTATCACGCTGTATTGAGTGATAGGATAACCACCCTTTATATTATAATTTTTGGTGCAAATTAGAGAAATGCTGAAAACGTTGACATCGCCAATATGCGTATCACGAAATAAAATTACTCCTCAGCATTTGGGAGCAGTAATAATCGTGGGAATAGTGAAAAACTATAATTTTTCAGATGTACTAAGGATGAGATCAGTGTATTTAACGTAGAGTTAATGTCATACTGTAGTGTAGCTTTAAAGATTTAATATTAAACATTAAAAAATATTATAAATAAAAGATATATTTTATTACAAGAATTATGTGTTTCTTATATTCCACGACATACAAAACCCTATTTGATATTTTTTTTTTGTTCTTAACCGAATCATTTCCAACCTTTCCGTAACATCGATGCGATCCTGCGTGCCTTCGCTCTTCACTGTTAATACAGCCCTCCGCTATTGGCCATGGTTTTCGTGCCTAACACGATTGCATAGGAATTGACGGCAGTGTCACTTGTGTTTCTTTATTCTGTGGTCACTTCATCCATTATTATCAATTTGGCGTTGATAATTTCTTTTCCTTTTTCGGATTCCGGGTTAACATTGTGACCGACATTTCATCTAATGGTATTAAAAATTTAAATCGGGAATGGGCAGTTGTCCTGTTCATTAATAAAAGAGAAGCTATTCCAGTAGAGGCAACAGCAATAACACCTTTGAAATCTGCCATTAACTTCGCAATGAGAGTGTTATAAACAAAGATTTTCCATGCGCCTCTAGGACCATCCAAGAAAAAGTATCGTTGAGGATAAGTAACTTCATTAACTGAGTTCATAATGCTTTCAAAAGCAAACTTTTGTTCTATATTTAACAGATAAAATTTCGGCTGCGTGGACGTGATATTATTCATGTCCATTGGAACATCTTCGTTTACTTCGTTTGCATGAACAAACTGTTCTAAATAATAATGAGGATATTTTATAAACAAATTTGTTTTTTTTAATTTTTCAAAGAATTTATTTTCCATCTTAAATTTCGTGCCAAAATGTCCGAATTAAAAAAAAGAAATAAAATTTCCATTCACAAAGATTTTTACATTAAGATTAAAAGCGTAGAAACGCATCAAAAAATTAAAATGTTAAAACACTTTTTTTTTTTCATTTATGGAAGGCGGAGAAGAGGAGAGAGAGGGCAACAGAATATCCCAATGATATTTTTGTCAGAATCATTGTGCAAAAGTTTCCAAGTCATTTTGCTTGGGGAGGGGGGTAATTTTAAGTATTTTATCGGCTAGATCATTTCAGAGATTTTTTCCTGTTTGGGTTTTCTTTTGTGGCTACTTCATGCCCATTTTCAAGGGCTTTGTAAAAACGATACTGGATTCTTCGGAACTGTGATTTTTGCTGAAGCTGCACTGCTCGAGTATTACATGTGTTTGATTGTGCTCCGTCGATCTGCTCGAATGAGAGTGTTCGCATGTTCCGACATTGCAGGAGTCAGAGCTGTGCACGGCCGGCCAGCTCGCGGGAGATCAGACAGTTTTGCTTGACCTTGCGGCGATGATGACACACGCTTTTCCCAACGACTCACCGTGCTTTTGTCCACTGCCAGGTCACCGTAGACATTCTGCAAGCGCCTATGAATATCTGAGATGCCCTGGTTTTCCGCCAAAAGAAACTCATTCACTGCCCGTTGTTTGGAACGCACCTCCATTGCAGACGCCACTTTAACAGCTCACTATAGCGCTGTCACATACCGGACGTCAATGAAACTTTACGAGACGAACCGGAAATGTTTGAAAATGTTCCACAAGAAACGTCAAGTTTTTTCAACCAAAATTGGCCGAGAAAAAAAATGTGTTGCATTACTTATTGAACTCCCCTCGTACATTAGCTGATTTACAAGACCGACCGAATCAAAAAAATGGAATTTGGAAAAGTACTCAATGAGAAATCTTCTGTTTTCTGTCGTGGAGAAAAATGTATCAATAAATAAATTCAAAAAATATCAGGTGAACAGAAAGAGGAAAATATTTAATCTCTGAAAGTTTAAAACTCAGAAAATTAAAATTGTTTTTTTAATATCCAAATCAACTCTGGCCAAAACAATGGAATACAATATATGCTGCATCAAAAAATGGAATATTCTTTTCTTACCCTTATATATTCGTTTTCGTTTCTGTGATTGAATCTGCATATTTTTCAAAACGAAATGTTTTAAAGTGAACTGACAATAAAATGTTGCCAAAACGTGATATTTCGATTGAAAAACGTAGAGTGATAGTATCACTTAATGAATCTGGCCATTCGCAGAAAGATATTGCGAAAATTGTGAAATGTTCACAAGGTTCTGTTTCTAAAATACTTCAGAAATTCAAAAGTGGAGAAGGACTATGTGGCCGAAGACGTTGCACAAGTGAGCGTTAGGCTCGAAAATTGAAGGCCATTGTGAAAAGTAACCTTTTTCAACCATCCAAATTTATCAATAAAATATGGCAAAGCACCAGTGGCACTGATGCCTTAGTGAGCACGATCCAGCGCAGACTGAAGGAGTTTGGAATAAAAAGTTGTGTTCCAAATAAGACACCTCACCTCGACAAGGCTCAAAGAAAGAAGAGACTCGACTGGTACAAAGAACGAGCAAACTGGACGTCTTTCGGACTTTGAAAACATAATCTTCAATGATGAGTCACGCTTTTGTCTATCTTTTGGTGATGAGGGGAGAAGAGTGTGGCGTACAAAAGATGAAAGTTGCCATCCAGACACGATGAAGAAGACGGTGAAGTTTCAAATCGGCAACAAGGTATGGGTGTGTATGAGCGTAAGGGATGCCAGACTCCTTTGCCATACTAAAGGGGACAGTAAATTCCGAAGTGTATCAAGAATTACTTGATGCCTTTTTAATTCTGTTAAGAGAATTACTGTTTGGGAGCAGTCACTTTCTCTTCAAACAGGACAACGCACCAGCACATGCATCTCGTTCAACCAAGAATTGATTGTTACAGCACAACATTACTTGCTGCCCCACTCCACCCAATTCACCAGATCTAAACCCTATTGAAGATCTGTGGAATATAATGAAACGAGAGCTAATAAAGAACAAACCATTGACCAATGATGAGCTAAAAAGAAAAGTACGCAATGTCTGGGCAAATGTCGAGCCTGAGGAGTGTCGACATCTTATTTATTCACTACCTAAACGTATCCGGGCTAACAGAGTACTTATAATATAAAGAATATACATAAGAACAAGACTGACCTGGCTGATCTGTGGATACCTTGATGCAAAGGAGATGATGGATTCCACTATTTCCACAAAGCATTTATTCATCATAACATAGATGTACATTTCGGATGGATTCAACGCAGCCGAAATGTACATCTATGTTATGATGAATAAATGCTTTGTGGAAATAGTGGAATCCATCGTCTCCTTTGTATCCAGGCTATTATCAAAGCCAAAGGCGGCCCAACAAAGTATTAACCCATAATAGGGCAAATGATCCACCTAATTTTTGTTAATTTATTTTTCATTACATATTCCATTTTTTTGATGCAGCATATGTTGTATTCTATTAATTTGACAAGAGTTGATTTGGATAATTAAAAAACAATTTGTAATTTTCTGAGTTCTAAACTTTCAGAGATTAAATATTTCCCTCCTACTATTCACCTGATTTTTTTTTGAATTTATTTATTGATGCATTTTTCTCCACGACAGAAAACAGAAGATTTCTCATTGAGAACTTTTCCATATTCCAGTTTTTTGATTCGGACGAGTATTTCAGCTAATGTTTCTGTTACAATGGACTGGATGGCATCATTAACTTTCTTCAGTATTTTGACCAACATTTTCTTATTAACTTGATTCAACTTTGGTAACAAAATCGTTCTATGTCCATTATGTTTTCCTTTATTTTCTCCATGAATTCGCCATTTTGATTCTTCAGCAACTTTTTATAATTTTAGATGGTGTTCTTTTTCTCTCTCCACTGATTGAATTTCTGCTGCAAGCTTTTGTTATGCTTTAGTCTTGAGCTGTTTGCTTTTCAATTGTTTGTAATTCTATGATAGTGAAAAATTTGTTTCTCAAAATGCAATGCCTTTGATTCAATAATCTTTGTTCACTTATTTATAGTTCTGAATTTTATTTCATATATTTCATACTTACGCTTTCGAATTCAAGTTTTGATCAGTTAAGTATTCCATAACAAGAATTTTCATCGTTAGTTCAAATTTTTCGCCACTTTGGTTGCCTTCCAGTAGCTTGGCAGCTCAATGTCCTGGTAGCCTAGCAATGGAAATAGATTTCTGAAGCACGCGTTTCGATATTTTTTGCTTGTACTCAATTTTCTAACAAAATTTTAAAATTTTAGCGATAATTTTCAAAATTAAAATTGTTATGAATAATTGTATAGGTACAGAGTGATCGAAAAGTCGCGCACATCGAAATAATAATAAAAACCACACGGCATTAGGTAATACTAATTAATACTATTTGATATAGTATGTACACAACACATGTATATTTTTACAAATTATGCTCAAAATTTAGAAGTTTCAAAGTAGCCGGTAAAACTTTTAAACTATTACACTCTTTAAAGACAATCGAATTTGGATGTGCGCGAATTTTGGATCACCCTGTATATATACTTATTCATAACAATTTTATTTTTGATGAGATTAATATTTGCAAAATAAAATAAACGATACATTTTGCTGTATGAAGGTCGAGAAAAAAATTTGAGACCAGGATAGATTTTCTTTGAGAATCATTAAAACTATGTGGACCGTATTTGGTTGGACGTCCTCTCACTTCAATAACATCAATGAGTCTCTTGCATGGATTTCACAAGAGCTTGAAGTTTTTGAGATAACAAAGTAAAATAGATAACTCCATAGATTTTCAATCGGGTTAAGGTCGGAACTGAGGCAGGCCACTTCATTGATGTTATATTGTGTGATTGTAACCATTCCAAAGTTGATGCTGCTTTGTGTACTGGCGCATTGTCCTGCCGAAAAATGTATTACAGATCATTTAATTCATCTCGAAGAGGAAAGAGAAAGTTACCCAAGATGTCCTGGTAGTCGGTTACCTTTGATCATGGAGAACAAATGCTACGCTCACTCGGCGAAAGCAGCCCATATCATAATCGTTTCTCCGCCCTGCACCAAAACCACCTCTACTCAAAGCCTGAGCGTGAAAACGTCATACATTGTTACATCACCTAGAGTAGGGTATTGTTAATCATATTTCTACGAATAATAATCCCGAAATTGTCCCTACTGTAGGTGATGTAACAATGTATGATTTTTCCGTGAGCAGGCTTTCTCTCTAGGCGGTATTGCCTGCACACGCCGTGAAAGATGCAAATCATGCCTGTGGTACTGAACACCGTCTGGGCCGCTCCAAAGTTCACTATCACTGATGTATCGCTTTGGAAAGCTGGCTTCTTTAGGCTGGAAAGACAACTTTGGAGTGGAGTTCATCTTTATAAACTGTTGCGCCCCAATCCCCGTACTTAATAATTCAAAAAAATTTTGTTGTCCGTTTGCGTAAGAAAGATAAAAATAGACAATGACGTTTGTTGATTTAATGATAATTTTATTTCCCACTTTTGGTACTGGTGATTGTTACAAGATGAGAACTTTTCATGGACAATAATTACTTCATTACAGTGTTGCTGACGCAGTTGTTTTGAGAAAAATATCTCGCCCTTGACAATGTTATGAACGTTTTTTTTTCTCCGACCTTTAGGTGTCTCGGGATTCGGAATGTGCAAAAAAGGAAAAAAGAACGAATTATAATAAGCGTGTGTGCTATAATAGAAGAGGAGGACGTAAACCTATCCAAAAGAACGTCGCTTAATGTGATGTTCAACACCATTATACTGTCTGACGAAAGTAACATTTTATTGATTGAGACTGTGGTTTGTGAGAAACCTTTAGCCCTGACATAAAAATAAAGAAAGGACTCTGTTGTTTAGATCGAGTGAAGGGGAAAAACCTAACCCTCTTTACGTTCCGATCAAAATATATCAACGATCGAACAGGTCGAAATTGATTACCCTATTCTTGGAAAGCAGAAAATAAAGACTTTTCTATTAATTTCATTGTGCAAAAATCTGACCGAATTGACGGCGACTAACGGAGCCTTTCCTAATGTACGAAGACCCCTCCCCCCCTACATTCTAACCGCGAATAATCGACATGTGCCCTGCGGAGTTCAGGCGACGCCAACAGAAGACTCACGAATCCAGTTTCGATGGCCGAAACGTCCACATCACCAGCGATGACGAGCGGCGAGAAGCCCCCAGTCCTTGCCAGCGAGCTGAATCGAGCTCTTCGTGGTGCTGAAAAGAAAATCTTACCAGAATCCTAGAGACGAAACAAAGTAAACTTTATCTCTTATCTTGGTGGGCCCCCGACGTTACGGAAATTCATCTTTTGAGTTGAGACATAGTGCCTTGCGTGGCCTGGAAATCCTTGGATCCATAATGGAGTTAAACAGTCATTTTTGGGACACGCCCCTATAAAGAAAATGCTTTAATACTAACGAATAAAGAATCAAATAAATGGTGGAAACAAAAAAATAACTTGACCAGGAAAAAAATATTAAAAAAAATCGGGAGACTTACTTGGAGCTGTAAGAGCCCTGGTCCATGTACGTAGGAAAAGTGTTGACTGCCCTCCTTGAATGGGACAGACGTGGCCCCGTCCTCACTAACCATCCCTTTCCTACCCTTTACCGTGTGAATGGCAGATGCGAATGAGATCCCCCTTCCCCTGCCCCCGCGTTGCCCAGTTACTGAGAGTAAATTCCCAAGACTGCAAATCACATTGTGAAAGTTATAGAACGATATAGACGATTTAGATCCATATAAAAGAAAAAAAAAAAACAGATAAATAATTGTTGACCCGAGAATTTAAGAAAAATCCTGACTGATATCCGTTTAAGACTTACAAGGGGAGGACCAGGTCCGTTAAGCTTGGATTTAACTGAAATTTAAATATGTTGTTACGCACCCCTCCCAGTATTATATGGCATAGTAACTCATATTAATGGGCATTAGTTTACGAGATATAATCATTTCAAGTTAGTTATATAGGCTGTTGATGTATATTTACAAATTCAGAGAGTGCGACATTTAAGTAGTCAACATGGTCATGTAGGTAAGTCAGTAAATTACAATGCTGAAGGTTCCAGGTTCACACCTGCTCCTTTCCCACTTTAATTTTTTTAAACACGTTTTTGAACAAGTTATACAAACATATGAAACTAACTTTGATTTTTAAAAACATATTTTTATAATTTTTTGCATATTATATTTCATTTGAGGAAGGTAACAAATTATTTATTTTTAATAAGTTATTATTATGTTATTATACAGGGTGGATACAAAAATGAGCCTCCCCCTTTTATTTTCGTAACCGAAGCAGATATGTCAATTTTGATGAATCCAATGAAAAGGAAAGTGTGGGTGGATTGACGAAATCCATAATGCACTTTTCGTCATCGCAAATATGAAAATTAGGACACATTCAAATCCTATCTTAAAAACCGTAACAGATACATGAAAAATTCCAATTGAAGACTTATTCAGCATGGAATTACGAACAAAACCAAAAAAAATATCCAAAATCCGATGAAAGGATCACCAAAAATCGCATGGTTGAATTTTTTAGTTACCTCCCTATGCACTTCACAAAGGCATTTGAATATTCAACATGCAAATCAAAAAGTTACCAAAAGTTACCATAATAACATTCACTTTCATGAGGAAAAGCAAATAAGCATGCGTCAGCATACCCAAGACAGAACAATTCCAGGATGGCAAGCTACACTGTTCCTGAAATTGTGACTGTTAGTGATACGTTCATCGGATTTTGGAAATTTTTTTTTTGGTTTGTTCGGAATTCCATGCTGAACAAGTCTTCAATTGGAAATTTTCGTGTGGCTGTTACGGTTTTTAACGAAGGATTTGAATGTGTCCTAATTTACATATTGGGATGATGAAAAGTGCACAATGGGATAAGTCTCCCACATCTTCCTATTCATTGGATTCAACAAAATTGACATATCTGCTTCGGTAACGAAAATAAATAAAGGGGGGGTGTCCTTTTAATAATAACTTATGAAAAATAAAATTGTTACCTTCCTTAAATGAAATATAATATGCAAAAAATTATAAAAATATGTTTTTAATAATTAATATTAGTTTTGTAAAAAATTTGTTAAAAAACGTGTTTATAAAATTAAATTAAATTGGGTACAGAGAAGTATTT
The DNA here is from genome assembly GCA_023313115.1 of Rhysida immarginata. Lineage (NCBI taxonomy): Eukaryota > Metazoa > Arthropoda > Chilopoda > Scolopendromorpha > Scolopendridae > Rhysida > Rhysida immarginata. Next base: position 46,091 of record JAHWFO010056767.1, read on the forward strand.
AAACCAAGGACCTTTGGTATTGGAATCTCTCGACTTACCCACATGACCACGTTGACAACTTTAATGTCTTACTCTGAATTTGTAACTGTACAACTATAACTTTCTTAACTAACTTTAAATGATTATATCTTGTAAACTAACGCCCATTAGCATGAGTTACTATGCCATATAATACTGGGAGGGGTGCGTAACAACATATTTAAATTTCAGTTGAATCCAAGCTTAACAGACCTGGTCCTCCCCTTGTTAGTACCTGGAATTAGTCTTGTCCTTAGACATTTAAATAACAGTGAAAGAGGAAATAGCTTGATAGCTCGAAGACTAACTGAATTTATAGACACGACTCGTGTGTCCAGCCTCGACTTGTGATTTCCTATTTTGATGAACTGCACCGTTTAGTAGTAATACTGCCAAATAGACAATTTCTCTTTTAACTATGAATTTTCATAATAGAGAGATTTATTAGAAATTGAATAGAACTTTCGACGTTCCTTTTCTTACAATTTAACTTGGTACCAATAATTTTTTTCTTTTCTTTTTATTCGCCCCATAGGATCGATCCCAAAAGTTATTAAATCAACCCCTGCGAAGTTGTTAGAAAGGTGGACGAATCAAACCTTTTGTGTGAGAGTACGATTTCTTTCACAATCAGTCACCGAGCTCAGAAGAGCGTTGACACGAAGTTAGAGAGTAATGTTTTGGTTGGTGTGGGGGCTGTTGGGTGTTCTGCTCCAGTCTGCTACAATACGTATGATGCACTGATACACACAATACATTTCGGGCTGTTCTTGAGTGAACCGGCAGCTGCAGTGATTTTGTAATTGGTGATTTTGTAATTGAGGCGCCTGTAGCACTGCTCAGTATAAGGATCTGTCTTTTAGCTCTTGTACTGAGTTTTTTGGCCGTCCTGGTCGTTGTTTTTCCATACATTTCTGGGTTAACAAGATAAATGTGGACTACACTCTTTGCTTTACTAATAAGAGCGGTAATTACACGTTCTGGCTTTCAACATTTTTGATATGAATCAATTTGACCTTTTGATGATATTTTAGTTGTTGGCCAGAAACCAGACAAATGCATTATTGTGCATGCCTTTAAATAGTCCATGTAATATGACATTCATTAAAGCAGTTGGTATTTATTTACATGGACTTTTCCGTCCTGGTCTCAAACGTTTTCCCGACTGTTCTATAGCAAAATATATCGTTTGTTTTATTTTTGAATGTTTTTTTGGAAATAGATGAGGTTAAATATGATAATAATTATGTGTATTTTTATAATTTAATTTGCTTTTTTTCTGAATTGAGGTGGTCTCAAAACTTTTTTCCAATTCTGTATAAATCGTAACAATTTTACCTCTAGAACACGATTATGCACACAATTATTTTAATGGAAAATTGGCATTTGAGAGTTATAAATCGTTTCATATTTTCATTTTTAAAGAAATGTCGCTACCGCCGACTACGTAAGATTCAAAAAGATCATGCATACATAAGTAAATAAACGTAACCTTCATTAATGTTTAAATTCATGCCTTGTAAGGAATATTATACCATTAAGAAAATGTGTAGCACATTTGTGGAATAATATTTGTCATTATAATATAGTACTGTCTCCTCGTTGTAACTTTTTCATTTTTAACCAAGACTTGAAAAATTTTGGTTTCAAACAATCATACCGTATTCACAAAAAAATTCTGAACGATTACAATGAACAAAGAATTATGCAGTTATTAAAAGATCTGAATAGTTATTTATTACTTTGCAATGGCCACGAAGTAATGGCTAAATAAACATTGTATGATATCCATTTGGTTAAAAGACTGAAAATATCTAATTGTTAATTAATTCCTGGTCATTAAACACATTAAACGCCAAGTTTTACTGTCAGAAACCCTGCTTACATTATAGTGATGCCAAATATGTGAAAAATAATTAAGATATTCAATATATTTTTCCATGTATCTGCACTATAAAAAAGATAATGATGAAACCTTTTCTTTTTGTGAAAATTCTACATTAAGTGAGATAATATTAGTTTCTGATAATCTAACAATGAAACAGAAAAAAGATTAGATACTAGATAATATAAGTTTTATCCTTCTATCATAAATGAATATCGTTATCTTAAAAAAAAAATTGTATTGTTAATTTAGATTATTACCAAATTGCAAGCCTTTTTTTTAAATTAAATGTTCACAGAAATTACTTTTCATTTTATTTCGCTGATAAGAAGAAAAGAAAAAAATCTACAAAAATGTAGGCTCCCTTCCTTATCAAGTCAATTATCATTCTATTTCATTTATGAAGCAACGATCACAGGACAACTTAGATTTACTTTCAGCTTCTGTAAAATAAATATGGCTGAACATATTTTACCGGATTTAAAAATCAGCGTAGAAAATCAGCAAGAGGACATTTACAAATTACTTAGTATCATCAAGCCGTCATGGAAAACTGATTCCACAAAAATTGAGGTATTTTTTTCTCTTTATTTAATTTAAAATGTTGCTGAAATCCAAACTATCAATGCAATCGTCCATCTGTTTTTTTGTATCATCATTAGTTTAGTTCACGTTTCTTGACCTTCAGCGATAGCATCGTTTATAATTTCACTTTAAGATGAAAAAAAAAAATTAGAGCATCGATTTAATATTATTTCGATCATGTAAGGTCTCTGAAATTACTGTAAATGTTTATACAAAAAGATTATACTTTTTTTATAAATAATTGCAAGTTTTTTTATAGCCAACCGAAGACGTCAGCACAGCTTACTAAAAGCAAGAATCTATACGAATTGAAATTTTCAATATATATTATGAAATCTTGCGATATGCTTTTGAAATAGAAAACCAATTTAGATAAAGTGTAACTGCAGCCTAGATGTATATTTCAAATGTTACTAATATTGTAAGTAGTTGTGAGTTATGAAATCAGAATAACAATTTGAAAGCAACTCTATGTATATTTTAGTGTGAAAAATTAACGTTATTTCTGTACTTCTTTCAAAACATTTCAAAATGTGAACAGCCGTTCTAAATTTGGATGATGAAAGCGCGTAATACGAGGTGCGATCCAAAATTTCCCCGGACTGAATCTGTATAACGGAAACCTGATGTGGTAAGCAAAACATGGGTTCTTCATCACGCGCCCGCCCGCCATTCATTGAGCACGCAATAGTTATTCACCAGGAATTCAATGACCATCCTCTACCACCCACCTTATTCACCAGAATAACTATGAATTGAGAGTAGGACCCACTGCCACGAAATATTTGTGCAACGTCAAAAACTGAAAAACCGCAATACAACGTCAACAACTTCTAACCAAACAGCATCTATACATGGAAGAACTTTTTCATTCATGATGAAATTTCGTACCCCAGCTCAAAAAACAATACCTACTGCCATCCATCATTTCCATTCAAAAAGTGGGGCGGCCATCTTTATACTGCTGCTGTGACGTTGTTTGCTTGTCTCTACTTTCCTGCCACCTCCCGGATATTTCTGCAATTCATTTTTAAGGGATTTGCAGAATTACGACATTGCGGGGCGAAATTTAGAATTACGAGTATAATTACAATTTTCCAGTTTTCATTTGACTCACTCTCGTACTATATATGTTTTAAAAATTTTTTCTTTACCAGATTCTATGTACCTTCAACCGTTTATTCACATAGTTTCCATGTTTATTTAAGCACTTGCCATAGCGCTCAATGCACTTCCGCATGATCACTTTATAGAACCTGCGGCCGGTGATGAAAACCACCGCATAAATGCCGGCTGAGGATGATCTCCTTTAGCTCACGGAACAGGTGGTAGCCACTGGACGCGAGGTCCGGACTGTAAAGCGGGTAATCAAGTTGTTCCCAACTATTCAGATCATTTATTTGGGAACAACTTGACCACCCACCTTATACTCCGGACCTCGCGTTCAGTGGCTACCACCTGTTCTAGTATCTAAAAGAGATCATCGGCAGCCTGCATTTTAGCGACGATGAACAAGTGAAAACTGCCTGACTTTCTTTACCGGCGCCAGCTTCTATGAAATGATCATGCGAAATTAGATTGAGAGCTATGACACGTGCTTAAGTAAACTTGGAAACTATGTGGAAAAACGGTTAAACGTACATAGAATCTGGTAAAGAACAAATTCAGAAAATATATATGGTAATTATGTTTTGATTGCAAAACGGACCTTACCTTACGAATAACCCTCTTATCATACGTTGAAGAATCTAACTAAATTAAAGAATATAACTCATTACCTATGTGAAAAAATTTTTAAATTCATTAAAACTTATTAAATATACAATTTTCAATTATCAATTCTTAAAAATTTTTATTGTCGTTAAATCGATAGAATTGTAGGCAGTTATTGAAATAACTAGCACAGGACCCGGCGTTGCCCGGGATAATTACGCTTGAAGTTGTTGCAATTTCCTTTCATCTTTCGATGTCTTGAAGCAAAAATTGGCCATTCATCACTTTGTATAGTCTAGCGGTCGCCGATTCTTCTATTTACTTGCTTGCCATTTGCTCAATACAGCACGGAGCTAAAGGAGTGCTTCCTCTATCGTCTTTCACTCTTTCTCAATAGTCTGCTAACTCATTATCTCCAGTTACTGATCATTTTTAAAGATTATCAAGAAATTGTTAAGTACTAAGAATTCTCTTTTCTAAGAAAAGCCTGAATAACAGGAATTCTATGCATTGAATTCTATATTGCACAAAAAATGCCTTGCATTGTTGGTCATGAGACATATATTGTTGATCCTTGCATAGCGTTGGTGCATTGCGTGTTGACGCCACTGTTGATACCTATTGTTGCACAAATTTTGCCTTGCATTGCTGGTCATGAGATATTTATAACTAGCAGAGGAGCCGGCGTTGCCCGGGATAATTACGCAGTAGGTAAACATAACAATCTCAAGAAGTTAAATAAACCAAGGTCCTGTTTGTCAGAAAGGAGCAAACCAAGGCAATCAGGTCAACAGACTTGATCAAAAGTCTTTTGAACGTCAAGAAAGATGTTACCACCAAACATAGAAAGATTGAGAGGACCGTTCAAATCAGCAACAAGCCTCCATACCTGGAGCTGACAGAAGTGAGCTATGCGGAAGCCAAATTGCTCTTCACGAATAAGGTTGTTTGCCTCGCAGAAGTCGTTGATTCTCTTGAGAATAGTTCGCTCAAAGACCTTGGAGAGCACTGGCAGTAAGCTAATGGGCCTGTAACTGATGGGAAGAGTAGGATCAAGTCCCGGCTTGAGAATAGTGAGGATGATTGAGTCCTTCTAGGCGTTAGAGAAGTGACCGTTTAGCCAGCAGTCATTCATGATCCTGGTAATAATGCAAACAACATTAAGAGGCAAATTCTTCAGAGCACTGTTGGTAATGGTGTCGATGCCGGCTGCTTTTTTGCTTTTCAGGTGCTTAATGGTGTTCAAAATCTCAGAGGTGCCAATGATATTAGGATGAGTATGAGCGTGTTGAGAGAAGCCAAACTTGTCACATACTTCCTTGACTTCACTAGTAATATTAACCAGACAGTCCTCCTTGGGCGTATTGAAATGACTTTTCAATGAGTCAGCGATGAGTTGAGCCTTGTCCTGGTCACTGCTAACAAAATCGCCGCTTTCTATAAGTAGAGGAGGTAGTTCAATGGCCCTGTTGCTTTTAAGGGCCCTGACAGTATTCCAAAGAGAATTGTCTTGGACGGACAGACTCTTGATCTTGTTATTCCACCTTTGATTCCGTAAGTCCTGGATCTGCTCGTTTACTTTCCACGATAGCCTGTTGTATTTGCCTTGAAATGCGGGAGGCTGGTACGTTGCCACAGTCTTCTCTAAGTATTTTTTCCTGAATAGTCTGCCTGATGCGGGGAGGAAGCTCAAGATGGTCTGGCCACTTGTAATCAACTGGAGAAGCACTAGCTTCGGAAGCCATGAGAATGGTGCAAGTGACATTTATGACATTTTCGTCGATGTCATTGCTACTGTCTGGATCCTGATATGGAATGCTACTATCTTTTAAAAGTTGCCTAAACAATTTCCAGTCCTGCTTGTAACGAAGATTTACTCTCAGATCGATATTTATCTCCTCGAAATTTAAAGCATCAGGGAGGTGGTCAGATGATAAGGCATTCACTGTGTATATGTAGTATGGTTTAAAAAACTCCTTGAGGACAGCTATGTCAAGCACATGACTAACAGGTGAGTGATCATAGTAGTATGTATCTTCAAGGGGAATGACGATGGAAGTGTCAATCTGGTCTAACATGTATCTATAGAGTACTGAGCCGCTCTGATTTCTGCATCTAGAATTCTAGTGAGGGTGCTTAGCATTTAAATCACCTGCCATAACAACTGGTATGGGTCCGGACAAAAGCTCATCGAGGTCGCGAGGGTCGAGTTTGTGCCCTGGAGGGTTATATACGCAAGAAAACTTGACCTCACCAACGTCAACATCTTTAAGGATAATGGATACTGCTTCCATTTTCACTAAATCTGGAGTGGCGATCTTAGTATGATGATTGCCTTTTCTGATAACAATAGCTGCCCCTCCAGAGCCTGGATAAGTAGCTTTTTTAGGGGTGCTATCTTTTCTGTATATATATTAACCTGGCAGGGTGAAAGATCTGCTTTGCTTGAGGTGAGTATCGCACAAAAAGGGTACTCGATATTCCAACTTGTGAGGAAATCATAGAACTTGTTGAGGGGGATCCCTCGCATTCCAGATAGTGCATCGTAGTTTTCCTTTCTTTCAGTACTTTATACGGATGTCTAACCATGATTATTTCCTGCTCTCAACTGGAGTAATCGTTGCCACTTTCTTTCAGCATATTCATTAAGGTTCTCAGAAATCTTTGAATTTTAGCCAGTTCTTTGTGGTCAACAGCTCCCTTACCAACTGAAGCAGAGGTAACGGAATCGAAAGATCTACCTTCAACTACCTTAGAATTTCTATTCCTATTGACTTGTGGGTATTTGGGGCATTTTGTATAGCTGCTTGTGTGCTGGCCTTCACAGCGAATACATTTAGGCGAGTCTTTATCTTTTATATTCGTACAGTCCCTTGATTGATGATCGCCTGCGCACTTGTTGCAACGTGGTGACTCGGTGCAACCCTGAGACACGTGCCCAAAACGTAAGCAATTGTAACATTGCAATGGCCCTTTGTTACCCCTAAATAATTCAACTGCTACAGCAAGTGGAACGATACGTTTCAGATTTAGGAAGGACTAGAGCGATATGTTCAGTGTTTTTGAGGAGGACTAGAACCACTGGCATCTCGACAGCCCCGTTTGCTTTTTTAAGCCTAATTGCTTTGTACGGGAAGTACTTGGCACTTCTGAGGTCTTTACAGAAATCTTCGATGTCGTATGTTTTGTCAACGTTACGAACAACGTATTTCAGTAGCTTATCAGATTTTAGTTGGTGGTGTTGGATTTTAAGAACATCATTCCTTTTGATTCCAGAAACTAGAGTTTTGTGCGTTTCTTCGTCATGAAATTTGACCTTAATGGTGTCTAACGTTTCCTTCGTTGGCCGCTTCCAGGTAAGTAGAAACGTTTTCAGGATTTACCACTATCATGGGTGAATCAGAAGTAATGGGAGAGCCTATAAAGTCCTTGATAATATTGCCAAGGTTAGCGAGGCTATTGGCAGTCTCTAAACCTTGCATTTTGAACATCCTTTATTAAATTATCAATTTTACTGCCAAGTTCCTTGGACAGTGATTCCACCCTTGATTCTAACTCTAGATACTTATTGTTCAGTTCAGTACGTAATGCCTCAAGTTGTTCGTTAATGATAATATCAAATGCTAGAAATCTCGGATCCTTACAGGCATCTTTGTAGGCCAGTTCACAAGGTAACACTTTACCATCAGCATACTTAACAGTACATGAAGAAGAAGAAGATTTTGACGCCGCGCCTGATGTCATCATGAAGCACGTGTGGTGCGGGGATTTGCCGTCCTAAGAAGGACGCACCTACTCAGAACGACACAGTTTAAAAGACTTAAAAAGACCCACCTTGCACTTCGAATCCACCGATGCATTCTCAATAGTAACCATGGTCAGCACTTTACACTTCAAAATCACTACCAGAAGTCCAAAAAGAGCGGTTGACACACATCCATGATACAGACGATCTGCATACCAGCTTTCGTTAATTATCAACAATCGACAATCGAACAGTGTAGTGTAAAGAAAGACGCGAGTGGTCCAGGAACCAAGCTCACTTTGCACGCTCGCCCAAAGAGTAAACCAGAGGAGGTACACTGAACTGGGAGAGAAGCCTGATGAACCTCTTTTGTCCTCCAGAGAATAAGTCCCAAGAAGGGACGAGAGTCAGATTGTAGATTGACGAATAAAGTTACCAAAAATCAGCAGGATCTAAAAGATCCAATAGTGGGGGAAGAAGGCCTTGTTAACGTCATCAAAGCAGACATCCAGGATATGGCGGGGTCTTCGAAACCTGAGGGGACTTTTAACAACGAGTGGATGGTCCAGGATACCAGAAACCAGGGTGTTTTCATGATTCTCTGTCTTGGATAGCATGTTCTTCAAAAGAGTCTGGACAAAGGTCCCTATGTGGGTCATCCCCAAATCCTTATAGATAGAGTGGTTGTTGGCAACTCTTCTATCAAGTTAAGCAATGGACTGGAGAGCAACATTTTGGAAGGTCTGGAGATCCCTCCACCTAGAAGCCCAAGCAGGCATTCCAAGAAGTAAAATAGTACGAATCACAAGCTTGTATATCAAGAGTTTGTTATCCACACGAAAAGCGCTGTTTCGCCTCGGAAGTGCAATCAAACTGAACCTCGCATTCTTTGCTTTGTTGAGCGCGTATTGGACTTGGTCGTTCCAATTTAGTTTGGAGTCGATCATGACACCAAGATATTTGTAGCTTTTTACCCACTCAAGTTTCTTGCCAAATAAGAAGAGGGGCTTTGGAGGGTTTTTGCATTTGCGAGTGATATACATGACCTTGCACTTTTTGACATTCAGCTTTAATCGCCACTTTGTGAACCAGATCTCGCACTGATGTAAATCTTTTTGAAGTCGAGTGATGACATGTGCTGGGTTTCGTGCCCAGGTCATGATGGACCCGTCGTCAGTAAATAAGTAAAGATTACACTTTGCAAACTTGGGAAAGTCATGGATAAAGAAGTTGAATAAGGCTGGCCCCAAGACAGAGCCTTGGGGTACACCAGCATTAACATCGCAGGGTTCAGACAAGTAGTCCCCAACCTTAACACGAAAAGTCCTCTTTGACAGGAAGGAGCAAACCAGAGCAATTAGATCGTCAGGGAACCCGTAGGTAATCATTTTCTAAATGAGCCCATCATGCCAGACTTGGTTAAAGGCCTTTTGGACATCGAGGAAAACGAGACCACCAAACATAGAGAGGTTGAGAAGACCGTTTAAATCAGCAACGAGCCTCCATAACTGAAGCTGACCAAGAGTGGCCTGGACGGAAGCCACTACTAATGAGGTTGTTTGCCTCGCAGTACTCGTTGAACCTCTTGAGTATAGTGCGCTCAAAGACCCTGGAAAGCATGGGCAACAAGCTAATGGGCCTATAACTTGTGGGAAGAGCAGTATCCAGTCCAGGTTTAGGAATAGTGATGGTGACTGAGTCCTTCCAGGCACTAGGGAAATGGCCGCTAAGCCAGCAGTCATTCATGACCTTAGTGATGATGCAGATAACACTGGGAGGCAAATTCTTGAGAGCACTGTTGGTAATGGTGTCGATGCCGGCTGCCTTTTTGCTTTTCATGCGCTTTATGATGTCCAATATCTCAGAGGTGCCAATGATATCAGGAGATCCAAGAGCGCCCTGTGTTTGGCTATACCTATCACACACGTCCTTGACCTCACGAGTGATATTGACCAGGTCATCCTTTTAGGGCGTAGAGAATTGGCTCATCAGTGAATCAGCGATAATTTGTGCTTTGTCCTGGTCATTGCTAACGAAATCGCCACCCTCTGTAAGCAAAGGAGGGAGAACAATAGTCCTGTTGCTTTTAAGGGCCCTGACCATACTCCAGAGAGAGTTATCCTGGACGGACAGACTTTTAACTTTGTTGTTCCATCTTTGATTCCTTAAATCCTTAATCTGATCACTTACCTAGGGGGATAGCCAGTTGTACTACGTCTTGAAGTGGAGAAACCTGGTACACTGCCAAAGTCTTTTGATGTGGTTTTTTTCGTGGATGAGTTGCCTGATGGACGGAGGAGTAGCACTAGCATTTGTAGCCATCTTGATGGAGTGAGAGACCTTTTTGATATTTTCGTCAATGTCACTGCTGGTGACGGGATCCTGACAGGAAATGTTACTGTCGTTCATAAGTTCTCTAAAAAATGTCCAGTCCTGCTTATAACGAAGATTTATTCTCAGGTCGATATTTATCCCCTCAAAATTTAGTGCAACTGGTAGGTGATCAGATGATAAGGCATTTACTGTAAAAATATTGTAGGGTTTGAAAAACCCCTTGAGAACAGCAATGTCGAGCACGTCACTAGTGGGTGAGTGATCACAGTAGTATGTATCTTCAAGAGGGACAATAACGGAAGTGTCGATCTGATCTACCATGTACCTATATAGTACCAAGCCTCTTTGATTAGTGCATCTGGAGTTCCAGTGTGGGTGTTTCGCATTCAAATCACCCGCCATAACGACTGGGGTGGGCCCATACAGTAGTTCATCTAAGTCGCGAGGGTCTAACTTGTGCCTGGGTGGATTGTATAGGGAAGTAAACCTGACCTCTCCAACATCAGCATTTTGATGACAATGGAAACTGCTTCCATATTTACAAAGCTAAGTGTGACAATCTTAGTTTGATTAATACCTCTTTTTACAACAATAGCTACCCCACCAGAGCCTGGATCTGAAGATTTTTAAGGGGGCCTATGTTTCCGGTAAACATAGTACCCTGGTAGATTGAAAGCCTTACTCTGTTTTAGATGGGTTTCGCACAAGAAGGCAACATCAATGTTCCAGCTTGTGAGGAAATCGTAGAACTCATGATACTTGCAAGGAATGCCCCTCGCATTCCATATAGTGCAACGTAGCTTACCTTGATTTATAACTTTGTAGGGGTGTCTATCCATGATTATTGTTTCGTGTCAGTTTGAGTGGTCTGCGGCAACACTTTGCCACTATCCTTTAACATATTCATTAGATTACTCAGATACCTTTGAATTTTAACCATTTCGTCGTGGTCAGCGACTCCCTTACCAATAGAAGCAGAATCAACGGATACAAAAGTTCTTCTTTCAGCTACTTTGGAAGTTTTACTCCTTCTAACTTGTGGGTATTTGGGACATTTAGTATAACTCGATGTGTGCTGGCCTTAACATCGAATACATTTGGAGGGTCTTTACCTTTTATATTGGTGCAATCCCTTGAATGGTGGTCGCCCGCGCACTTGTTGCAATGCGGCGACTCGGTGCAGCCCTGGGACTCGTGCCCAAAAATAAGCAATTGTAGCATTGGAAGGGATTCTTGTTGCCCCAAAACAATTAAACTGTAACAGCAAGTGGACCAATGCGCTTGAAACTTAGGAAGGATTTATTATGCTCGGTGTTTTGTAGGAGTACTAGAACCATTGGCATCTCAACTTCACCATTTGCTTTTTTAAGTCTAACTGCCTTATCGGGGAAGTAGTTAGCGTTTCTAAGGTCTGAGCAAAGATCTTCCATGTCATACGTTATATCTACATTACGGACAACGTATTTTAACAGTTTCACAGATTTGAGCTGATGATGCTGGATTTTAAGCACACCATTCATTTTGATTCCTGACACGAGGGTTTTATGTGTCTCCCCATCATGGCATTTAACCTTGATAGTGTCTGAGCGTCCGGTATGTGCATTAATTTTATCTAACGTTACGTGATTTTTTATCTCATTTAGCACTTCCTTAATCGGTTTCCCGTGATGTCTAACGATAATAGGGGGAGAGACGATGAATGTATAAGATACAGGAACCAATCAAATAAAATGTAATATAAAGCATAATACAAAAGTAAAACCAACAACGAATTACAAAATATTTCTAACCATAATAAACAAATAAAATATCACAACCAACTAGAACATCCTTCATAGCAAGTGCAATAAAAACAAGAACCCCCCCCCCCCCCACCTA
>JAHWFO010056767.1:58348-125568 GCA_023313115.1 Rhysida immarginata
ACCTAAACTAAAAAAAACACTCCATTTTAAAAGATTATCTGGTACAGAGGGTAGATTATCACGAGCGATAATCTGCGGCACCTACTCCTACGAGGGAGTTTTGCGCCATCCCATTAATAACGACTGCTACGAGCCGTCGGGACCGACGGCTTAACGTGCCCTCCGAAGCACGGGGGGTTTCATGATGGAAAAGCTGCTGGGGATAAACGAACCAGAGGCTGTCACCAACTGCTGGAACACCAGCTATGGTCAATCGGCAAATGGGTCAGACCAAAGTCCCCCAACAGCCGCGCCCCAAATAGCTGTCCCGCCAGCGGTGGCCCTCAAGCCCAGGCCGTCACCCAACCAGCAGCTGGCCGCGCCTGAAGTTGCTGAACTCCATCGATTGGCAAGCCAACCGACGAGACAACCAGGCCACGGCCACCCTCATTTTAAAAGATTACTACAAAATGTTAATTGGCACACCGATGGATAGTAGTGTTAGCCTCTTTTTGGCAAAGCTGTATATTAGAAAACTTGAAAACGTAGAAATCAACAAGGTTAGTTACTTCCCTTCGGTGCGGCATAGGTACGTCGACGACGTTTTTGTATTTTCAACTCCCAAAAAAATGGACATTAATGAATTTTTAGCCGCACTGAATAAGCTATGCCCACATATCAATTTCACAATGGAGGACGAAAAAGATAAGAGGGTACCGTTCTTGGGCCTCTTAATCATACGATCTGTTAACAAGCTGAACTTCGTGTTTTATTGAAAACCGAACTTCACCCCAGTCTACATCAGAGAAGTTTCAAATCATTGTGCCTCCCACAAATTAGCGGCATTCCACCATCAGGTCAGAAGGGCACTATTGTTGCCTTTGTCAAATGAATCCAAAAATAAGGAGATGGATCTAATTAGAGCTTTTGCTAAAACTAATGGCTACAAAGAAAAATTGGTGGATAAATTGGCCGAAAAAATTAGTAAAAATCTCAACATCGATAAGGTCATAACGCTGAGAAAGGGGAAAAATGTCGATTTTAAGAAAGTGCTAGTTCTTCCCTTTAACTATGCATTAAACAAAGGGTTAAGGATTTTATGTAAAGGGTTTGATTATAAAATTGTTTACAAAAGCGGGAACAGTATAAAAAACCGCTTAGCTTGATAAAAGACAAAATTCCAATAGAAGAGTGTCCGGGTGTTTATAAATTTAAGTGTGCGTCGTGTGATCGTTTTTATTTGGAAAGCTCACAGAGAGGGGTAAAACACCGAATGAAAGAACACATATCCTATATAAAAAAGCAAAGCTAAGGGTTTCTTCTTTTTTAACCATATAATTAATGATAAACATGACTTTTCTACTGACTAGTTCAAGGTCACACATAGATGTAGAGACAGAAAATTGTTATTTTTCTTAGAATCAATTGAAATTGTAAAAACTAAAACAACCAATAATATCCTTAATAGTGACGATGGCTCTGTGCCAGTGGCAGAATGGTTGCCTTTAGCTAATTTTTTCCTAAGTAAGCTGTTTGGTGGCATTGAGTTCGTTTGAAATTTGTTTTCGTTCTTGGTTTAATTTGTGGCTCTTTTAAGCGAAGTGTTTTCGGTCCAGAATATTTGAGTGTCTCTTATAAGCGGAGCCCCTTGTGAGGCTCTTTTAAAACTAGAGTTCTGGCATTTCACGGGTTTCTTCGCTGGCGAATATAATGCAGGCAACGAACTCTTCAAAGATAGTGATAGGTGGAAGGTAGACGAGTGCCTTCATGTGATCTCACAAGAAGAAGTCTAGGGGAGTAAGATCGGGTGACCTGGGAGGCCATGCAACTGGGCCATCTCTACCAATCGCAGTAGGGACAGGATAAGTGGGGTTTCACTATAAACTTGAGCAGGGAGAGATACAATCAGAAGATTGCAACTTTTGTGAATGATTGCAATTAATGTTGTGTGAACATCCCTTCATCAGGAATTTTTAATGCATGCACATGTGTTCATCATGTGCAATCTTTATCATAATTAACAGTGTAGTCACTTCTCTCCTCCATAGCCAGATAATGGTAAGGCCCCAAACCCACATGTTATTGTGGAAAAAAAGTTTGTTAGGTGTCCCCTGTGTATAATATTTGGTAACACCCTGTATATTTTCGCTAAACCTTCCCGGAACTTAATTATTTCAACCTCAGAACTGAGCACATTTGTGGCATCTTCCCGTTCTCCCTAAATGCTTACATTCATGGAGAATCCTGGGGATTTATCGCAAATGACCTCGAGTGAAATAGGCCAATCTCTAGCTCATCTTCGGTATTTCTATAGTTAGAAGTATGAGCTCTTCCAATGCGCATCCTAGGAACCACGTCCGGACTTTTCTTTTCTAGTATGTCACGTATTTCTTCTTTTAGTATGCTGCGTGCTTCATCTAGTCTTCTCACCAGAGGAAGGAGCCAGTATACGTACCTAAATCGGACTGTTCAATTCTTGCTGGCCATGTTTCGGTCAGCGACAAAAAAGAGCCATATCTGTTAACTGTCCTCGTTAGCAACTTCACAAATGCATCCGTGGGGCAGTGGAAATCTTATCTACGTCAGCATTTTGCTTTGCAAAACGGATTTTGCTTATCGAACGGTGTTGGATCTTCAAAAGGGATTCACTCAAGTCTTTTTCTACATTGATCACCGTGTTTCATTTAGTGCATATCAGAGTTCTGCCAGAGTTCCTGCATGATACATTTATAATTCGCTAATGTGCTTTGAGTGAGGAGTCTCAGTCGGCGTTTCTTCCTTAATGTTGTTTTTGTGTTTTGTGATGTGCTACGGAGGAGATTAGTCACTTGTATTGTTTTATGAATACACCTTAGCTTTACTCGCAGGCAAATGGTCAATTGTGTTTGTTTTCCTTTAGTCCCTGATGGGACTTTCTGCTGCTTTACTTCCAGTGCCGTTCATTACGCATTGTGCTTGATGTCCCAACGAAGAGTAGGTTGGGCTTGTTCCAAGTCCCGTGAAGTTCTCGGGAAATCAATTTTACTTCATTGTGTTTCAGTTCGAAAAGTAGCGACGGATCTTAGATCACTTCTGTTAACGACCCGGTGCATCGTCATTTTCTATTTGTGTTATATTTGAATTAATTACCTCATAGCCTTTGATCTTGTATCCCACTATCCATTGCGCACAATAAATCTTTTTTATTTTATCGTTTAAGTGTCGCCTCTCTCTTCATTTTACTACATGATATAGGGGTTAATCAAAATACAATTCTCTAGGGAAACCTATCGTAAAATCTCGCCTTCTAGTTTTGAACCGTAAACACATTAGCCAATTAATAGCAGTGATAGCCAGCGCATGCTAAATATATTGCGGCGTTGAAACTCAGTTATGGCTGCCTCTCAGATTTCGAAAAAGACTTGATTGTTAGGGGCCTGTCTTCCCGGAGCCTCAGTAATAAAAATGGCCACCCTCGCAGGGGTTGGAAGAAGTGCTATGGCGACTATTATGATAGCCTATAAGAAATTGGGAAAGACATCATCTGCCAAAGACAACAATGGCCGAAAGTCGAAGGTCACTGATAGAGACAGAAGTGTTTTGAAGGGAGGTAGTCGAGGCCTGGTTGTCTCGCTGACGGCTTGTCTATCGGTGGAGTTAAGCAACTTCAGGCACGGCTAGCCATTGGTTTGGTGACCGCCAGTGTCTTGATGGACCCGCTGCTGGGAGGGACGGCTATTAGGGCAGCTATTGGGTCGGACCCTTTTGCTGAATGACCAGTGCTGGATTCCCAGCAGCTGCTTGTACCTCCACCAGCGGTTCTTCCATCTCGAACCCCCCGTGCTTTGGAGGGCACGTTAGCCGTCGGTTCCGGCTGCTACTGTCATCTCATAGCAGTCGTTACGTTACTGGGATGGCGGAAAATTCCTCATACTCACGGAATATGCGCCCAGATTATCGTTGTTAGCCAATACAGCGATAATCTCCCTCTGTACTGGACGAAGCACAAGACAACAGATCACAGGCAACATCTGATAAGAATACACATCTACAGGAAGCTTGTTCAACAAAAGCCATCCGGCGTAAACTGCATGCAGCGAACATACACGGCAGAGCGGCTGTTCCAAAACCAATGGTACTAATGACACGATGCAATCAATTGAAAGGACTTAAATGGTGTTATGAGCATAGAAATTGAACACAACAACAATGAGAGAATGTCATCTGGTCAGACGAATCACCGTTTACGCAATTTTAGACAAACGAACGTATTTACGTTTGAAGAAAGCCAGTATGATGTCGACTATCACCTTACTACTGTTAAACAAGGAAGGGGATAAGTGATGCTTTGGGGAGGGGGGGATGTTTTACAGTGGTCTCGGCCCACTTGTAGTCCTGCATGGGCGGATAACAGCACAGAAATCTGTTCGTGTTCTGCCCGGTTTATCTTCATCCAATGCTACAAATTGTGTTTACTGATGAACGACCTTGGGTTCCAAAAGATAATGCTCCTATTCACACGGCTCGAGTTGTTTGAGACTGGTTTAATGAACACGATGATGAATTACAACACCTCAACTGACCCTCTCACTCCCCTGATCTTAATATCTTTGAACTTTTGTGGGGGATTTTGAGGCGAAGCTGCGCAGTAAGTTTTCACCTCCAAGAACACTTTCTGAATTAAAGACCCTTTTGCGGGAGGAGAGGCTACGTATCCCTGTGACGGTTGTGCAAGACTTTTATTTGTCCATCCAAAGTTGGATAAAAAATGTAATTAATGCAAACGGAGGACCATCGCCATATTAATCAATATCTTGTCTCATTTCACAGGTTTTCATATTATTTTGTCCAACCTTTGTATGTATCGACGTTTGAGGTCTTTACAAAAGGGCCCGCTCACCGTTACTGATCTCAAGAGCATGATTCGAGGAAACGGGAAAATATGACGTGAAACCGAAAAGGGGCCGTAAACAGGTTGAACTGAAAAAAGAATCACGTTGCAATAGCAATAGTGGAGCAAATATTGGAGAATTAATATATGGTCATTTACTTTTTTTACAGTGCGGAATATTATCCAGCGAATACTACAGTTCAACTCCTAAAAGATAACTAATTCTCACAAATAAAGTGCCCTGGTGGTAGGTGGAGAACATTTGCTTTGTCCTTTCCAGCTAGGATGATAGCCGAGGACTCATGGTCGTAGTAAATTTTATGGACCGATGCGGTTCATTTTCATATGAATGAGATGGTGAATACCCAGAATAGCCATACTGTATTTGGTCTGTAAAAAACTCGTGTATGGTATATTTCACGTCGTCTTTCATCATAACATCCTGCTTTTTTGAACAAATCGCCGCATCTAGGTAAAGACGTGATTTGTTAACGCCTCTAGGTATGGGCAAATGCATGAAGGCGTTGTTATCCCCGCACTTCAGCAAATAAATTGTATGTATACACAATCTTTATGCAACATGGAGCATCTCTTCATATCGGTTTAAATGTTCAAAAGTTATTGCGTCATTATTTCTCCGATGAGATGGTAAGTAGCCCATGAGAGCATGGCCACCACGACACGAGATCTGACATCTTGAGATTTCTGGCTATAAGGATATTTAAAGGTTGTTTTTTATTATCAAAGACATGTTCCCAACGTAGCTGCATTAAAAATACGAATTACGCTACACGTACAAAAACTGTACCCAAGTCAGTTACGCTCTTCGTTTAAAACGTTGTTCATTGAATATACTCTTTATAACAGGGAAATGGAGGACACTTACTGTAAACTCCATGTAATTTTGCTCTAGGTATTGGTTACCTGCATAAAGCAGTGAATGCAGTGATTTTGTGTGACATTTCTTAAGTCACAGTCGGTGATATTGTAGCCTATAGACAGCTAAACATACGGCTATCTTTTTATCACACAAAGTTACAAATAAAACATTACGCTTTGTTTCTTAACTGCTGTTTAATGTCCGCAATTATTTGATTTCGTATCCAAAATGCAAATTAAAGAGACATTAGCCTAAAATATCACCCCAGTGGGAATATTTGAACTATATTTAAGGTGTCAAATCTATATGGTCAGGAATGTATTATATGCAGAGTGTAACAAAAAGGTACGGCTAAACTTTCAGGAAACATTCCTCATAGGTAGAGGAAGAAAATATGTTATTTCTACCTGGGTCCGGAAACAATTTATGTCTATTAGAAATTATTTTATACAAGTCTTCATGGGAAACATATAGGAACAGAACGTACCAGCATATTACATGAAACACTTTCTTACATGAAATGTTCCAAATGTACTCCATTAGCATGGATACTTGCATCAATCCGCCTTCGCATTGAATCCCGGATGCGCTGATGTATACCTGGAGAATTAGTAGCCTATCACAATACGGGCACGAAAACAAGCTGCATCTTGTACCGAGGTTACATACACAAGACTTTTCAAATGCCGCCACAATTAAAGGCCTAGTGGTGTGCTGGTACTTTCTGCTTCTATGAGTAATGTGTAATCCATGAAGAGTTGTAGAATATGCATTCTAACATGGAAATAAAGCGTTTACGAAACCATGTCCATATAACGTATTTTCTTCTTCTACATGTGAGGAATGTTTCCTGAAAGTTAGGCCTACCTTTTTGTTACACCTTGTGTACAGCAAATTTGGTTGCATTTGGCAAAAATACCTTTTTGGACTCAACCATCTATTTCTGTCAAATATCCAAATATCAGTGAGTGAAGTGTCCATTAGATACTTATCCGTCGGTAAAGTGTCCGTTCGATCATATATCCGTTGGTCAAATTCCCATGGCCAGGCGTCCGAGAATGAAATTCAAATTTAAAATGAAGACCTAGTTTACCGCAATGAAAATTGATAATTAGCATCTAATAATCTAATACCTGTTTATACAATAACTAATAAACACTTTGTTTTATTCGTATTACACATAGACTGTTATCATGGGGGGCAGCCGTAGCCCAGTTGTCTCACCTTGCTCAATGCAATGGTGGAGTTAAGCAACCTTGGGCGCGGCTAATCACAGGTTGGGTGACCACCTGGAAATTTCCATCTCCCTCCGTGCTTCGGAGGGCACGTAAAGCCGTCGGTCCCGGCTGCTGCGACCATCATACAGCAGTCGTTAAGATCATCATCACCCCCCAGAAATGGGGGTTGTGCGTAGGGCCGACCCCCCTGCCACATAAAAATGATACAAGGTCTAGAAACAAGCGGTGACGCTTGGGGCTAAGGGCTGTAAAGCCTATAAAAGGCCAATGATGATGATGATGATGACTGTTATCATAATAATAAATAAAACTTATTCTGTCATTATTTAACCATGCCTTTCTTGAAATGTCTATTAGCCATTGTCTGGAGGGTATTCATGCCGTATGTTTCGCTGCTATGAAGAAAAAGAACCCGAAGATTCTATTACAGTGCGAATCAGAAATCTTCTGGAAAGATTTATGGACCGTCCTGATAATGAAATTGAAATGAGAATGATACAGGTACTATATAAAATAAATGTTTATTTATGTATATTCTTATGTATGTATAGAGTAGTTGCAGACATACATAAAATTTGAAATCAAATTTAACGTACTCATTCTTCCGCTGTCACCGTTATACATGTATTGAGTTGGAAAGAAAGTTCCTGCACAATCACTGTACATTAGTAGATGGAGATATAAACTCATGTTTGTAAAAATTACAACACAGTAAGAGAATGACGCGATTATTCTGCAATTTTCAGCTAATGCAAATTATAGCACGTTATGTAAATGATTAAAATTTCAAAGTCACCACGCATGCGTGGGCTGAGTAGCACGCTCTGAACTGCTGCTGTAACAGTATAAGTAGAGGGCTGTAGCGGGATGTTGAAAAAAGTCTATGGTTATCTGCTAGTGGTAAACGTTAGGTAAGACGAAACAATGCCTCTTCGACGAAAGAGGGCGACATTTCAACAACTGACGCAATTTGAACGGGGGAGAATCATTGGCTTTTGTGAAGGAGGATTTTCTTATTATGAAATAGCAGCTTGTGTGCAGCGTAACAGCAGCCCAGTGATGCGAGTTTGAAAGCAGTGAACCGACGAGAACAGGACAACTCGGAAATCCGGAAGTGGACACCAAAAGGTCGCGTCCACGCGCGATGATAGACACCTGGTCCGCATGGCGCTGACGGACGGTACAGTTTCCTCTGGACAGTTGGCAGCACATTGGTCCACTGCTACAGGTGTATCCCTGTCTGCTTCGTCAATTCGTCGACGTCTGCTGCACCATGGACTGCGTGAAAGAACTCTTTTATACAGGATCCCCTGACGCAAAACCATCGACGCCTGCGGCTGCAATGGACTCATGAACATAGAGACTGGCATGCAGATTGGCAACAAGTGTTTTTTTCTGATGATTCCCGCTTTAATCTGTGATTCCATGATGGCCACATGCGTGTTAGATGCTATGCCGGTGAACGCTACCTTCCGGAGTGAATTATCGAACGTCATAGTAGGCGAACCCCTGAGTTATGGTCTAGGGTACGATTGCGTATCATGGACGATCTCAGCTGCTAGGAATTGTGGGTAATCTTAACAGCAATCGGTACATCAATGAAGTGTCGAAGCCCGAAGTCATTTCTTTCCTTCAAGGCATTCCTGGAGCGATCTTTCAACAGGATAATGCCCGCCCACATATTGCAAGGAACGTTCAAGACTTCTTTTCAGCAGAAGACAGCTTATGGAACGTGTGTGAGATTTCGTTGGTCAGCATCTCGCTTGTGATCCTCGTCCTGCCGGCTCTGTAGATGAACTTGTGGCACGCATACAAACAATATGGAATGCTCTTCCCCAGGCAGACATTAAGTATTTGTTTGACTCCTTGCCACGTCGTATAGCAGCACTTATTGCAGCGTGTGGTCGCTTCAACCAAAATAATATTCTTGAAACTCTAATCATTTATTTGTAACAATACAAGTCGTTTGTGTATTAAATTTCATTTAATTCTGATGATTCTTTCATGGTGTTGCACTTTTTACAAACATGAGTTTATATAAGCGCATGCCTGACACTTATTGGAATCGTTGTTTCCTTGCAGAATGGAGACCAGTGGCGGCTCGTAACTAAAATTTCTCGGGGTGCTGCGTCAGAAAATTGTAATTTTTTCACGAACTATGGAATAGCTACTGACATTAAGCTTAAGTATTATATAAAATACACGTATAAAGTAGTATTAAAGAAAAAATATACATTATATTGAATGTTATCGAAAATGAAACTGGGGATGCTGCAGTTCCGCAGTGCCTATGCACGAGGCGCTACTAGTGGAGACGCTATCCACACATTGAAAAAAAAACAGCAAGTGACTTTGTTCGCATAGACCCTGCACAACACTACTATCCAAGAAGCGTCGTTTTGATTTGCTGCAGATGAGAAATGTTGAATACACTCGAACGTTTCAAGTTGAACAGAAAAGGAGGCATCTGCACCACTGCAGGGAAAGACCGCCCTGCATCAAAAGATGCTCGTAGTTTGTTTCTGGGGGCATGTGAGGAGCATGATTCATTTGGAAATGTTGCCCCGCAATCAGACCATCAACGCCCACGTATACAGCAACGTGCGGTAAACTCAATTGCATAAAAAATATCCTGAAATTATTAAGGTCATCTTTCTTCACGACAACGCGTGATCACACGTTGTAAATGTGCCCCTTTCAAAACTTCTGGAGGTAGAGTCGGAAGTTCTCCCTCCCCCACCAGACTCGCCCGACCTTGCGCCTACAATGGCGAAATCTTCCCAACTGATTTAAACATCACAACTGGAGTAGTTGACCTCTTCGATGGCTTCAACACCAGTAACCTAAAAACAGGCCCACATACCCCAAAAATCAAAAAGCGGCCAAAAAATTTAATAAAACCACACCTCAAAAACAACTCTCAAAAACAACCCAAACTAGCTGCGTTTTACCACACAGGTAGCCATGATCTTCCCCGTCATTGGTAGCATGTGTTTGACAGTAACGATGAATACATTGCAGATTGTTATTGCCTTTCGCCACATTTTTTCGCGTATTTCGTCATTAATAACACTGGCCAACAAAATTTAAGATTTTTCTTGTGACAAAATGAAAGTGGGTGATTTTTGGTAGTATTTTTTCTGCTGATTACGAATATAATTTTTAAATTTCTCTAGCACGCACAGCTTTCTTGTTTTACAATGAAACATTCTTAAATCATTCAGTGTTTGGGGCCTGGTAAATTTCCTTGCGGCCCAAAAATATGGATAGTTAAACATTGTAGCCGTTTCTCTTCACTCCCATTACTTAACATAGAAATCTCGATGTGCATAACTTAGAAACTTGACTTGATAGAAAAAATCTAAAAGCAGATTCGGATTCTACACACAAATTACTACTAAGAACACTATGTGTGTTCTTCGTCACAAAATGTGTATTGACTAGTGTAATCATTGTGTGGGGACTTTCTTTCCAACCTTGTATTTGAAGCAGTTAAACGAGTTTTTTAATAATGAATGTCCTGAACATTTTTTTTTCTTTTTTTAGTACCTGAATAAAAAGGGCGAGTTTCCAAAGATTTACGCAATCTTTGAAAATGGATATTGCTATCAGTTTATAAAAGGCAGAGCCGTCATGAACTTCAAGAAAAAAGAGTTTGGCATAAATGATGAGATATTTGAGTAAGTGTTTGAAAATTTTTCCAAGTAAATATATGGCAATGTATGTTTTATTTTCATTCACAAATGTTTGATTTTAATGGATTAAAATTAATAAGATGCATGGTTGATTATTAATAACGATTATATTTAATTCAGTAAATAGATCCTTGCTGTTGATGTAAAGAAAATTTACTTTAGATTATGCCCACTTATTAAAAAGACTAAATACAGGGTGTCTAAGAATTCATTGTACAAACTTCTAGGGGAGTTAGTATGGGTGATTTTAAGCAAATAAGTTCACATGAACATGGGTCCGAATTTGAACGATAACTGAGATATGAACAGAACGAAAAATGCCGCCACCAAGATCAACAATTTAATAACTCAGGTTCTGTAAAGCCTATATTAATGAAATTTAGGGGAATAACAGGGTACATAAGACTGTGTATACCGTTAAAATTTGATAAAATTCCAACAAGAAGTTTCCGAGTTACTCATTTAACTTCATAACACGTGCTTACTTGTGAGTACTAACTAGCACTTGTTACAATTTTGACTATATAACTCGGAAACTTCTGGTTGGAATTCAATCAAATTTTAACGGTATACACAGTCTTATGTACCCTGTTACTCCTCCAAATTTCATTAATCTAGGCTTTACAGAACCTCATTTATTAACTTGTTGATCTTGGTTGAAATTAACTTTATTTCTATTCATATCATAGTTATCGTTCAAATTCGGACCCATGTTCATATGAACTTTTTTGCTTAGAATCACCAATACTAACTCCCCTAGAAGTCTGTACAATGAATTCTGAGACACCCTGTATATTCCATATAGTATCTCAAAAAGCCATGCACTATAGTGTAAAGATCAGTTCACATAACTTTTTGGATGTTTGCAGTCATGTTGCACGCTAAAATTCAGAAGTCTCATCCAAACGGAGCAAATACATTCCTCTTAGTATACTTGTGATATTCTTGCGTTTAAATGACTTAAAGAGACTTAATTTCCGCGTACTGTTTACTTGTGACAGTTTCTTTAGAGAATAAAGTCCCAACCATTTTGTCATCTAGCAACATAATTTGTTCACTTGCCCGTTCATTGGTATTCAATTCCAATATCGGTTTTCAGAAGAGCAATAACGTTAAAGCACAAACACGCAAGCCTTATTGTGCGTGAATTTTGGAAAACATATATGTAGTAGAATTGATTAATACGAGGGGCGTTAAAATTTGACCTGGACTTTATTGTTGATCAAATCAGGAAACTACACTCACACACCACACACACACACATACACGCACGCACGCACGCACACACACACACACAACAAACAGCAGTTGCTTCTGTACACATTTTTAGGGTTTTAGCATTATCTTTTGAAAGGATTGATCTAGAAGCTTGAAATTTTCTACACACGTAGGCCCTATATAGCAGACGGAGCGAAAAATATAGCGAATCCTCTATGGTGGACCAAACCATGTGTTTTTGTGGTTTCCCCAACTGACTTCCTTTCATGAATATGGAGTTTTTATTGCGTTTTAACAGATTATGACGTCAGAGTTTGAGTGTTTGACGTCAGAATTTAAAGAACTGTTTTTGAAGTATACCGAATCCTCCCGTTACTGGTCGTAATATTTTGATGCCATAATTTTTGAAAGGATTGACTTAGAGGCTTGAAATTTTCTACACACGTAGGCCCTATATAGAGGACGGTGCGAAAAGTTTAGCGAATCCTCTTGGGTGACCCGGGGCAACACCACCTAGACAGGAGGCCTGAGCACAGAAACGTCAGTATTGTTACATCACACAAAAGCGGCTATTGTTAATCATATTTCTACCAATAATAAGCCCTAAATTTGGCCGTTTGATGATGACGTCATAATGTATGACATTTCTGTGCGCAGGCCTTCTGTCTAGGTGGTGTTGCCCGGGGCCCCTCAGAGGCCACTTGTATGAATTTCATAGTTCCTTTTTTATCTTTTGAACAAATAAGGCAAAAATCCTGAAATTTCGTAAATTTGTAGTGCGTTTCTAAAAAAAATAAAAGCAATATACAAAAAAAGTGATAAAAGCCTCTAGGACCCCTCCAGAGTTCTCGAGGCCCCAAATATAATTGAAGTTATAACATTTGCAAGGAACGAACAAGGAACCTGAAATTTTGTATATTTATCGTGTGGTACTAAAAAAAATGTAGCAAATATACAAGAAATGTGATGTGGGCCTATGGGGCCTGCCAGAAGACCCCGAGGTCTCAAATACAAATCAAGTTATAACTTCTGAACGGACAGGTCTAGAAACCTGAAATTATGTATATTTTTAGTTTGGAACTAAAAAATATAGCCAATTTAGAAAGAAGCTGATATACGCCTCTAGAACCCCGCCAGGGGCCTCGAGGCACCAAATAAATTGAAGTTATAATATTTGAACGGAAAGGTCTAGGAACCTGAAATTTTATATATTCATAGTGTGGTACTAAAAAAATATTGCAAACATACAAAAAAAAATAATATAAGTCCCAGCAGAGCCCCACAGGCCCCAAACTCAAGCAAAGCTACAACTTTTAAACGAAAAGATCTAGCAATCTGAAATTTTGTTTACTTATAGAAAATTACTTAAAAATTTAGATAATACACACTAAAAACTGGTATAAACCTCTTGGGTATCGACAGGGGCCCTGAGGCCCCGATCACAAATCAAGCTATAACTTTTGAAAAAGAAATCCAGCAACCTGAATTCTTGCATATTAATGATGTGTTACTTAAAATTTTAGTTATTATACACTGAAACCTATATAGTCCTCTGCGGCCCTGTCAGGAGCCCTAAACACAAACAGATCTATAATGTTTGAACGAAAAGGATTAGGAATCTGAAATTTTGTATACTTATAGTAGTTTACTAACATACACTAAAAAATAGTATACGGCTCTTAGGTCTCCACAGGGGCCCTGAAGCCCAAATCACAAATCAAGCACTAACATATGATTAATAAAAAAGGCCTCAGAACTTGAAGTTTTTTATTTTTACAGTGCGTTACTTAAAACTAATACAAGGAGACTGGTATAGGCCTCAAGGCCTCTGGTATTTTAAAATTTACCTAATATATATTAAAAATTATATAACTCTCTTGTCAGGGGCCATGCGGCCTCAATCTCAAATCAAGCTAGAAATGTTAACCAGAAGTCCAGAAACCTGAAATGTTTTATATTTATAAT
Organism: Rhysida immarginata; assembly: GCA_023313115.1. NCBI lineage: Eukaryota > Metazoa > Arthropoda > Chilopoda > Scolopendromorpha > Scolopendridae > Rhysida > Rhysida immarginata. The sequence goes on from JAHWFO010056767.1 coordinate 72,194, forward strand.
ATGTTGCTTAAAATTTTAGCTATTACGGAGGGTTGATTCAGATAAAATGAGACGAGTTTGCAGTTCTGTTACGATGGTGTAATACCATGGCGCCACCATCGGTTGTGTTCAATGTGAGAACCACGTTGTTGGACTATCGCTTGGCACCGTAATTTCCACTGAAGTAGGCTGAGTTTGTGGGACTCCATGGGAAGTTCGTTCCACACCTGCTGACACACTTTCCATAGCCCATCAACGGTTCTTGGTCGGCGACTTCCGAGCCGTCGTTTCATGTCTATGGAGTTTTGATTACGTTTGAGCAATTTGTGACGTCAGAGTTTGACTGTTGACGTCAGAATTTAAAGAACTCTATGTGAAGTATAGCTAATCCACCCGCTACTATTCATATTATTTTGATACCATAACTTTTGAAAGAATTGACCTAGAGGCTTGAAATTTCCTACACACAAATTTCCGATAGGCCGTGTACAGTGTACGGTGTGAAAAATATAACGATTCCTCTAGGGTGGCTCGGGGATCCTCAGGGGCAACTTATATGAATTTCATAGTTTCTTTTTTATCTTTTGAACAAAGTGGGCAAATATCCTGAAATTCCGTAAATTTTTGTGTGGATCTAAAAAAATAAAACCAATATACAAGAAAAGTGATATAAGCCTCTAGGGCCCCGCCGGAGGTCCCGAGGCCCCAAATACAATTGAAGGGGGATAACATTTGAACGGAACGACCTAGGAACCTGAAATTTTGTATATTTATAGTGTTGTATTAAAAAATATAGCAAATATACAGGAAATGTGATGTAGCCTGTGCGGCCCTCCAGAAGACCCCGAGGCCTCAAATACAAATCAAGTTATAACGGAAAGGTCTATAAACATGAAATTTTGTAAATTTTTAGTTTGGTACTAAAAAATATAGCCAATATAGAAGGAAGCTGATCTAAGTCTCTAGAACTCCGCCAGGGGCTTCGAGGCATCAAATTCAATTGAAGCTATAACGTTTGAACGGAAAGGCCTAGGAAGCTGAAATTTTGTATATTCATAGTGTGGTCAGGGAATAAGGATAACTTTTGTCCCTATTCCCTGGAATGGTACTAAAAAAATATTGCAAATATACAAAAAAGTAATATAAGTCCCAGCAGAGCCCCACAGGCTCCAAAAACAAGTAACAAGTTTTAGACGAAAAGGTCTAGAAATCTGAAAATTTGTACTTATAGAAAATTATGATCAACTGAAAACAACCTGTTGTCCACAAAAGAATTTTATTAAGCATATACGTATTTCGAACTCCTTGAGTTCATTATTCAATGCATTCGGAGGTATTAGCATTGAATAATGAACTCAAGGAGCTCGAAATACGTATATGCTTAATAAAATTCTTTTGTGGACAAGAGGTCGTTTTCAGTTGGTCATGTCGTTATCCACAGTCCTTTCCAGTTTCTCATATAGAAAATTAATAAAAAAAATTAGCTAATATACACTAAAAACTGGTATAAGGCTCTTGGGTCTCGACATGGGCCCTGAGCCCTCAGTCACAAATCAAGCTATAACTTTTTAACCGGAAGTCCAGAAATCTGAATTCTTGCATATATATGGCGTGTTACTTAAAATTTTAGCTCTTATACACTAAAACTTATATTGTCGTCTAGGCCCTGGCAGGGGCCCCAAACACGAAGAGAGCTATAATGTTTGAACGAAAAGGCTTAGAAATCTGAAAATTTGCATACTGAAAATATTTAGCTAATGTACAAAACTGGTATAAGCCTCTTAGGTCTCCACAGGGGCCCTGAAGCCCAAATCACCAATAACCTCTAACATTTGAACAATAAAAAGACCTAAGAACTTGAAGTTTTATATTTTTACAGTGTGTTACTTAAAAATTATAGACAATATACAAGGAGACTGGTATAGGCCTCGGGGCCCCTGGCGGCTACAAATACAATTGAAGCTATAAAATTTGAACGGAAAGGCCTACGGTTCTGAAATTTTGTTTAATCATAGTGTGATTGTTAAAAATTTAGCTAATCTATATTAAAAATTCTATAAGTCTCTTGGCAGGGGAGTTGCGGCCTCAATCTCAAATCAAGCTATAAATTTAAAACCAGAAGTCCCAGAAACCTGAAATCTTCTATATATATAAAGAAGAATGTTTGTTTGTTTGTTTGTTTGTTTGTGGGTTTGTTTGATTGTTTATTTGTTTTATATATAAATCTACAGTTTTATTCCGATTTTCATAAAATTTCGCATACATGTTCTTCAAATCATGAGGAAGGTCACTGTCTACCTCAGAATTCGAAAAAGTAACATTTATTGATAAAAAATCTATATTCTTTTTTATGGCAGGGCATATTAATGAGAAATATCTCATGACCTACAATGCAAGACGAAGTTTTTGCAACAATAGGTATCAACAATGGTGTCAACATGCAATGCACCGACACTATGCAAGGATCAACAATATATGTCTCATGATCAACAATGCAACGCAACGTTTGTGCAATATAGAATTCAATGCATAAAATTCCTGTTATTCAGACTTTTCTTAGAAAAGAGAATTCTTAGTACATAAAAATTTCTTGAAAATCTTTAAAAATGAAAATCTTTAAAAATTTCTTGAAAATGGAGATAATGAGTTAGCAGACTATTGAGAAAGAGTGAAAGACGATAGAGGAAGCACTCCTTTAGCTCCGTGCTGTATTGAGCAAATGGTAAGCGAGTAAATAGAATAATCGGCGACCGCTAGACTACACAAAGTGATGAATGGCCAATTTTTGCTTCAAGACATCGAAAGAAGAAAGGAAATTGCAACAACATCAAGTGTACATCTAAAGTAAGATTACGTGAGTAAAAAATTATTTAGACTAGAAGGCGTCTGTGAGCCTTTAAAATTTTTTTTTCGGTAAATCAAGTCCCGGTATATCACCTAGAATGGATTTTTTCAGTGAAGAGCTAAATTCCTGTCTTTCGGATTTTTCTTAGAATGGATAGTCCCTTTGCTCTATATTGTAGTGATTGAGTTATTATTTAACCAATTTGGAGGTTTAATTTAGCTTTTTGAAGTCGTTCTTTTTACCTACAAACATAATTATCCCGGGCAACGCCGGGTCCTCTGCTAGTGTTTTATATTTATAATGTATTGTTTACAATTTTAGCTACTACACACTAAAATTGATATACTCCTTTGAGGCCTCGGCAGGGGCCGCGAGGCTCCAAATACAAATCAAACTATAACTTTTGTACGAAAAGGCCTAAGAACCTGAAATTTTGTATTTGTCACGAGCCTATCCACTTATTATTGTCAAGAGCCGCTACTGCTCGTAACATTTTGAGACTAAAACCCTTTTATCGTTGGATAACGATGCCTTAACTAATTTTTACCAGTTGCGTTGGGAGCATCTGGATACCGATTCTGTAGAAATCTTCAGGCTGATGTCGAAACCACGTCATGACAGCCTTTTTCACTTCCTCAATGGAGCCGAACCTCTGCCTCCCAAGAACTCTTACAATGGTCCAAAAAAGTGATATTCACCAGGGGAGAAATCCGGGCTGTATGGAGGATATAATATGATGCTCCATTTGAGTTCCGTCAGTGTGTCCTAATGACGGAACAATGAACTCCATAATCAGTTTGGCTATGTGAGGTTTGGCATTGTTTAGCATATAATAAATACCACTGGTAAGGAATCCTGGTCGCTTTATCCTTCGTACCGGCTTCAGGGACGTCCTCAAAACGTAATTATTGTATGGTTCATTTATGGTTCGACGTTTTTCCAGAAAATCGACATGAATGTCACAGAAAACAGTCACCATAACTTTCGTTGCCGACGGCGTCATCTTGAACTACTTTGGACCCATCTGGTTAAGTGACTATGTCGCCACTCTATGGTCACAAGCTTGATTTCAGGAGTATGGTGGTGAATCCATGTCTCGTTGGTGGTCAGAACACGCCTTAGGAAGCTGTCACCTTCCCTGTCATATATCGCTGCAGCAGCATGGAACAGATTTCCATCCGGGTGATTTTGTGATCCTCGAAGAGTTTTTAGGGACCCATCTGGCATATATTATTGAATTTCAGTTTATTGTTGATGATGGTCTCCAAACTGTCACTGCTGATGTTCAGTTCTGAAGCCAATCCTCGGACGTGAATCCGCTTGTTGTTCCTTATCAGCTCATTTGTTCGTGCGATGATGCTGGCCTTGCCTTATGAGGTTCATTGCCGGTGGATTCTCTCTCTCCTTCAAACTTTTGGCACGAAGCAAAGACGGATGGAGACAAACATGACTTGGTAACTGTCTTTGAATTCTCTGAAAAATTTCAGATGCTTTCACACCTTCACTGTTGAGAAATTTGATGATTATTCGTTGTTGCACTTTGGTCGACATATCGCTGTTCGCCATTTTGTTTAAACAAACAATCGGTTGTCATGGCAACCGCATGAGTGGTGCTGAATTTGTATGGCAGGCGATATTTGCCATCCCAACAATGAAAGTTTAGATTTATACAACAATGAAATTTACAAAAATTGAAGTCCAAGTCAAATTTGAACGCCCCTCGTATTTCCAAAAAAATGAAAAAAAGAGAATTATTTGGCAATGAAATTGTCGTCCTGACAACTGAGAACCAACTGAGAACCAATTGAACCAATTGTCGTCAGGTACGCTTCACAGCGCTTTATTTACAAAAATTACAAGGAAAAAAAAACAAATTTTCGTATAAAACGTTATTTATGAATAAAATTAAAAAGTAATTTTATAATTAATTTAATAATTTTATATTCATATATTTTAAAGTCTAAAATAAAATTGTAAATTATATTCATTTTCTGTATTTTAGCGCTAAACAACAATTTAGAAAGATGCAATACATCGCTATAAAAATAATAACCAACAATGGCGGATACGTACACCTTTATTTATAGTCTGTCCAACGAAAGAAAAACTGGGCGTGTCCACTTAAATTCCCAATTTCAATTGTTAATCATTGTTAATTTTATTTAGCAACAATGTCTAACAATTGAATTTGGGAATTTAATTAGACACGCCCTGTTTTTCTTTCGTTGGACAGCGTATAGTGCTCTTCTTTTAAATATCTCATTAAATGACAGTATATACAGTACGATCAATAATTTCGGTGACTGTGCTAATATTTCCAATCAAGCTTGGAGAAGAGAACTATTTTGTGAGACGTGGTAAGGAGGAAGAGAGCTCCGCAGTGCAAGGTTTTTCCAAAAATTGCATGTCAGTGAACGGTAGTTTTTTGCGTTTGTCGGAAGGGCATGGTGCATTACGAGCATGGTTTTCTACTACATGTTGGAAATTCGCGTGACATCACTATAGTAAAGTTTGGGCGTATTTTTTCTTTGCTCGCCAGATGGCGCAAAAGACAGTGGCGTGGGTAGATTTCTGATTCATCTTATAGGATTGGGAATAAAAATCGTTTCAAGTAATTTCTTTATTTGAAATTCACCTCAACATTTTAAACTTTAATATATAATTAATTGTACTCATTATCAGTAAACAATTTTTATATTATGTAATTAAGATAAGCCAATCATTGCTTAAATTATATGAAGTTTGGTTAAGAATAGTGGTGATCAATTAATTCATCATTAATCATCGTTTTGTGATATTCTGGGAAATGTCACAATAAATTGACTGGTTGGTATTAACGTCGCTTTTAACTGCTTTGGTCATATCAGGACGGCGTTATAGGAGCCGCATATTTTGCCTCGCAAGAGTTCTTTAACGTGCTGCCGGCAAACGACTACACTGGACCCAACGGCTTTACTTCCGTCCCTGAAAAATCCTCGTCTTCCTCGGACGGGATCGAATCTGCTCCCTCGGGCATCAGAGGCAGATAACAATACATTGATCATAATATATGTAAACGGATTTAATTATACCGTTATCCAACAAATCGACATTTAAATTATTATATAGATAACTCTAGTTCTCTAGTTGTAAATTCATTCATTAATATAGTGAATAAATATTTTATTTTAGGAAAATAAAATGATAACAGAGGACGGAAATAGTCTCCCCCCCCCGTTTCTGTTGAGACGCGAGTGAGAGATAGAAATGGGGGGGGGGGTGAGCGAACGAAATAAGTCATGTTGCAATGCTTATTTGAAAGAGAGAAGCGAGTGAGAGCGTAAAAAGAGAGGATGCTGCAGTAGCCATGGGTTAACATTAGTGCCAGCACTATCACGCAATGTAATCACTTATGAACTTATAATACCAAAGCTTTTTCGTGTCTTAACAGCGAAACATGATGTTCGTGAACTTTATTTTCAAACTACTTTTCTCTCATGAGTCTAGATCCACTTTTCACAAATCCAAACAGCAGAGCTTGAGTCTATTGCTAGATTTTATCTTTACCTGTATTATTGATCCTTTGCATATTTAATGCAGGGGTTAATTATTTAATTAGTTAGTTAGTTAACAGAAGCAGAAGACATCGAAGTCCAGCGTGTTTGGAAGGTGGAGGGGGTGTCCCAAGAATTTTACACCTGGCCACACACAAAAACGATCATAGGTCTCATCGCGACATTCCATTGCTGCTGGCCCTACACCTCCACATTCCATTCTCGCTGGCCCTCAGTGGTGCTGCTCACTTCACTGCTGATGTCACTGGTTTACACTTTGAACAATGTGTTTTAATTAATGTTGGTTATTTAATTAATTTATTTATTTTATTACCTTTGAATTTCCTTGATTTGGGTGTCTTCCTTGGGGTGGGATCCTGTTTGATTACTTTTTGATCAGGTTTCCATTCCTGGGTGTGGTCACTCATCTGGCTGATGACTTCTTGATCAATCACGAGATTGCGGCCATGTTCCGATGTTCTGAGGCTTAAAATAATATTAATTTCATAATTCTTGGTTAAGCCCTGTCCTAATGAGTGTCATGCAGTGATGCACCATCACTAGTGTGACAGGCAAGGGGGTTCTGATTCTCACAGCCAAAACGAGCTTATGTGATTTTGTCTCACACTAAACCTCCCTCCCTTGAATTCCTTATATAACCCTTCTGGCAGGGCATGGTTGACATACATGCACCCTCAATTTGATTGTCTAATTACTAATTAACAATTGTTTCTCAGGCAACCAAAATTTTTCCAAGCTCTTTTACACTTTTTTTAAATAAAACTACTTCTGTTGCAAGGTGTATTGTTTGTATTTTAATTTTCTGATAATGGGTGCATTGTTTCAATTGACTACTGACAACTCTGATCTGCAGTTTTAGAGGGTTGACAATCTACAGCGCAAACTTTTATAAATACAATTTCTCACTAAGATTGTTTAATTTTCATCTACTCTCTGTGATTTTTGTGTTCTGGTTGCTCAGTTTGATGTTTGTTTTAAATAATTTTGTCTCTCAAGGTTAACTCTTTTTAAGTACAAAGCGTAGTTTGCGCAATGTTGGCAACACTCTTTATGAGATTTAAATTTAAATATGGTTAAAAAATTCACTTCGAGTTTTCACTGTTACTTGACTGTATGCCTAACACAGGCCAGTGGGTTGAGCATCAGACTTTCATTCACTGCTTGAGTGGCGGTCTGTGCTCGATTCTCTGTGACTCTTGAGCCCAAATTTTTTGTTAAATCCCCATTGCACGGATTGCGATTTTTTTAACCCGTTGTGAACTTACAGTGTTGAATTCAATCCTCGTTTTCCTTTTTTCTTTTACGTGCGTTTTTACTCTTTTTGATGTCATTAAATGTTGTTTGCGACTATTGTTTCCAGTCTAACCTGCAATTGACAGGGTTTTTTCCATGCTTTTTTCTGCCAATCTTGACTCTTTACAGGTTTCTCTAATCTGGTTTCTTTTGTATCAATGAGTTTTAGTTTGATGTTAATTCTCTCTCTCTCTCTCTCTCTCTCTCTCTCTCTCTCTCTCTCTCTCTCTCTCTCTCTCTCGATGTTAAACTCTTTGCTGGTCAAAACATTTTGTACCATTAAGTCCTAATTAATTCAACACATAATACAGGTTGAAATGACTGATTTAAATTATGAATTTGGCTTCTCAAATACGACGATTACTCTCAAGTTCACTACACTTACTTGATTGGATAAGTGCTTACAGCCAACATTGTTTAAGGTCTGTTGCTAACTTACGCGAACTCAACAGCGTTGATTAATATCTTTTTCAATTATTTGCGGTTGAATTCGGGTGACTGTGCTCTATGAGTTTTTTTCATTCTTTTTCCCCTGATTTGCTGAGATCTTTAAACCAAATTTATGTGTTTCAACAGTGTTAATGTGTACGTGATGAGGTTGTTGCTGTGCAATGGCTCTGTGTACCATCTGATTTCTAAACTTCACAATCCCAACGTATACAAGAGTGGTTTTGAGGCTTTAATTTACCGCATATTGTGTAGTTTTACATCTACCAAAAGTACATCAACAACTTATGCCGCATTGACGTAGAAGATCGGCTACTACTGCTACTCACGGCTACTACTGCTACTGCACGACGATCCTACCACTCGACGGACGACGACATACCTATTACAGTCTGGACGACTTTCAGTGCATCGGTGGAATCTCCAAGAGGACTAACAAGGTAGGACTTTTTTAAGTCTTTTAAAACTGAGTCGTTCTGAGTAGGTGCGTCCTTCTAAGGACGGCAAAACCAGCACCACACCAGCTCATGGCGGCGTCAGGCGTTGCGTCGACGAATTCCGCTAGCATTACTATTAAATACGCTGACGGTAAAGTGTTACCTTGTGAGCAAGCCTATAAAGATGCCTGTAAGGATCCTAGATTCCTGGCCTTTGATATCATTATAAATGAACAGCTCGAGGCACTACGTTCCGAATTGAACAAAAAATATTTAGACTTAGAAACAAGATTGGAATCATTGACTAATGATATTAGTAATGTAAATACAAATATTGATAGTTTTAGAGAGGATGTAAAGCGTGCAAATTTGGAAACTACCAACGGCATTGCCAATCTTAGCAATGCTATCAAGGAATTTATGGGCTCTCCCATTACGTCCGTTTCGCCCATGTTAGTGGATAACGCTGTTCCTCCATACGATTGTAAAGAAGGTCCTGCAGGTCAGGGCGCGGGCAGCGACAGTAGCTCCTCATCAAGAACAAGCACAAAGAGGAGGCTTGACAATGACTCTGCCGACATTGATGGACGTGACTGGCGGACTGCACAGAATAAGAGGAACAATATTAAGTCCACTATTGATGTCAGCGCTAGTGCCTCTGTAGCCCTTCGAGCTAACAAAGTTAAACACAGTTCTTCTCATATTAATGTTACCCGTGAAAAGGGAGCAATATATATCCCACCAATCATCGTTCGTCACCATGGGAAGCCAATAAAGGAGATTTTGGAGGAGATCAGAAAGCACGTACCTCTTGAAAAAACTACCGCCCACACAGGTCGAAAGGACACCATAAAGATCAGGTGTCACGACGAAGAGAGTCATAAAACTCTTGTGTCTGGAATGAAAAGCAACGATGTGCTTAAGATCCAGCATCACCAACTAAAATCCGAAAAAATGCTGAAATACGTCGTCCGAAATGTTGATACAACATATGATCTGGAAGACTTTTGCGACGACCTCAGGAAGGCAAACTATTTCCCTGAAAAAGCTATAAGGCTTAAAAAAGCAAATGGTACAGTAGAGATGCCAATGGTTTTGGTCTTACTTGAAAATAATGAACACAATAAGTCATTTTTGAGTTTGAAGCGTGTCGGTCCTCTTGCTGTTACTGTAGAACTATTTAGAGGCAACAAAAGGCCCTTACAATGCTATAACTGTCTACGTTTTGGTCATGTATCCCATGGTTGCACCGAGTCGCCTCGATGTAATAAGTGCGCTGGTGACCATCAGTCGAGGGATTGTACTAACATAAAAGGCAAAGACCCCCTAAAATGTATACGTTGTTCTGGTCAGCACACTTCTAGCTACACCAAGTGTCCCAAATATCCACAAGTCAAAAGGATCAAAAGCACCAAAGTGGTAGAGGGAAAATCCTATGCTTCGGTCGCATCCAGTTCTGCTGATACTCGGGACACACGTGCGGCCGACCACAATCAATTGCGTGATGTTTACAGGTTCCTGGGAAATTTGCTAAATCAATATAAGGAAAGTGGAAAAGCAGTGCCACAGATTGTCTCTCACGAATCTAACAAATGATCATGGACAGACACCCATACAAGATCATTAATCAAGGAAAACTCCGTTGCAATATTTGGAATGCAAGAGGAATCGCTCGCAAGCGCATCGAATTCTACAATTTCCTTACAAACTGGAATGTCGACATCGCCTTCGTGTGCGAGACGCACCTGAAATCTACTCAAGTCTTCACCTTGCCTGGGTATCGTGTTTATCGCAAGGACCGGCCATTGGGTAATAATGCCAGCCACGCTTTTGGTGGAGCAGCGATAATTGTTAAGGACGGCATTGATCATCGTGAGTCTGTCACTCCAGACTTTGTGGGAATGGAAGCAGTCTCCGTGATTATAAACGATGTGGATGCACGCGAAATCAAGTTCATCTCCGTATATAACCCACCCAAGCACAAGCTTGATCCGTGCGAACTTGACGAGCTGCTGTCTGGGCCCATCCCAGTTGTTATTGCGGGCGACTTGAATGCCAAGCACCATGCATGGAACTCCAAATGCCCCAATCAAAACGGCAATATATTAAATGGGTACACGTGAAACGAGATTGACACCTTCGTTGCCGGTCCCCTTGATGACACTTACTACTGCGACCACTCTCCTGTTAGCGACGTGCTGGATATTGCAATTCTTAAAGGTTTCCTCAAACCCTATAATATATTCACAGTCGACGACTTATCTTCTGATCACCGTCCAGTGATGCTTATGTTTGAGGGCTTAAACATCGATAAGAAGATTGTGCTCCGCTCTAAACAGGACTGGAAGCTCTTTAGAGATATTCTTAGAGATAATAGCATTTCTTACAAGGAGGTTATTGACAAGGAGGATATCAATACTAATATTAATGCTATCACCCGTGCTGTCAACGATGCCACTGCTTCCAGTACTTCCATTATCGATCGTAAGCGTCCTGAACACCTCGACCTGCCTCCGTATATCAGGCGTCTTATTCTCGAAAGAAACTCTTACAGAAGATTATGGCAGCGTAAGCGACTTCCCTTCTTCAAGATTAAGTACAACCGGCTTTCTCGCAAGGTGCAGGAGGAGGTTAAAGCACTACGAAATCAAAGGTGGACCGATAAACTGAAATCCTTGACTGTCCAGGACAACTCTCTCTGGGGAACTGTGAGAGCCTTAAAAGGTAACAGACCAATTCAATTGCCGCCACTGCTTGCAGGCAATGGCAACGTTGTCACCAGCGACGGGGATAAGGCACAATTGATCGCTGATTCCCTGAAAAGTCAATTTACCACGCCTGGTGAGACAAACTTGGACAGCCTCCAAAACACTCAGATAGTTAACGATGTGTGTATCGCTTACCAGTACCTTCATCGTGTTCCCACCCCTACGGAAGTCATTAGTGCCCAAGAAATCTCCGACGTCATCAAGCGACTTAAAACCAAGAAAGCAGCAGGTATTGATTCCATTACAAACAGTGCGCTCAAGAACTTGCCTTCTAATATTGTCTCGTTCATTACCAAAGCCATGAACGACTGCTGGAGACATGGTTACTTCCCCGACCAATGGAAAGAGTCCGTCATAGTTACCATACAAAAGCCTGGCCTAAACCCTGCTCTTGCTGTCAGCTACAGACTCATAAGCTTGCTACCTGTGCTGTCAAAAGTTTTCGAACGCATCATTCTGAAGAGGTTTGACAAATTCTGTGTAGCAAACAATCTCGTTCGGGATGAGCAATTTGGCTTTCGCCCAGGTCACTCCTGTCAAATTCAGATCTGGCGTCTTGTTGCAGATATAAACACTCCGCTTAACTGTGCCAAGTACGGTGGTCTTGTCTTTTTGGATGTCCGTAAAGCTTTTGATCAGGTTTGGCACAATGGCCTCATATACAAGATGATTACTTGCGGTTTTTCGGACGAACTCATTACCTTGATTAGTTCCTTTCTGTCAAACAGGACATTTCGTGTCAAGGTTGGATGCTCCATGTCTAATCCTTGTGACGTCAATGCTGGTGTTCCGCAGGGTTCTGTCTTGGGCCCTGCACTGTTCAACTTTTTCATCCATGACTTCCCAACTTTTACTAATTGCAAGTTATATCTGTTCGCTGACGACGCGGCCATCATGACTACTGACCGAAATCCCGCTCACGTCATATCACGGTTACAAAAGGCCTTACATCTGTGCGAGAAATGGTTTGCAAAGTGGAGACTCGACTTAAACGTTGACAAGTGCAAGGCGATGTTCATTACGAAGAAACTTCGAAAAACCCCGAACTCCCTCTTCCTTTCTGGTAAAGAGCTCGAGTGGGTAAAAAATTATAAATACCTCGGTGTGGTGGTAGATGCCAGGCTAAATTGGGGAGACCACGTCTCCTATGTGATAAGTAGAGCCAAGAAGGCGAAGTTCAGTCTGGTTGCCCTTCTGGGACGAAACAGCGCTCTTGGAGTGGATACCAAACTTTTGCTTTACAAGATGGTTATACGAACCATTCTTCTTTATGGTATGCCTGCCTGGGCTACAATATGCAGATCCAGATGGAAGGATCTCCAAACCTTCCAAAACGTTACTCTGAGGACTATCGCCCAACTTGACAGGAGAGTCGCTACAAATATTTCTATTGCTGAAGATTTCCATATATCTCCAATTGGTAGCTATGTACAGGAGTCGCTGAAAAAGTTGCTTCTGAAGATCAAGGACCATCCAAATCCTCTGGTTGCAGATATTCTGGAACACCCGCTCACGTTTAGAAGTTTCCTCAGGCATCGCAGGCCTCAACACGTTCTGGACATCAATTTCGACGACATTCAAAAGGCCATCTTTCCCGAATACTGGATCTCATAGCTCCTCGTGCTCCTCGTCAATCAACAATCAACTCTATCGTCCTTATAGCAAAGGACCCCATCTTATCCTCCTGGATGACTATGTTTCATTTGGCTTCTTGCCTAATTCAGTGTACTTCCCCTGGTTACTTCCTGGATGAGTATGGCAGTGAAAGCGTTGCTTTCGGACCACTCGTCTCGTTTTCCCTGCACTGTTCGATTGTCGATTGTCATCAACAACTTAAGGTCACCTTGTTTATTGATCGCACTGATTTTTGGTAAAGTTAGTAAACAGTAAATAGAAGCCGATTTGCAAGTTTTTCCCTGTTAGGCTTTTCAGTCAGTCATCATCATGATACCCTGTGTGTGATAGGATTGACTGCTAAGGGTTTTCACACAAGCTCTCATTGATGTCGTTTAATAAACCTTTTCAGGGTAATTGTGGCTGAAATTTTCTCATTATACTGAAGTAGTACAAGCTTATTTTTCATTAACCAGTTTTTCAGGTTCTTTAATGTGACTTTTAAATGTTGTTTCTTGGTGCTATGACAGCCGTGTGTCTATTATCGCAGAACTCACGCAGTGAGCCAGTTGGTTGATGCCGGGGTGTTTTCAAATTAATTGTCATTGACACATAGTCAAATAAGGGTTTTCATGAAAATTGCTACTGAATTGCCAATATTCAAACATCATAATTTTTATATTTTAACATTAATTTTAAATGTTTTTCCGGGGTACTAAATGATGGTGTCCTAAATTATCACAGCCTCGTACAAAAAACGTTGGGTCTGTTACTGAGCCAGAGAAGCAAAAGGCTTTATATTTGTACACAATGCGGTTAATTGTTCAAATACGTTGAAGGTCGTTCACTATTATCCAGCGATTGCGAGCGGCTTCGCACTAACACTTTCACAGCAAGAGCTTAACTGCCAGTGTTTAAAAGGATGATTTCCCAAAATTAATTGAAAACAGTTGTTAGTTGAAAACAATTGTTAATTCCTCAATTCAACTATTCCTTTTACATTTGACATGAAGCTTACGATTTTTTTTTCTTTGTTGTTTTCATTTCAACAGAATACGTGAAGGTGTGTATGCAGTGGGATCCTCTTAACAATTTTGTATGTTGCTGTTATCAGACTACTTTGGTGACATCTAGCACGTTCAGCATTAAAGTTTAGCCGACCTTTACTACCAAAGTTTCCACTAAACCAAACTAAATAATCTTCATGCCTTCCAGTTGGGGTACATCAAATACGTTTCTTCATTATTTTCACTAGTGTTTCTCCTCTTTAAAGTGCTTTATTTTTTCGACAAACACGTACACAATGGTTTCTGCTTACCTCACGTATAACATTAACAGTGTTGGATGTCATCACAGAGGCATCTGATACGATAAACGTACACAGTAACCCATGCTAAACATTCTTTGTGATTTACAGTCAGACAACGTGAAATACGTTTCTCCATTAGATTTACTGCTTTTTCACCTCATTAAAGTGTTTCCTTTTCGGCAAATGCATACGCAATGGTTACCACATTGTTCATGTATAACATTGACCGCATTAGATGTCATCGAGTCGCATCTATTATGATAAACGTACGCACTAACCCACGCTAAAAAATCTTTGTGGTTTCCTTTCAGGTTACGTGAAATACGTTTACCCAATTTGTTTCACTAGTATCGCCCGTCATTAAAGTGTTTCTTATCTGCAAATGTGCGTGTGAAAGGGTTTTCACGTAAATCAAATATAACAATATCTGTGTTGTCCGCCACCTAAGTCAGCAACTGATACGATAAACGTTCCCGCTAAACCAAGCTAAAAAGTCATCGTGCATTTCACTTGGGTACATGAAATATGTTTGTTTGTGGTTCATATGAGTCTCCCCTGTTAGTTTCACCTGATTAAACTCGGACTTTTAGTAAATTTTTGTGTACAAGGGTTACCATGTTGCTCGAGTATACCATTGGCTATCACGTAAGTGGCCATCTGATTCGATAAATGTACGCACTAACTCATGCTAAAAATTCTTTGTGATTTCCAGTCCGTCTATGTGAAATTCGTTTACCCATTAGTTTCACTAGTATCGCCCTCATTAAAGTATTTCCTTTTGCATATTTGCGTGTGCAAGGGTTTTCACGTAATTCAAAATAACATTCCTCGTGGTGACCGCCACTTAAGTCGGCAACGGCCACAATAAACGTGTGCACTTACGCACGCTAAAACATCTTCGTGTCTTTCAGACCGAGCACGTGAAATACCTTTGTTCGCGGTTCATACGAGTTACCCCAGTTCGTTTTACCGGTTTTTCACCTCTTTAAAATGTTTCCTTTTCGGCAAATGCATGCGCAATGGTTACCACGTTGGTCAAGTATAGCATTGATTGCGTTGGATGTCATCAAGTCGGCTGCTGATACGATAAATGTTGGCGCTAAAATGTTTTCATGTCGTTCAGATTGGGTACGTGAAAAACATTTTGATTGTGGTCCATTGAAGTTTCCCTATAAGCATCACAGGTTTTTTACCCCTTTCAGTGGTTAGCTCCAGTCAACTTAGTAGTCAAAATCTCCTTCATGCTGAAACAAGTTAACGGAATTATTATAATTATTATATTGAACAGCTATTCCATCACTAAAGTTTTAACTCTGGTTGACATTTTCATTCTCCATTTCCCCTTTAGACACTCAATCAAATTCATTACTGCTGTGTGAACTACAATTAACTCACAGTTCTAATATTAATTTTGATGAGCCGAATATGTACTGATTCTACATGTAATAATGAATCTGAATTTGTTCTACCAAAATGTCATTCATTTTGTAACAGTGCTCTAAATATTAAAGTATTGGTCGGTTGGTTGGTTGGTTGGTTGGTTGGTTGGTCGGTTATCTAAAGATTGAAAACATAACATACATTTCCCTAATAACCAAACAGGCGACATGTATATTTGGTCAGGGTTAATTGATGGTGTTGAGTTGAAATGAGTAAGGTTGCACTGCACTCATGTGAGTACTGTTTTTCCTTAATGAGTTTTATGCCATCGGGTATTCTTTAGGGGTTCCAACTGTCATTTTGTGTGCAGAGAGAACTCTTTTTGTTGGATTGCCTCTGCATAACAGAGAACCAAACAAACCAGGGTTTTTGACTTTGTTGAAGTTTTCCAATCCACTGTCAAGAGGCAAAGAATCGGTTAGCACAGGGCTTCTGCGTGAAGACTTAGGGACCTGTAGTGGTACTGCAGTCGCAATTTAATAGAGAATTACCAATGTAATTTAACAAAATAAGAAGAATGTTTGAAATGCATCTAAAAATGATTTTTAAACACGGTTGATTTTTAATGGAGAATAAATTCGATCTTAATATAAGATGAAATGTTTGTTTTTAATTTTCTTGAGAACGATCGAAATTATATTGTCTTCCCAGAATGTGAAGGTGGGTAGGTACCTGGAGACCCATAAGGATGTTATCATCAACTCGATAAATATGAAAAATATTTAAGATGAAATGCAGAGACTGAAATTTAGAATTCGAACATAGAAAAATTGTATAAAAAGCGTTCAGAAAAACTGTTGAATATATAAAAGTAAATTTTAAAAAGATACCAAAGATTGAAAAAGATAACGACATCAGTTAAACACTGGACAATATAACATAAACTATGATGACGCTGAGAGTGAAAAATTACAAAACAAAAAACTCGTTCACTGTCGAAATCTTGAAAGTAAAAAATTCGGATCTATTATCGTTTGCAAGAAAACAAAGTAGACTTTTTAAAAATAAAATTACCCTCTGAAATCGTTAGGCAGGGTAAATTGACTGAACATTTTTTGACTTTCAGGAAATTCCAGGTAACCGAAAAGCTGGCCTTGTAAGAATTGGTGAATTCAAAAACTGTCCATTTTAGTTTTTGCGCTCAAACAAAAGTTGACATTTTAAAATGAAATTAAGCTATAAATCCCACAGGGCGCTGAAATCAACGGAACATTTTTCCCCCTTTCAGATGATTTCGGGTGACTGAAAAACTAACCCAGGAGCCTTTCATGAAACAAATTACCTACTCTTGTGATTTTGTGAACTATTAACTATAGCGTCTGAAAGTTTCCATGTATTAGAAAATTCGTCAGACGTATAAAAACCATTAACAAATAACAGTACCCACGAGAGTGCAGCGCAACCTTACTCATTTTACCTCAACACCATCGAAAAATCCTGACCAAAAATACATGTCGCATGTTTGGTTATTAGAGAAATGTTTGGTTATGTTTTCACTCTTTAGATAACCGACCAACCAACCAACCAACCAACCAAACAGTACTTTAATATTTAGAGCACTGTGCATTAATTATGATATTCTGGTTGAAAAAAATTCAGAAATATGTACACATGAAGAATCAGTACATATTCGGAAAATCAAAATTAATATTAGCACTGTGAGTTAATTGTAGTTCACACAGCAGTGATGGATTTGATTGAGTGTCTGAAAGTGAAATGGAGAATGAAAGTGTGAAACAGTTTTAAAACTTTAGTGATGGACTAAAACTTTAATAATTCCGTTAACTTGTGTCAGCATGTGGGAGATTTTGACTACTCAGTTGACTGGAGCAAACCACTGACAGGGGTAAAAATCCTGTGAACCTGCCGATTTTCATCGTTTCGCGAGATCAATTGTTTCATTAAGTAACTGGATTTCAATTGGAAAAGAAGAAGCCATGAATGCACAAGAAAAAAAAGTTTGTTTTCTAATAGGGAAACTTCAATGGAGCACAAACTAAACGTATTTCACATACGAGGTCTGTTCAAAAAATACGTAGACTAACGTCATAAAACAAAATATACTTTATTCAGAAGTTACACATCTGGGTCCCCTTCAAAGTACTCTCCTCCCCGACGCACACACTTATCCCAACGGTGTTTCCACTTTTGGAAACAGTCCTGGAACGCTTCTTTTGTGATGTCCTTCAGCGCCTTCGTCGCATTTGCCTTTATGTCAGGAATCGTCTCAAATCTCCTTCCTTTCAAAGGTCTTTTGAATTTGGGAAACAAGAAGAAGTCACAAGGAGCGAGGTCAGGTGAGTAGGGTGGGTGAGGAAGAACAGTGATCGAGTGTTTGGCCAAAAACTCTCGAGTTCTGAGGGCTGAATGGGCTGGAGCGTTGTCGTGATGAAACAACCAGTCACCTCTCGTCCACATTTCTGGCCTTTTCCACTCGTCCAGTGGCAGTTTTTCCGAGTTTAACACAAAATTTCACAGCAACTCTTTGCTCGTTCAAGTCACTCATTCTAAAAATCCGCCAAACGAAAAAAACACACTTCACAAACAACCGCGTAGCTAATCAACCAATACTGATCAAAAAACTGCCTTGTAATCAGCGGATCTGTCAGAAGATGGCGACACCAAGCGATTTTGATTGGGACCAACAGGGCCCGCGCAATTCAAACAGTCTACGTATTTTTTGAACAGACCTCGTACACTGTCTGAAAGACACGAAGACATTTTAGCGCGAACATTTATCATATCAGCAGCTGACTTGATGACATCCAACGCGGTCAATGTTATACTCGACCAACGTGGTAACCATTGAGTATGCATTTGCCGAAAAGGAAACACATTAATGAGGTGAAAACCCAGTGAAACGAACTGGGGTAACTCTTATGAACCGCGAACAAACGTACTTCATGTGTCCAATCTGAAAGACACGAAGATTTTTTAGCGTGGGTTAGTGCACACGTTTATCGTAACAATTTCCGACTTAGATGGGGGTCACCACAGAGAATGTTATTTTGAATTACGTGATACCAGAGACTGTTAAGATAATGAGACTGGACAATTTTCACTTTTCCCATACTAAAATCTGTAACCGTTTTTATTGGTGGCTCCCTCTAGAAAATGCTACTCAAACTTAAGGGCTTGTTATTATACAAGCTGTGACAATAAAGTTCGGTGAATGATGGCATATTGAGAGTGGATTGCTCGCTTACATGAAATAGCAGTTACAATCGTTCAAAGTAATCCCCGTCGATGGTAATGCACTTCTGGGAACGCCTGTACAAGTCCTGGAAACTCCTGGCGTAGTTATTTTTAGGGATAGCCTTCAGTTGGGTCGTAACATTACCTTGGATGTCTGGCCACTTCGGGGGGCGTCTTCTACGGTGTTCCGGCCTCCTCGGAACCGTTTAAACCACTCATAAACACACTTTCTTTGTAAACTGTTGTCATCATTTCATGAGTCTCTTTCGTTCGCTGATCCATTCTGGGTTTCGACCGCGCGTACTACGCCTTCTCTCTTCAATGTCCTGTTGAAACACAGTAAACACACTCGCAGCGCTGATTCTCTCAAATTTCTTTAAACATGTCTCGACCTGTCTGTGGCAGGATACGACGATGGTGCACTCTTACGACCGTTAGAATTTGACGTCATTCACCGAACTTTATTGTCACAGGTTGTATGACGTATAACAGCTATTATTATGTGACGTGTACCTTTTCCAGTTGCTTCCATCCACTTCGTTTATTTAACTGCATCTTTATATTCGTTATATTTATTAATTTTATTTATATATTGTTATGCAATCAATGGTGAAAAGGAACTTTCTTTTTTTGGATTTCCATTAAAGGAAGAAAGGTGAGTGAGAATTAATTTTTTTAAAATCACATAAACAAAGAGATTTGTATAGTTGACCAATCAAGGGGGAATATAGATCT
Organism: Rhysida immarginata; assembly: GCA_023313115.1. NCBI lineage: Eukaryota > Metazoa > Arthropoda > Chilopoda > Scolopendromorpha > Scolopendridae > Rhysida > Rhysida immarginata. The sequence goes on from JAHWFO010056767.1 coordinate 91,810, forward strand.
AAAGAAAGATTTCTTGGCCAAGAAATTACTTAGGCTAGCTGTGCCATAGCTGGAGAGGCCCCTCCATTTTTCGGTTTTTCATTATGAATTTTTGTTATATTAATTCTAAGCTTTTTCATGTGTTCATGATTAATTCAGATAATGCAAAATTTCAACAAAAAAAAAGCCCGAGCAACACCCGAGGTCGGTGGGAGGTCGGTGTCTACCTGAGACTTAGAAAAAATAATAATTATCGATAATAATCGATATTCATAATGACAGCAGGGTAACAATGCAAGACAAATTGTGTGTGCAACAATAGGTCCGTCGTGTTTGTAATAACAATGGTATAAACACCCAATTCACCAAAAATATCCACGAACCAACAATATATATTTAATGACAAACAATGCAAAGCAAAGTTTGCGCTTTTTAAATAAGGTTTAATTTGTAACATTGCATAGAATTTCTGTTGTTCACGCTTTTCACATATAATATCTATTTATAAATACGGCAACACATTTTTTGTTATGCACTTTTACCTGTGTTAACTTGAACGAATACGCATGAAACCTATATGGTTGGGAAGTCCCTGTGCTCTAGATGTGCACAATATATTTTGTTTGCATATTTGTTCAAGATAACACAGGTAAAAAGCGTTTCATAAAGGTAGCATTAAGGAACAGGTTGTGCACTATATTTGTCAACGCATGTATCATTGCCTTTTTTTTTCTTTTTTTATACTAAATATCAAATTAATTCAAATCATTGTTGATGATCAAATGACAGAATTTTAATTGTTGTTGTTCAGAGGGGGAAGCAAAATTAATAGAATTTAAAGGATGGTACATTAAAAGAAAGAACCCCAAAACTTAAGAGTAAACGTGGCTCATTAAAAGACTTTTATTTTCGTTTAAAAATTGCGATATTTATTTATAAAATACAAAAATTCTGTACAAAAGAATGTATACAATATGATTTAATTGAGGAATAGGCATTGCGATCTCAATTACAAAAAAAAAATATTTCTCGGAATAAAATAAAGAAATATTTAAATGTACGTTAAATACAGCAAAACATTGTAACGACAACTATTAATCGCTACGTTGAGCGAATTGAGGTTAAATATAAAAAAAAAATGAGACAGACCAATTCCTTATAAAGAATAAGGAAAAGAAATTTTAAAATTCCCATTTAATGTCTAGAGAAAGACTGCGAAATAATAATTAATTATTAATGGGAATAAGATTGAAAATGTGCAGCATGGCGTCCCTTATGCGCGTTATTGTTGAAATAGCATTAAAAGAAATTTCATTATTACCTTATGCAAAACAATGCTGCTCGCTAAAGAATCATGGCTGCCGCGAGAAAGTGAGAAATTCAATAAGAAACTAAACATCCAACGGCAGGGTAGGAGTAATTTGCAGAGCATTGGAATGAAAATGATAAATCGAAGTTGAACGTCATGCTGCAGGCTAGTAAGGACGTGGAGGACCAGAAGGAGGGTCAAGCCAAAAGCTGGAGGTGGTCTGTCTGAAATAAAAAAAAAACAGTAACCACGGAAAGAACATCAACAATAGTGGGACACACATCCTCGTGATCACGAAAATTATTCGCGAGGGACAACTAGCTGCAGACAGTGATAATCACGTGGAAATTTTTTAATTAACATTTATTAAAACAATATATACTCAACCATCACTGTCTGCAAAACAGTAAAAAAAACTTAAAGAATAGAAAAAATAGAATAATTAATTACAAATAAAATTATTTCTATTTTTACATATAAAATCCGAGTTTTCCCGAACAAAGCCCCCTGTAATTTTCCTGAACACAAAAAAAATGACGGTCATTTGTACAGATAGAAGTTTAGGTACTGACGTTACATATACAGATTCAAAAAAAAATTGTCTAAGTTACAATAAATAAAAAAACATTTATGCCTTTATTATTTCCTTTCATTTTTGTGTGCGCACACGGTATGTTTTGCCTTTTTAGCAAAAGAAGACAAAAAAGTATATTTTGCATTTTGGTATGCCATAATTAAAATGTATATTAAACGTACAATACGTTAATAAAAAAATACATATCATGTAGTAAAAAATCAATATGGTTACTGCCTTCACGTAAGGTAAGAACAAGCCCAAAAATAATATTTAACAAAATATTGCGTTTAGAACCCCTCTCATCCCGCGAAGTAGATAACTTTGCAATTATGAAGTTTAAAGGAACAAGATAAACTTTGTAAATACCCTCGTGTAGGCCAGCAAACCTATGAGTTAAATAATTTAATATAAATAATTACTTATCCTGCTCAGATAAGGATAAAAAATCCAGGAATCTGCGTAAAGCAAGGGCAGGTAAAGGTTTAATTAGTGCGTCTGCCGGCATGTCGGGGGAAGAAAAGTAGGTAAGAATCACATCCTGAAGATTAATTTCTCGCGCAATGAAATTATGCAATCTTAAGATGTGTCTTGTCCTACTCTTCGATTCTAATGCTCCCAGACATGCTCTGGCAAACGTTGAGTCAGTATAAATGATTGTGGGGAAAGAAACAAACTCCCCTTGTCCTAACTCGGTTATGAGGTCCCAAAGACATTTCAGTGATATCACGCATTCGTTTATAGCGTTTTTTTCGGCTTCGCAGCTGCTCAGGGCCATTAAACGTTGCTTCTTAGATGATCAGGTTATGGTATTTATCCCCATTTTGATCAAAATTCCAGAGTATCCTTTACTCTGTGGGGTGACACACCAGCTAGCGTCAGCGAATGCGCACAAAGAACCCGTAGTTGGGGTTAAAACGAGTGATGTTTCGCAGGTGTGTTTAAGATAAGAAGCCACGCCCTTAAGAGCAGTCACATGCAAATGTATAGGCGATTTTGCATATGTCGACAGCCTATTAATTGCAAAAGCTATATCCGGCCGCGTGCAAGTCATTACATACATTAAGGAACCGAGAAGAGATTGGTAATTGGTAGAATCGACCGGTTGTGAATCCGCAGTATCATCAAGGTTCACATGAGGGCTTAGTGGCATGGTCATTGGTTTGATGTCTTGAAGGCCATAATTATGCAGGATTTGCTTGATATAATGTGCCTATGACAGATGAATTGATCCGTTCACTTGTGACACACTCATATCTAGCAGATGCTTTACCACTCCTAACTACACGAGGTCGATTTCTTGTTTCACTTTGTCCATGATGGAGGTTAGGATGGAGACATTTGTTGTTGCTGCCACGATGTCATCCACGTAGACTGTTAAGAGAATGGTGCACCCAGCATTGGTGTAGTAGAAAAAACAATCTTCTGCTCTGGATGGAGTGAATTATAATCGGGTAAGAAGCTGACACAATTTAACGTACCAGCATCTTCCACTTTGTTTGAGGCCGTAATGTGATTTACGCAATTTGCAGACGTGATTAACTGGCGTTGATAATCCCTTGGGTGGCGATAGATATATATTGTGTGGTCTATCAGTGCGTGAAGATATGCACATTTGACGTCATACTGGCGCAGTGATATCCCTGCATTTGCAGCTATGGCAAACAGTAAGCGGAGGGATTCCATTCTGATGACAGGTGAGAAAGTTAACTCATACTGTCTCCCGTAGACTTGTGACGAGCCGATAGCCACCAACCTTGCCTTGAATCTGGACACCGAACCATCAGGATTGTATTTGATGCGGTAGATCCATTTGCTCTTTAAAATTTTGACATTTGGTGGTGGAAGCTCTAAATCCCGGACATGATGAAGCATGAGTGAATTCAATTCATCCTGCATGTCCTCTTCCCATTGATGATGTTGGGGAGAAGCGAGTGCTTGTTCATAAGACTGGGGTGTGATTGGCGGAGTGATTAGCAAGTCGGAGTCAGTAAAGTCAGGATGACATAAGGCGGCACGTTGTTTTTCTGCTTTCTCTTTTAATCTTTGTGAACGTCGTAATACCGGTTGTGGGACTTCAACGGGTGGTTGGTTCACTGGTAATTTAGACGAACAAACTGGAGCATCTTCCATCGATGTGGTTTCTGCTGGAGGTGTGACCACTAGCGTGTCCTCAGTATCAGGAAAGGAGCTCGATATTTCATGGTCGGTTTCTTTTTGGACCATATCCTTTCAGGGGACTTAGTCTGACTTCGTCTAGGCAAAGATATCAGATTAAATGCTGCTATAGTTGCAGCATAGTCCCAGAATCGGTGCGGAACTTTTGACGATGCAAGAAGAACTCGAATTCCATCGCAAATGGAGCGTACGGTTCTCTCAGCAACACCATTTGACTGGGGGTTCTCAGGAACGGTGAATTGTTGAGATATGCCTTGCTTCTACAGAACTCACCTAGCTCCGCATTGGTGAATTCTGTTCCATTATCGGAACGTATATACGCCAGATTTTGTCCTGTAGAGCGTTGTAGCTTTAGTATTAAGTCTATTAACGCTTTTGGAACTTCACTTTTTGTCGGAGTAGCACAAACGAAAGTTTTTCGTGAGAAATCATCGACGGCTACTAACAGGAATTTGTTTCCATGGATAGAAGTGGTAGGCATTGGTCCCACTGTATCCACCTGAAGTAGCTGTAAAGGACATGTTGACCGTTGACTTAATACAATGTTGTGAGGGGCATTGCATAGTCATGCCTGAAGGCATGCAACACATGGTTGGTCATCAATTAATGGCGGCAAAACTGTAAGACCACGCATGCTATGGTGTTTCGCTGCTACGGTAAGTTTTTTTGATGACGGATAGCCCAATGCATTGTGAATGTCACTATAAGTGACAGCCATTGAAAGTAATGGGGGTCCGTTCGGGAAACTGAATGGATATTTGAGACCGCGGGAAGGAACGGGAGGTCCTCCACGCCCTCCTGCGCAGCGATGGTCGTGCCCTTGGGTGAAGTAATGGAATAACCAGTTGGGCCGAAGTGAAGACTGTAACCCTGCTTTGATAATTGACTCATGGTGACAAGATTAAGGCGCCTGTTTGGGGCATAAAGCGCGTCATGGAGTTTTAAAACTGCTCCTGAATCTAATAACACGCTTGCCGCACCAGTACCGATGCCAGCAATCGTTTTCTTAGGGTCTGCAGTATGTATCCGCTTATGACAGCTTTGAAAAAAATCAAAGAACTGTTTTTCTTTAATTACGTGAAATGAGCTGCCCGTGTCAACTATCCATTCCTTGTTTGGAACACCAATACAGTTGGCTACAGGTTTCTTGCTTTGTCCTTTTGTACCCGATTTGTGAGGCTTATGCTTAGGACGTGAAGCTGATGCACGAGGCATGCGCTTTGTTGATACAGAATCCTGCGAACGAGAGGGTATTCCGGTGCGTGAAGTAGTTGGACCTGCAGTAGTAGGATAAATTTTGGACAGATAAACCGTTTTTACGTGTCCTTAGCCTCCACAATTATGTCATGTTACGTCATTTGTTCGACAGGCATTTGGATGTGGACGCGGGGAAGAAACAGAGGTGGCACACGAGGCTACACCTATTGAGGAATTTAGTGTGGTGTGGTCCTTAAAAACCACACTTAGTTGACTCAGGAAGGTTTCAATTGACATTGATGGGTTTGATTGGACCGCGAGTCTCAATGGAGTATAAGTTGAGGGTAGACCTGCGACCATATGGTCAATCAAAATTTTATCGTCCAGAACCAGGGACACGGCTCCAGCCTGAGCACGGATTTGTAGCGCTCTTGCTACATAGGCATTCGGATCAGCATCTAAGAAACACAAGGCTGAGAGACGACGCATTATTTCAGCCTGTGTCACTGAATCCGGCCTTCCATATCGATGCTTAATTGTTTCCCACAATGTATAGGGATTGTCATCTTGAAGCATGATGACAATATCATCACTCACTATACTCAGGAGGTAATGCCATACTCTTGCCCAATCAAGGCGCATGAATGAGCTGGCTGATGCTTCTGTAGGGAGAGAGATCTTTTCTTGGACATATTTGGCTAGCCCTTTGGTTTCGAGAAAGGTTAAAACTCGATACGTCCATTGAATCTAATTGGCACTCGTTGGCCTAGGGAGGGAACGACCCTCTTCAAAATATGATTCCTCCATATTGCATTAAAATAAAAGAAAGAAACCACGCTCTGCTACCATATGTTCAGAGAGGGAAGCAAAATAAATAGAATTTAATGCGTGGTAATTTAAAAGAAAGAACCCCAAAACTTAAGACTAAACGTGGCTCGTTAAAAGACTTTTATTTTGGTTTAAAAATTGCGATATTTATTTATAAAATACAATAATTCTATACAAAAGAATGTTCTATACAATATGATTTAATTGAGGAATAGGCATTGCGATCTCAATTACAAAAAAAAATATTTCTCGAAATAAAATAAAGAAATACTTAAATGTACGTTAAATACAGCAAAACACTGTAACGAGAATTATTAATCGCTACATAGAGTGAATTAACTTTAAATATATAAAAGAATTGAGACAGACCAATTCCTTCTAAAGAATAAGGAAAAGAAATTTCAAATTCCCATTTAAATATCTAAAGAAAGACTGCGAAATGAGAATCAATTATTAATGGGGAATAAGAACTGAAATGTGCAGTATGGCGTCCCTTATGCGCATTATTGTTGAAATAGCATTAAAAGAAATTTCATTATTACCTTATGGGTAAACCCGCAAAACAGTGCTGCTCGGTAAAGAATCATGGCTGCCGCGAGAAAGTGAGAAATTCAATAAGAAACTAAACATCCAACGGCAGGGTAGGAGTAATTTGCAGAGCATTGGAATGAAAATGATAAATCGAAGTTGAACGCCATGATGCAGGGTAGTAAGGACGTGGAGGACCAGAAGGAAGTTCAAGCCAGAAGCTGGAAGTGGTCTGTCTGAAATAAAAAATAACAGTAACCTCGGAAAGTACATCAACAATAGTGGGACACACATCCTCGTGATCACGAAAATTATTCGCGAGGGACAACTAGCTGCAGACAGTGAAAATCACGTGGAGATTTCTTAATTAACATTTATTAAAACAATATATACTCAACCATCACTGTCTGCAAAACAGTAAAAAAAACTTAAAGAATAGAAAAAATAGAATAATTAATTACAAATAAAATTATATCTATTTTTACATAAAAAATCCGAGTTGTCCCGAATAGTTGTGTTGTTGATGTTCATTTGAAAGCATTAGAAAACCGTATAACAAATACTCTGCAGCTTTTGAAAGTCAACGAACTAATTTCAGAACCTGAAGGTTCTCCAGTATAATATAGTACCTTTAATGTACCTATATATTATTCCATCGAAACAACTGCTTAAAAATTGTTATTAACCAACTTTTCAAAATATTTCTATAAGTAGCAGGTAAGCATTTTATGTATTTTTCCTCGTTTTCTTAGCTATTTTAAGGTTTTTTATACACTTTGAAAGTAATATTTTTAGTTAAAAACAAAATAAATACCAATTTTGAAGTTTATGATTTTTATTTATTTTTTTACAAATTTTGTTAACACTCTTTCTTTAGTAACAAAAAAAGTTATCGATTTTTGGTCCGAAACAGACCGTAATTTTCCACAGTGGGAGATAAGAATCGACAATTTAGCTTAAATATAAATATTATATTTAGATAATAATTCGATAGATATATTAAAAGATACCTTTAGATTTTCCAAGTTATCACTGCCGTGAAATTAATCGGGAGTGTCAGAAATGTCATGCAAAGCATTTTGGATATTTAGTGTTATCTATTTTTCATTCTTCGAAGTTTATTAATAAGCAAGATTGAGGCTAGAACAATTACACATATATTTTTTCTCTCAGAAATGTGATCGAATTTGTTTTCTCTCAGAAATGTTTGTTGGCCTGTTTGATTCCAAAAATTTGGGATACCGGCCATTTTCCAGCGGTACTCAAACAGGCTTGTATACGTCTAATTTTTAAATCAGGTGATAAAAATGACAAAAAATTTCAGACCTATCTCGGTGCTGCCAACGTTATACAATATCATTGAAAAAATAGTCTTTCAACAAATGATAAACTATTTATGGAATTGCCTTCCCATCGATCAATATGGAGGTAGGGCTAATACTTCGGCTCAAGACCTATTATTAACTATTTTTTGCAGGCGGTAGATAGCCTAGATAATAATCAATGTTTAGTCATTGTTAGTGTCGACATAGCTAAAGCATTTAATACTGTATCGCGAGCCCAACTAATGGCCGATTTGAGGGCAGTAGGAATCAATTACCAGACCTTGCGCCATTTGAAAGATCTCTTCTCACAACGACAGAATGGAATAAAGTTAGATCATGAGACGTTTTTTGCCACTTCAAAACGAGGAATCCCTCAAGGTTCCTCGATCAGCAATATATTGTTTACAAAGTTATTGGCTTCTATTTTTGACTTAGCGCTGAATTTTAAAATGAAAGCCTTTGTAGATGACATCATATTAACCAAAAAATATACTATTCAAACTTTGCCGCAGATGTTTCAAGATATCAGCGCAGATATAAGTCGCATGCAGGAATGGTTTTCACGGAGGGAAATGAAACTCAGTGAGGTTAAACCGCTATTCTTACAATTGGCAAAGGGACTACACAGAAGAGCGACAGATTAATAATCTTAGGTGTTACATTTGATTGTAACTTAAAATTTATTGCACATGTAGAGAAGGTTATCAGCCATTGTAACGGATTAAGATTCTTGGTTAAAAAACTGCGTGCGACTCTTACTAAAAAAGAAATGATTATTATTCTGAAGACTAAGGTGTTACCTAAAATCTCTTATGGAATGATAATTTGGAACACGTCGAATAAGTTCCTAATTGGGAAGATAAAGGTGGCATATAATAATATTATACGGGCGGCGTTTAACTTGCCTCGTAAACAATCTATTACCCAAATATGTAATGAGTTGGATTTGCTTACATTAGAATCAACTATGCTGCTTGGAAGATTAAAAGAATTATTAAGGGCCCTTTTAACTAATACTCATTCGGCCCACTTTATTGCACACTGGTTAAATAGAGATTCTGATAACAGAAAACTGAAGTGGCTTTTAATTCATCCAGCGGAAATAATATCGACGTGGCGGGAAAAATTTTTTCCCTTCAACTGTTTTCAGTTGTGGAATTCACTGCCTCTACAAACCCGACAGAACATTATTTTATGTGATGTGAAAAAATGTTTTAACTATCGACATCATGCCCAGGTGATCTTGTATGACTGGATAAAGGGTAGACAACGAGACCTGACTAACATAAATGATTAAATTTTACTCACTGTGAGTGCATAATTATAAATAAAATAAAAAAAATAAAAAAAAATTTCGATCATTGAGGGATCCTAGTTTTCTTGAAAAACTTTAAAAGAAACACTACTGTCGGCGCGCCACGAGAAGACCGCTGAGTTGCTTTATGTGCTCGTATGGTGTTGCTGCATTTGCAGATGAATCTATCTTTTCGATACTTGATTATAGCGCTATTCCTCTCTTCATAACTATAGACTGATCTGCAACTACAGCGACACCATATGAGCACATTAAGTAACTCAGCGGTCTTCTCGTGGCGTGCGGACAGTAACTGGAAATAATGAAGAGTTAGCAGACTTTTGATAAAGAGTGGAAAAGCAAAAGAGAAAGCAGTCAGTTCGCTCGGTGCTGTATTGGTTTTGCCAGCACAGTGCTGCAAATGAGCAAATGGTGAGCGTGTCGGCAGAAGAAACAGCGACCGCTAGACCACACAAAGTGACGAATGGTCAAGTTTTTCTTCAAGACATCGAAAGCAGAGCGCAATTGCCACAGCAGTTTATAAAGTAGTGAATAACACTATTCAGATTATTGGTATTGCAGAGCACAAAGACACACTGTATTGTGCTCTTTAATAATCGTTCGAAGGATACATGTTAATTCATGTATATCGAAATGCCACTGGAGAAAAGACCGAGTGTCACGGTCTGTTCGTAGAGGATACAAAACTAAGTACGTCTATCGTACCAAAACGGCCATGACGTCAGATATGAATGCCCGTTCTCTCGAGAAAAAATGTGGAGCGCTGATGAGAGAGAGAGAACCAACCCGGGAAGGCAAAATGAGGTGGACCCAAAAAGGAAGTCGGGAAAGGAAAAGGAAGTTGAAGAGGTGATTACCATTGCTACTTCCAATGAAAGAAGAAGAAATTTGGGCTGCGCAAAATTGGAAGTAATTCGAGAACTTCCCCTCGAATAAGTTCAAAAAGAAAGAGACTCGGAATTCTCCGGTAAACGTGCACTAGAAAGGCGAATAACTAATATAGGATTCCCAGTGATTTTCATGGTGATAAGCGATAATAATTTATGCCTTATTCAACGATGATGGTGTGCTGTGCATCCTATGGTGGTTAATGATGTGTGTTAAAGTGCAATTGCTTTATGCTTTATTCAATGGTAGGTCTCGTGCTCCCTATGGGGATTATTGATGGTGTTAAAGTGTGTTTTCTTCCGTTGATGCAAACTACCAATAATATTTCCGACGTACAGTGATCAAGCTGTTGTTTTCTACTGTTGCTTAGTGAGCTTCCAAAAATTTGTGTGTTCACCGAAACTAGAGCAAGCATTGTGTTCTGTTCTAAAAGAAGTCAAACCAATACATTTACGTTATCTTCTATGTTAAAAGTGCAATACTTTTCGAGTAATAGCAAGTATTACTTGGCATCATTCCTTCTAGTGATTTATTTCCAGTAATGTTATTGAATCTAATGGTAATACCTTCAAGTGGAAGTGTATGTTATCATTATTCTGACATTGAATAAATTAATTTATTTTAAGCCAATGTCCCTTACTTCTTCATGTTGGCGTTGATTATCAACTTGCAATCACAGTACTCCCACTTAATGGTGAATTTTTCGTCCCTTACTTCTGTTTATTTCACATTTCCACTGCCACGTCACACCAAATATTGGTCAGAGTAGACAAAAAGTTATCTAGGCGTCGGAAACATCTGAACAACAGCAGGAAATTATAGAATTACTGAAAACCAATATGGGATATTATTTAACTTCTTGAGGTTGTTCTGTTTACTTACAACTGTAATTATCCCAGGAAACGCCAGGTGCTTCTGTTAATAGTAAATAAATGCCTGGTGGTTTCGGAGTTTTTCATCACTCTGGGCTTTGGCCTGCTCTACTAAATGTCTATCATGTAATTTTATGGAAACAGTACTGCTATGAGAGTGTCCTAGATGGCTCATTTGGTAAAAGCGGCGAAACAGTAATTCGAGGTCGCGGATTTTTCCCTTTTCTTTATTACTTTATATCTTTATCCTCACTATCCTTATCGTTTCATTTTTCTGTTTCTCCTGTTTGTAAACTTGTTAACGTTTAGCGTTTTTTGGTTCGTGATTTACTATCGTCAATCTTATTTTCCCTTCGCATAATGTGGATGACATCTTCGATACATCAGGCTTCTTATCCACCTTAATATAAATGGTTTATCTTTTGAGGAAGAATGACTTTCGTGGAAGAATTTCTTCAATACTATCTGCACAAATATACACACTGTTCGAATAATAAAGTTTATGTAAAGATATGAATAACTATATTCAACAGATTTTTTAAAATTTTCTTACTTTTTATTTGTCTTTTGTCATTTTAGATTAATTGCCAAGAAATTAGCTTATATTCATTCCATCAAATTTGACGATCTAGACTACAAAAGTGATAAATGTTTCAAGTTTTTTAACGCATTAATAAATTCGATACCTCCTGATAGTAAACCTTCTAAGGAAACTTTATTAGCCGAAATTGACATGCTGAGAAAATACTACGATAGCAAAGGTTCCCATATAGTTATATGCCATGGTGATACCAATTTTGCAAACGTCATCTATAACGAAGACGAAGGTAATGTAATTTAAATACATGTATTTTAAAACTTATATATTTTTTTAATTTACTTAAATTTCAGTTTAACTTAATTGTGTCCAAATTTTATCAAATGTACATATTTATATAAAGTTTTCTCTATTCCAGGAATTGTAACGTTTATTGACTGGGAATTATCTAATTTTGGCTATCAATTAAATGAAGTAGCTAGCGTGATAGCGAATGTGGAATTTATGGGTAAATGATGAATAATTTTACATCAATTTGTTAAACCTAACATTTTAGAACATTTGTAATACAAGGTGCGTCTAAAAATTTCAGTGAATGGAATCATAAAACAAATACAACAAAATACCTTTATTAACCCTCAAATTAACATCCATTGGAAACATTTCACTTTTGACATCGTTGATAAAGCTGGAACGAGTCAGCCAAGGCCTTTTTGGGACCGGTCGAAACACAGATGTCACACGTCGTCTGATATCTGGTAAATCTACAAAATGTGTGCCCTTTAGAACCCTCTTGTGGTGAGGGATCACAAAGAAGTCTGCAGGCACCTGTGTGTAAACAATTACACGGTGTCGGGCCAAGAACTTGCGTATGCGGACGTGTGTTGTCATGCAATAGACTCCACTTTCCACTCCTGTACATCTGTGGATGAAGACGTTCCGTACACTTGGACCAACATTGGCAGAAGATACCCGTAACCATCGCCTTCTGGAATGTGGAGGGGGTGTCCCATTGTTTTTACACATGGCCACACACACAGGTGTGCAAAAGATCAAAGGTGCTGCCATTCCAGAAGGCGATGGCCCTACCCCTCCACATTCCAGAAGGTGATGGGTTCCAAATGTTGTTGTTCACGTGACTGTTGACGTTACAGTTTCACAATTTAAACAATTGTTTGTTAATTACCTTTTAATTACCATTAATTAATTAATGTTGATTACATAATACCTGATTTTACGCATGGTGCTGCTTCTGTAAGGGCGTCTTGGTTCTCAATTTAAAATGCAATTCTGTGATTCTGTCTCACAAGTGAACACCTCTTGATTCCCTTATATATCCACCCAAACGGGACGCGTATATTCGAAACGCACGAGGTGCAGACCATCATTCGCTCTCTAGTGGCAATAAACATAACCTTACGCCCTCCAGGAGTCCAACTTGTTTACTAGTCCAACTAGATTACACTGGCACTGTTGTATTTTTTATTTTTTATTTTTTTTTGCTCGGAGTGAATTATTTTTTAAAGACTGGGGGGCTGCGCCCCCCACACCCCCCCTCTAACGAACTGATATATACCCCAACCTATTTGGTTACAGGGGGCAGTTGGTTTCCCCCCGGCCGGTTACAGGTTTCGCGACAATTCAATTGGCACTGGACATTCAATTCTACATCGTTTATCGTCACTAGAGGGCGAATGATGGTCTGCACCTCGTGCGTTTCGAATATACGCAAACGGGACAGGGTTGACATACTGGCGCCCTCAATTTGATTGCCTATGTACTAATTAACTATTGTTTCTTGACCAACCAAAGTTTTTCCAAACCCTTTCACAATTTCTTCTAAATTAGATTACTTGTGTTTCAAGCTGCATTGTTTGGTTTTAATTGGTGCATTGTTTCATTTAAACAATTTACATTTGACTTTGCAAACTTTTTCTCACTGCAAAAGGGTTTTTTTTTAAGTAAAGGTGATGGATGAAGCATTCTCCAACGCTCAAAACGTTTTATCACACGACTAACGCGTACGCTATGTTTCCAAGAGTGGTGGGAGGTTGCATTAACGAAAACGCATTTCCCTGCCCTTTTCAAGAAAATTACTGCTGTAAACAACACTTTTAAAATTGGTTTTAAGGATGATCAAATCGAGGAACAAATTGAATTCAACATTATACCACCTGATAGAAAGCCGATAGTATATCTTTCATATTTGAAGTCGAACTGGTTTTACAAGCATATTTGAAAGATGTTCTCTTTTACCAAGACAGCAATTCTTCCACACAAGACATTGCTATGAGTTTACCCCCGAATGTCGGGATTTGTTTTAATACACTGGAATTCTGCAAGGTTTTTAATGTTTTGCCAAATACATTTTATGAGGAACGTTTCTCTCTATCTCCAGATTACAGTGCATCGTTTAAGTGGGTGTCGTCTTTTACTGTCACGTTAAGGCATCCCAAGACCTCTTCTCTATATCAAAAAGTTGTTGAGTTTAAGAGTACCAAATTACGTAACATTTTTGAACCCTTCAATTTTTTAAAAGATACTTTTAGAACCGTCGATATCGAGTCAAAGTTGGGTAATGATTTTGCTCGTTTTTCTGGTCCCTCAGATCGCTTCATTGAATTCCCTGCCGATGCAAATGTTGGTTTTATTCCGGACCGCTTTCTGAATAAGAAATTGATAATTCCTACATCTGTCCCCTTACATGATACAGGCGACGGTTTCATCAACTTTGTTATTTACGACTCATCTGAAACTCCGGTACAACGCATCTTAAAAATTCCTGAATGGTATTACGATAACTGTAGAGATGTTGTTGATGCCCTCGTTAAATTGATTCCGCAGAAAGAACGGGCATTTTACAGTGTCAATCTCACCCCAAAAAAAGTTTTCATTTCAAATGCTCGGAGGAACGTTACATAAGTTTCAGTGAAGGTCTGTGCTACACATAAGGTTTACAGACAGATTTCGCTGATGCGGGCCACTTAAAACTGCAGAAGGGTCGACACCAATCGATCTTACGAGAGGAATACATGGATATTATCTTTACACACACACAATTCAACCTCAAGTTGTAAGTAACACATACGCACCGCTCCTACGAATCATTCCTATGTTGCATGCAAGATGAGAAGTAATTTATCAAACTTTCCATTCATCTGACTATTTTCCCTTAAGTAGAAATGTCATTGACACGATTGAAATTGCTGTTCATTCAGAGCACGGCGATTTGCTCTCATTTATATCCGGTAAAACAGTTGTGAGATTACATTTTCGTAAGAAACGGCCATAGAGTGAAGTAGATTTCTTTTGCTCACGCCGCATCAATACACATAATTCAGTTCAAGATACATGTTCCCTACAAGTCAAACAAAGATGCCATTTAAGTCAGAAGGGTCGTTGTATACCTATGTTTAGAGGACCCTTGTTTCAGCGAGGTAATGGTATTGGTTCAGCATTTTCCAATCTGTTTCGTTTTGCCACACCAGTACTCAAATCCATGGGAAAAATTCTCGGTCGCCATGCCTTAAGAGATGGTGTTTCTGTTTTTAATGATGTGTTGCAAGGTTAAAATCTGAAACAGTCATTGGTGTCACGTATGAAGGAGGCAGGTGGTAGCGCCCTCCAGGAAATGGGTGCCGGAGTTAAGGGGGGTAGAGGTAGAACTCAAAGACGAATTACCGTATATCTTCTAATAGACGCCTAGTCTTTAATTGTCGCCGGTCTCTAATAAACGCCGGGGATTCTCCTACACGCGGCAATTCACGTGACCCGCTTTCGGCGTTCACGTGCACACGGGCTTGAGGGGATTCCCAGCACACTGCTTTGAGCTTTTGATATTGTGACTGGTGTCAGTGTGTGTTTTGAGTTCTTGTATTTTGTTTTCGTTTTATAGTTGGTTGGTGTCGTTTATGCAAATTTCTGTGTTTTAAGTGTATTGTTTGAATAAATGAGTGTTGTATCGATCGTTTTGTGGTAGTTGGGTGAGTGTTTTGTGCTGTGTTCGGGTACGAATATGGATCGAGTGTGTGGAATTTTGTTTTTTGCTAAATAAAAACAATTCAGTTTGCTGTATTGGAAATTACTTTTTTTTTAGTACGTACGTTATTTTTTTCCGATTGTTCGGAGTACCATTGTTTTTTTTTAAGTTATCTGAGGGAAGCTACCGCAGACAAACATTGTTGGGGCAGCTTTTCTCAGTATATGAGCCTCAACAAATCTGGAGGGAATGAGGGATTGTTGAGAGAGAGAGCGATGGTTGTTGACGCTTTGCAGGCAAGCGTCGCTGAGGAAGGGAAAAAGAAAGTTTGTTTTTGCCCCCCCCCCCCCCCCCCGCCCGTGTTAGCAGCGATGTTGGAGACGGAGTTTTTCGCCCGTGTTGATAGTAAAGATATAATATTGAACAGGAATAACAGGCCTTCACGATATTTATGAATCGAAAGCAAGGGGACCTGTCCTGGAATCCCGGAGGTGTCGGCAAAATATGATGAGCAGCAGTCATCAGTATTGCGAGATGGAACGTCGCATGTTTAGAGAGATCCGAAGCGATAATTATCGACCAAGATAAGAATATTGCTAATTGGAAGTTGGTGAGATTGTTCCAAATTTCTTTTATATTATTACCCGATAGATGACAGATTGTTTTAAATAACAACTATTAACTTTTGAGACGGAACGCGTTGGATTAAAGTAGCGCCCATAAAGTTCAATTGTGGCCTTTGTGGCATCTCTCTATGACGCAATGAGCAAGGCAGTTGTTAGTTTGTGTGATCTGGACACAAAATTAAACTAACGTTAGTCGGCAATTATTGACTTAAGTTTTAGTGCCTTCAATGCTTAAGAACTGCTTAATAATCAATGTTCAAGTCCCCTCTTATGTTTATTAATTATTTAATTTTCAATATTAAGCTCTTATATTAAACGTTTCAGTATGATTTACGTACTGTCCTTGCATACGTTGTGAAGCAAAGCTTGACACATGTGGTTGGCCAAAAACTACTTAGAGAAGAGCATGCTAAATCGTACTACTTCATGCTGAATAGTAGCATATGGTTAAAAGCTAATATCAAGCTAATATTCGGGAGTGAATAGAGGGGAAAATAGTAGCGCCTCTTTCAGTTATTGTGTAGTTTGAGCGTCGGTAATTAGGGGGTTACTGCTCTCCCCCCCCCCCCTTGCGGTCCAATCGCGTTGGTGTATAAAAAACACGGGATTGACGACATATCAAAGGCCACGCCACCTCCTGGACATCAATTTCGACGACATCCAAAGGGCGATATTTCCCGAATATTGGATCACCTAGCTCCTCGTGTCCCTCGTCAATCAACAATCAACACTATCGTCCTGATAGGAAAGGACTCCATCTTATCCTCTGGATGACTTAACTAGGTTTCATCTGGCTTCTTGCCTAGTTCAGTGTACTTCCCGTGGTTACCTTCTGGACGAGTATGGCAGTGAAAGCGTTGCTTTCGGACCACTCGTTTCGTTTTACCTGCACTGTTCGATTGTCGATTGACATATCAAAGGAGAGTGCGACGCGTTCCTTGGTGAGCCCCTATGTCTATTCATTTCTTGTTTAAAAGCTTGCAACATGTTGTGGTAAGGCCCAATTGTAGAAGGCTTACCACTGATGGAAAGTAGTATGATCGTTTGAAGGATAGTAGTGCGTGCTTATAGTTAAGCAGAAGTTGGAAACAATTTACCTTGATTTATTTAGAGTTCTTTTAGATGTTGAGAATCATTAATATTTACCTTGTATGAATTTGTGTCGTCTTTTGATGTGGGGCCCCAATTTTAACATTAATGACATTTATATGTAATTGGTACCTTTAATTAATTAAAATGTTTGTTGTATCGTTTATCAGCCTCTACTCCTTGCAAATATAACATTCACCCCGTGCAAGTTCAAAAACCCGCTCCTTTTGTGCTTGGGAGTGAATTTTCGTTAGGGGTTCTTTACGGACCCCCCCCCCCCCGCACAATTGGGCACAATATCATACGCACTCTGCTATTCAGCCCTTAGTTCTCAAGGCATCCTATTCGTTATGACTGCTTAATGCGCACTACCATATTCTGTTTAAAAATAGACATGACTCCAAAGCGAGCATATGTTGTGGCGTTTATATAAACGTCGTGGAATATGCACAGGAACATTCAGGCGAAGTAGCAGCACGTGAATTCGGAGTAGATCCTGTAAGCTATAATAATATTTGACACAGATTGCTAAATAAACACCAGTTTCAAATAAACGCCCGGTTAGTGATTAATTTGAAAAAATAGACACCGGGGGCTATTATTGCAAGATATACGGTATTTCAACAACTAATCATTTGTCTGTAAAACGACTTAGAAGCAACAGCTTGGAGTCATTTCTTGCATCCAATTTCAGTCAGAAACGTCGTGTACAACACTCAACAATGTCGAAAAAAACCAAAAGGTAGAAACAGAAGAAGAAGAATAGGTCAACAAAAAAGAAGAAGGTAAAAAAGAACGCAAAATCCGTTTTAAACATACGCCCTTTGGCATCCGTTTTCCCCTAATTCCAACCTAATCATGGTTACAATGATACATCAGATGAGCACCGAATGTCTTAACAGTGATCTCAACATTTTTTCTATTCCTCACATGAGTGGACAGCAGGAAAAACGACAAGTCACAGGATACCAACTGAGGGCAATTCCCATCGAATTCTTTGTCCCAGGTTGAGTTGATTTTTACATCGACCTTGATCAAACTACGCTGAGTTTAGAAGTCGTAATCAATAAAGGTGATGGAGTACTACCAACAGACGATAAAAGAGGCCCTGTAAACCTTTTCTTATACTCGTTATTCTCTCAAGTGGACTGTTACCTCGGAGATATTTTTGTCAGTCATAGCAACCTGCAGAGCATATTTTGAAACTCTTTTGAACTATGGACGAGTGTCTAAACAAACACAGCTCACAACAGCAGGTTATTGTAAAGACACAAGTGGAAAGATGGAAAATACTGATGATTCAAACAATGGTCTTATGTCACGCAAAAAGCTTGCCCGAAATTGCGTTTATTACTTGGAGGACTCCCTCCATTTAGACATTCTCCGTCAGAGTCGATTACTGCTAAACTCTTTGAATTTTAGACTGAGATTTTACAGAAGTAAACCAAACCTTGCGCTGATGTCTGACAAGGTTAAAATTAATTATCAGATTACAATTCGTAAAGCAACACTGAACGTCGAGAGAGTTAAATTTAACACAGCCACGTTATTAGTGCACGCACAGACTCTACAAACCACTAATGCGTTTCACCCAAATAGACGAGTTGAAATGAGATCGTCGAGCATTGCAGCTGGTACTAGAAATCACGTCATACAAAACTTAATCACTGGTCAGATTCCGACCCGCTTGATTTTTGCGTTTACAACGAGTGAAGCACAGAAGGGTTCTTTTACTTCAAATACCTTCGAATTTCAACATTTCAATCTGTCTTTCTTCTTGTTGTCATTAGACACTCAATGAATACCTCTTCAACCTCTGAAACCGAATTTTGAGACGGTTTGTTCACTCCATGAAAGCACTCAGTCTTTGGAAAGAAGACAGAGATGTTGATGTCACTCAGTTTGATTATGGTGCTGGTTACACATTTTTTGCCTTCGATCTTTCGGGTAACAGGAAATATTATACAGATAGATACAATCTTATACGCAACAGTACGCTAAGTGTTGAAGTTCAGTTCTCTGAAGCTTTACCAGACTCTGTGAACGTGATTTCCTATTGTCAGTATCAGAATCTTGTGGAAATCAATAAAGACAGAAAAGTAAGCGTTGATTTCACAAATTAGGTTAAATGGACACAGAGCAGCTATAAAGTGTGCTCGAGTGTGATCCCTTCACTCGTCCTCTAGCAAGAGGTGTTTTCCTCGCTGATAGCATTTCTCGATCCTGTTTACCCTTCGTTACTAATTGCAAATACAGACGATGCAGGTAAAACCTGGCACACACTGGGTGGCCTTCTTTATACATTCTGTCAAACAAGCATACATCTTCGATTCTTTGGGAATGTCTCCCCAAGAATAATTTCACGCGTTCATGACTACACACTCTGAAAATTGTATCTACAACACGAGAATTGTGCAACATCAGTCTTCTGACACATGCGGTCATCACTGTTTGCATTACCTGAAATTTGCAGCAAGAGCTCATTCTATGGAGGACATTGTGAACAACACTTATACAAATGAACTGATCCTAAATGTCTACTCGTGAAATGTGAATTCGTTCATGATGAGTTTTGTAACAACACCTCGTTTAAGACACATCAAAATTCCAAATGGAACCCATGTTGTAGATCTTTAAATTATTCCGTTTAATCATTACAACTTTTGTTTTAATTGATTAATTTCTGTATTCATTTGTTCGAAATAAATTTTTTGATTTCAGATTGAATTTGTGTTTGTCTGTTTTTTTCTTTTTTTATACATTTAATAATTCACACCACAACAGATTGTTCACGTATTTAATTGTGTTTTTATTCAAAATTTTTTACATTTTATAAAAATAAATTTAGGACAGAATTATAAATTGAATTTTTTTCACATTTATTTGTTATTGGGTGTCACCCAACTAGTGGGAGTCATAACGATTCTACGTACGATGTCGTTTGGCAAGGATATTTTTTGCTCTCAAATGCCGGATTAATAATTGGTTCTTCAGGGATGTCGAGATGTTATAATAGGCGCATTCGTTTATTCGTCTGCACGATGATGACTTTGATAGTGCGCCCCGTGCAATTACCGTTTAGTGCGTTCAGTGCGGTCTCTGTGTCAGTGCACGATCTTTCACCGAACGGTCCGTACGTTTTGAGCCAAACCAACAACATGGCGATGGCTCAAAGACTCCTTTTTCATCACCCCTAAAGTCTAAATTTCAAATTTTTAAAGTCCTTTTCACTTGCGAACTTTTTTTTTAATCTGTATAAACTCTCTTCATCCACTTGAATGCAAAATTTCGACCATCATCGACAGTGATCGAAATCTGGAGCTTCGCTGGATTGGAGGCCCCCATTTGCAATTGTAAAACGCACGAAACGACCCTGCTTCTACCTTCGTACGCTTAGTGCGCGCACGGACTATACGAAGCGCACGAGAACGAAGTGCACGGAAATCTCCGAACATATCTCAAGGGCCGCACGAGAGCTACTTCGAACGGCTAGTGCACGCACTCAGTGCAAAAAAATCACATAGAACGAATAAACGAATGCGCCTAATACTGCTGCGAAGTGTTCTCTTCCCCGAGGTGGATTCTTTAGATCTGGTATCGGTGATAACACGTCTTTTATTAAACGGATAATGTTTGAACCACGTATTGATTTTCCGATGACTGACACTGTCCCTTCTTTTGTCCATTGGATAACATCAGTCTTCTTACGCAGAATCTCGCGGAGCTGATCCCGTTTCGAGGTTTGCTGAACTGGTCCCGAGTTTGCTCTCAGGGGTTTCGCTACCCATGCCATCATCGTCATTCCTGACGGGGTTTTTTTTTAAGTCTGCTGGCAAATGAAATACAGGTGAATTGACGAGTTGAGGTGGTGATGATAAGGGAGTGTCTCGGAAAGGGATCGAGGTGATGGTAATGGGCGTATTAACGACGGCATCTACAGCGTTTGAGGGTCAGTTTCGGTTGAAAAACTCGTTGTTTTCGCACTAACATTCTGGACCATAAAGTACCTTGGACACCTCGCATTAGACAGCATTTGAACAAGATAAAAGGTTTAGCTCATAAAAAATTTCATAAAGAGCAAAGAAAGCTTATCTGAATCAACGCGGTAACAGATTCCTGCTTCCCCTTTTGTTATGCAGTATCACTGGGCCGATTTTGAATAAATTAGTTAGTTGAGAACATGCAAAAGTACGTATTACTACCTTCGCACGTATATCAAAGACTGCTTCAAGCCCAAACGCAGATTGTATCCGCGCGTCCACTGCCTGAACAAACTGACACTAAACATAGCAGTTTTGATAATGATGATTAAGATAAAAAAAACTTAATAAACAACTAGATTTGCATATCAACGAAATTTTAAAAAACGCAAATTTGAATGTACATCAGAAAATGGACCTTTATTTTAACACCCTTAAAAAATAGCTCTTGCTCTAATTTCTTGTAATGCAAACAGTGATGACCGCCTGTGTCAGAAGATTGATGTTGCACAATTCTCGTGATGTAGATCCATTATTAAGAGTATGTAGTTATGAACGGGTGAAATTGTTCTTGGGGAAACATTCCGAAAGAATCGAAGATGTATGCTTGTTTGACACAGGGTATAAAGAAAGCCACCCAGAGTGCGCCAGGTTTACTAGCATCGTCTGTATTTGCAATTAGTAACGAAGGGTAAACAGGATCGAGTAATGCTATCAAATCAGCCAGGAAAACACATCGTGCTAGAGACGAGTGAAGGGATCACACTCGAGCACATCCATAACTGCTCTGCGTCCATTTAACCTAATTTGTGAAATCAACGCTTACTTTTCTGTCTTTATTGATTTCCACAAGATTCTGATACTAACAATAGGAAATCACGTTCACAGAGTCTGGTAAAGCTTCAGAGAACTGAACTTCAACACTTAGCGTACAGTTGCGTATAAGATCTATCTGTATCTATCTGTATAATATTTCCTGTCACCCGAAAGATCGAAGGCAAAAAATGTGTAAACAGCACCATAATCAAACTGAGTGACATCAATATCTCTGTCTTCTTTCCAAAGACCGAGTGCTTTCATGGAGTGAACAAACTCTCTCAGGTAAGAACCCGTCTCAAAATTCGATTTCAGAGATTGAAGAGGTATTGATTGAGTGTCTAATGACAACTAGAAGAAAGACAGTTTGAAATGTTGAAATTCGAAGGGATTTGAAGTAAAAGAACCCTTCTGTGCTTCACTCGTTGTAAACTCAAATCATGCGGTTCGGAATCTGACCAGTGATTAAGTTTTGTATGACGTGATTTCTAGTATCAGCTGCAATGTTCGACGATCTCATTTCAACTCGTCCAATCAGGTAAAACGCATTAGTTGTTTGTAGAGTCTGTGCGTGCACTAATAACGTGGCTGTGTTAAATTTAACTCTCTCGACGTTCAGTGTTGCTTTACGAATTGTAATCTGATAATTAGTGTTAACCTTGTCAGACATCAGCGCAAGGTTTGGTTTACTTCTGTAAAATCCAAAGAGTTTAGCAGTAATCGACTCTGATGGAGAATGTCTAAATGGAGGGAGTCCTCCAAGTAATAAATGCCATTTCGGGCAAGCTTTTTACGTGACATAAGACCAGTATTTTCCATTTTTCCACTTGTGTCTTTACAATAACCTGCGTTTGTGAGCTGTGTTTGCTTAGACACTCAAAAGATGTTTCAAAATATGCTCTGCATGTGTATAAGTTGTTGCTATGACTGACTAAAGTATGTCCGAGGTAACAGTCCACTTGAGAGAATAACGAGTGTAAGAAAAGGTTTACTGGGCCTGTTTTATCGTCTGATGGCAGCACTTCGTAACATTAATTGATAACGAATTCTAAACTCAGTGTAGTTTGATCGAGGTCGATGTAAAAATCCACTAATCCTGAGACAAAGAATTCGATGCGACCGTCTTGACTTATGATTGCTGTCGGTTGGTATCCTGTGACTTGTCGTTTTTCCTGCTGTCCACTCATGTGAGGAATAGAAAAAATATTAATATCACTGTTAAAAAATTGGGTGCTCATTTGATGTACAGGGTGTCCCAAAAATGACTGAAGGATTTTGAAAATCAATAAAAAAAAACAAACGGAATGCGATAGATATGTATCGTTTGCAGCCTCATGCTAAGGAAATCAGGGAATTTTATCCCACCAAATTTCAAATTTAGTTAACATTTTCACCTACAGGTATGAAAACTATGAAAAAATAAAAACCGGTATGAAAATGTTGCAAGGACTGTTGCAAAAAACTGAACAACGTGGCGCAGTCTCAGGCAAAAATTTGCAGACATCCGTTCAAACATGTCACGTAGAATTTCGAAAAATCCGTTTTAACTATACCTGTTAAAGATCGCCTGCAGCGCCACCTGTGGGTGAAAATGTTAACTAAATATGAAATTTGGTGGGATAAAATTCCCTGATTTCCTAAGCAAAAGGCTGCAAACGATACATATCTATAGCATTCCGTTTTTTTATTGATTTTCAAAATCCATCAGTCATTTTTGAGACATCCTGTATCATTGAAACCATGATTAGGTTGGAATTAGGGGAAAACGGATGCTAAAGGGCATACGTTTAAAACAGATTTTGAGTCCCTTTTTACCATCAAATTTTTTGTTGACCTCTTCTTCTACTTCTGTTTCTTCCTTTTGGTTTGTTTCGACTTTGTTGAGTGTTGTACACGACCTTTCCGACTGAAATTGGATGTAAGAAATGACTCCAAGCTATTCATTTTTACAGACAAATAAGTAGTTGTTGAAGTAATTCGTCTTTTAGTTCTACCTCAACCCCCCTGATGATGCCCGAGTACGCGGGTTCGATCCCGGCCGAGGACGACGAGGATTTTTCAGGGGGAAATCCTGAGATCACGCACTTCCTTCGGAAGGGAAGTAAAGCCGTTGGTCCCGTGTAGTCGTTTGCCGGCTGCACGTTAAAGAACCCTTGCGAGGCAAAATTTGCGGCCCCTATAACGCCGTCCTGAAATGACCATGGCAGTTGAAAAGGACGTTAATACCAAATAAACCAAACCAAACCAATCAACCCCCCTGAACTCTGGAACCCATTTCCTGGACGGCGCTACCACCTTGTAACAGATCATTAAAAACAAAATCACCACCTCTTCAGGCATGAGAGCAAATTACCGTGGTCTGAATGAACAGCAATTTCAATCGTGTCAATGATGTTTTTACTTAATGACACGATTGAGTGAATGGAAAGTTTGATAAATTAGGAGAAGTGCATGCGACACAGGAATGATTCGTAGGAGCGGTGCATACGTGTTACCTACAACTAGAGTTTGAATAATGTCTGTGTATATATAATATCCATGTATTACTCTCATAAGATCGATCGGTGTCGACCCTTCACCAGTTTCTAGCGCCAAATCAGTGAGATCTGTTTGTAAACCTAATGCGTAGCACAGACCTTCGCTAAAATCTATGTAACGCCCTTCTGAGCATTTGAAATGAAAACATTTTTTGGGGTGAGTTTGACACTTTAAAACGCCTATCCATTTTGTGGAACCAATTTAACGAGTGCGTCAACAACATCTCTACGGTTATCGTCATACCCTTCAGGAATTTTTAAGATGCGTTGTACCGGAGTTTCAGGCGAGTCGTGAATAACACAGTTGATGAAACCGTCGCCTGTATCATGTAAGGGGATACACGTAGGAATTATCAATTTCTTATTCAGAAAGCGGTCCGGATTAAAACCAACATTGGCATCGGCAGGGAATTCAATGAAGCAATCTGAGGGACCAGAAAAACGAGCAAAATCATTACATAACTTTGACTCAATATCGACGGTTCTAAAACTGTCATTTCAAGATGGTAATTTGCAATTTGCAATTTTTTAATTGAAGGCATCCAAAAGGTTACGTAATTAGGTACTCTTAAACTCAACAACTTTTTGGCATAGAGTGGAGGTCTTGGGATACCTGAACGTGACAGTAAAAGACGACACACACTTAAACGATGCATTTTATTCTGGAGATAGAGGGAAACGTTCCTCAAAAAATGTATTTGGCAAAATATTAAAAGCCTTGCAGAATTCCGGTGTATTAAAACGAATCGCGACATTCAGGGGTAAACTCATAGCAATGTCTTGTGTCGAAGAATTGTTGTCCTGGTAAAAGTGAACTTCTTTCAAATATGCTTGTAAAACCAGTTCGACTTCAAGTATGAAAGATACACTATCGGCTTTCTATCAGGTGGGATAATGTTGAATTCTATTTGTTCCTCGATTTGATCATCCTTAAAATCAATTTTAAAAGTGTTGTTTACAGCAGTAATGTTCTTAAAAAGGGCAGGGAAATGCGTTTCCGTTAATGCAACCTCCCACTGCCCTTGGAAAAGTAGCGTACGCGATAGTCGTGTGATAAAATGCGCCTTTGTGTTGGGTTGTTTTTTCAGCTGCTGCCGTATTCGAGGGTAAAGTAACATAAAAATATGTAACGTCATACATGTTGACGAATCACTAACACAACTGATCCAGATCACACCTTGTTAAACGTTTAAAAGATTTGTCTCTCGAACCCAGCTGTTGATGCTGTCTGGGTAACCCTGTCATTTCACAAAAGCTTTACGCACACCACGCCTTGTGCATCTTCGAATAATTCTCTCAATGTTGAAGAATTAAGGCATTTTTAACCTTTTGTGACTCCTGTTTATAGAATGCACCTGTGATCTCAGCACCTTTGTAATCTTTTATTTTATACACAACAGGTTTTCGAAAAGCGATTTTTGAAACTTCAATCGCTTCCTCAGTCCAATTTGGTAGATAACCCTTTTCAAAAATGTTTTTCACTTTTGAAATACGCACGTGATCTCCAATTTTTACCCTTGGTGTCGTTTGCGGGGCAGCTGTGTAATATCGTCGCATTTTCAACCACGGTGCCGGTGCGTTCCGATCATTAACTTCAGATGGAGCAATACCAAGCGGTCTGTGAACACGATTGTTGTAACTTAGCATGAGATCAGGTAAGACATCGATGTACCTACGTGTGTTGGCATAAGTAAAATACTTACACATTCGGGTTTTTAAGGTACAGTTAAATTGTTCAGCTGTTCCAGCCTTCACATAGGATTCAGTTGCAAATAAATTAAAGTTAAGTTCTTTAAAATAGTCTTGATCTTGCTTGTTTAAAAACTTTTTCCCTTAATCGCTGCTCACTTTTAGCGATACCTGATCATCAGTGAAAATTTTTGAAAGGTGTTGCGTGTCCGGGCGAATTAAGAAGAAATGTGTATGGAAAAGAAACGTATTTATTAGACGTTGTATATTATTAATAGATATACATTATGTTTGAGGAGCATAAAAGTATAACGTAAACGTAAATGTTTAACAAGACAGTCATTACATATATATTTCTTAGCCATTTATCACCATAGCAACTCTATGGAGCCAATGTGTCAACCTATCGTGAGCACGTGCCACGTCCCCATTGTTGACGTAATCCTCAGTTACGGGAAACTCATTGTTGCCGAGGTGAAGTCCCACATGGCCCCTCCTCTAACAGAAACGATGAGTTTTCCTACAAAATAGATAAAGATATAAAGATCAGTGACTATCTGAAACCAATTTTATTATTGATAATAGTTTCTTCAGCTTCTTTCCAGAAATGTTCTTCGTTAAAAATTCTGCAACCATTTCATCGGTTGGCGTATAACTGATTTGAATGGGTTTATCTTCTATTAATTCCCATTGTTCTGATTCGGGGCTGTTTAATGCCTCATCCACAGTTATTTGACTAACAGAATTGCCTAGCAGTAGCAGTAATTGGTCATCATCGGAATCATCTTCACGGAAACAATAGGTTTTGTTCTTCAATCTCTCAGACCGTCTCAGACAAGTGCTAGATTATGCTTGATTTTGTGTATTAGGTGCAAGCTCCGGTTCTGAAGATCGGACATGTGATGACTCTTCATGTTCTTCGCTGATTCTATTTTGTGCGTCTTTTTGCACATGCATGTCACCAGTGCATTCTACTTCAGGTTGAGGCTAATCATCGTCATCATAGCTTTCCTCATAAGTTGGCAGAATCACTTCATTATTCCCCTTTTCCATCTCTGGAGACACTCGCTTGAAGGGGAACACAGCTTCATCAAATCTGACATCTCTTGAAAATAACAAGGTTTTATCGGCTAAGTTCATTAATTTATAAGATTTTCTTTCGTTGCAATACCCTGGTAGTACGACTTCCACAGATCTGTCCGCCCAATATTTTCCCGACTGGAAAACTTTAATCTTTGCCCAGCCTTTGCAACCAACGACGCGAAGATGTCGAAGACTATGCTTTCTACCAGTCCAAACTTGTTCTGGTGTCTTTCCATTTAGAGTTCTACTTGGACAGCGATTTCTTATATACACGGCTGTATATGCCATTTCAGCCTAAAAAGAGTTATCTAATCCTGATTGCTTCAGAAGAACTCGTATAGCATCTTTTATGCTTCTATTAGCACGTTCAACCACACCGTTCTGCTGAGGTGTGTAGACACATGTCTTCTCATGCTTGATTCCTAACTTCAATAAGATACTTGTCATTGCAGAGTTGACAAACTCCTTTCCATTATCGGTTCTTATTCTTTTAATCTTCTTTCCGCTTCTCCTTTCTTCTTCTGTAAAAAAACTGTTGTAGTTTCAGCGGCACATCAGCCTTTCTCTCTATCGGATAAATAAATATCTTCTGACTGTAGTCGTCGACAATGTTCAGCAGCCACCTATTTCCTCCAGCAGATAAGTTAAAGGGACCCATCACATCTATGTGAAGCAGCTCCAGTATCTGAGTAGTGTGATTGCCATTTCGCTTTCCAAATGGAACGGCCGTGAACTTCCTGGATAAACAAATGCCACATTTTCCTACTGGCTTGAGTGATCCCTCGAATCCCACATTCATTTTCTTTAGGGTCTCGATATCTTCTTGATTAAGATGTGCAAGTCGTTGATGCCACAGCTCATAATTACACGCACTTGATAGAGTGTTCAACGCTACACGTTCTTCGTGAGTAATATATAAACCACCATCGTAATTCATTTTGAAACGAAACTTGCCTGAGATGTCCCATAATTTGGCAACATTGTCAGCAAATTCTATACGACATCCATTATTGACCAATTTACTCACTGACAAAATATTCGCCTTAAGGTTGGGCACAACGTCCTTGAAATGAATCACGTTGTTGCATAGTTTAAAGGTTAATTCACCCTTCTGTGACACGTTCAGTTCATGACTAGAAGCAGTCTTTACAGTAGCTTGGACTGAAATGGAGTTAATCAAACGTGACTCATTGTTTATGAAGTGGTGTGTGGCACCGGAATCCAATATCCAAGTCCTGTGCTGAACTTCTCCTTCATTCATTAATAGCACTGACGTTCCAAGTACTGGAGTGACTGCTTCAGGTAAAGTAGCATTTTTCTTGACCTTGGCTAGACGTTTACGGCAATCTTAATAAATATGTCCTTTTTTCTTGCAGTAATTGCATATAGGAACGTATTGGTTTTTTTCCTTTTAGTGGTAACACCTGTTCTCCTCTTGCATTAGCTTCGGCAATCGCAAATAGACTGTCCGTATTTTTACTTGGTAAATTATGCTCATAATTCTTCTGTCTTGCTTCTTCATGAAGCAGTAATGAAGTCACGCGCTCGCAACTTGTATCACAATTTGCTTCTATTGATGCATGCAGGCATTTATACCTTATAGGTAAAGGTACTAGTAACAGAACGCCGAGTTCCTTATCTTGTATTGGGTGACCCATGAGTTCTAGTTTACCGGCTATTGTTTTCACTTCATTGATGTAAAATCTCATGCCTTTACTTTCATCATATTTCATGTGATATAGTTGACGTTTCAGAGAAACAATTTCTGGTAATCCTACCTTATTGTAGGTGTCGTCTAGTTTCTTCCAAGCCACGTGAGCTGATTCACTACTTCTAATTATTTGGAAAAATTGTTCATCCACAGAATTCATGAGTATCCATAGAGCTCTCAAATCCTTCTTCTTTATGTCTTCTTGGATGCGTGCTTGAGGTTGTCCTTCAACACTAGGCACAGCCTGTCAACCAGCAGGACCATGTTCAACTAAGTCCCACAAGTCTTGTAGCTTTAGATAAACACGAATTTTCTCTGCCTAAATTAGATAATCGTCGCCGGTTAACCTATCTATTCTTCGAAACTCTTTATCTTCTCTAAATGCCATGATGCAATCTCTTCAGCTCTTTAAAGGCAAGGGAGGAAGTAAGAAACATGCAATACTTGCAAAATCGAACGCTCAGTACGAGTAGTGTCTTTGCTGCATGGAGAGTTGAGTCTCATAATCTATGTTGCGAGTCCAGGCGAATTAAGAAGAAATGTGTATGAAAAAGAAACGTATTTATTGGACGTTGTATATTATTAATAGATACACATTATATTTGATGAGCATAAAAGTATAACGTAAACGTAAATGTTTAACAAGACAGTCATTACATATATATTTCTTAGCCATTTATCACCATAGCAACTCTATAGAGCCAAAGTGTCAACCTATCGTGAGCACGTGCCACGTCCCCATTGTTAACGTAATCCTCAGTTACGGAAAACTCATTGTTGCCGAGGTGAAGTCCCACAAAAGGCTTTCGGAAGCTCTTGACCTGTCTTTATGTTCAGCGGGACAACCCATGCAAATCGAGAGAAAACATCGATACAGGTAAGGAGAAATTTATACACGTCGTTTTGTTTTGACAGACCCGAAAGATCCATCATATCAATTTGAAATTAATCAAACGGTGCACGGTTGCATGGATAACGATGATGCGCAGGTTGTGTAGGGTGTAAGCAGGAACACCACTTAACCATTCACCAGTCTCTTTATCAGAATGATTTGTTTGTAAAGCTAAACCGTGCACACCTCCAAACCCAGCTGGGTTACGAGTGTTGGAATATGCTTCTTCCATCACCTGTACTTAAATAAGCGGTGAGCAATGGTATTTTTAAAAAGTTTGCAAAGCCAAATGTCAATTGTTTAAATGAGACAATGCACCAATTAACAGTAAATTAAAAAACAAACAGTACAGCTTGAAACACAGGTAATTTAATTTACAAGAAAGTGTGAAAGGGTTTGTAAAAAATATGGTTGGTCAAAAAACAATAGTTCTTAGTAATTAGGCAATCAAATTGAGGGTGCCATTATGTCAACCCCATCCCGTTTTGGTGGGTATATAAGGGAATCAAGGGGTGTTCACTTGTGAGATAGAACCACAGAAGTGCATTTTAAATTGAGAACCAGGACATCCTTACAGAAGCAGCACCAGCACCATGGGTAAAGTCTGGTATTATGTAATCAACATTAATTAATTATTAGTAATTAAACAGTAATTAACAAAAAGTTGTTTAAGTTGTGCAACTGTGACAACAACATTTGAAACCCCCGCCTTCTGGAATGTGGAGGGGTAGTGCCATCACCTTCTGGAATGTGAATGCAGCACCTTTGATCTTTTGCATACCTGTGCGTGTGGCCAGGTGTAAAAACAATGGGACACCCCCTCCACATTTCAGAAGGCGATGGATACGGGAATCTTCTGCTAACATGGCATGCGTTTCTGTGGCTGTTTTTCCCAATTTTAAACAAAACTTCATATTTATCCGTCGCTCTATTTCCATTTGACATGAGCTTTTGCACACACGCCATTCGACTGCCTGAAGCAGATTAATCTGCGTTGGTTTTTTGCACTTATTGTTAAGCGCCGTCTCTCCATTGCTCTCTACTGCGCATGCGCTTGACTGCATTTTTACCTCACGTTGCTTTTGAGATATCCATCTATTCACCGTACTTTTTAGATGCATCTTGTATAGATTTACAAAAAATATCATAAGAACTAAAGTCCTCCAAAAAAATGAAGCTATTACACATAATCACAAAGATAGAAAAAAAAAGGCATTGCTTTTCCACAAAATACATATATATTAGATTGTTGCAAAAGTTTTTTCCGGATTTTTATTCCAACACAAAAACCTCATTTTATTGAATGACAGATTCAGCTCATGCAGATGCTGGCAATGGTTGAAACGTGAACCTTGAACTGTTCTGCGAGTTCCCTCGTTGTTACATTGTGATCTTCATCAATTGCTTGGCGTAGATCACCATCTGAAATCATGATTGGCCGACCAGAGTAGGTGCATCTTGAAGAGTGCTATCTCCGTGTCTGAACCGCCGATACCATTCTTCTATTGTACGTAAACTAACAGTGCCATCACCTAAACGTTGGCAAATGTTTCGGTGACATTGCGCAGCACTGACCTTTCCATAATACTCCTAGAAGATTATTGCTCGAATATGCTCGAGTGAAAGGTCCATTTCAGAACGTTGATGGCACTCACAGATGTATAGTCAGAAAGTTGATTCTTGGATGTAATATAGCAAAGATACTCAGGAATCGAATGCAATAATTTGTTTGAAAACATATGAACAAACCCTTCGGAAAATGAACCCTTCTTGGGCACGGGTTCTAGAACCGAAAGAAACTTTTGCAACAACCGAATACATTAATATAAATTTTGAAATAAGAACAAACAGAATAGGTCCACAGAGAGAGAGAGAGAGAGAATGAGAATAAAATTATTTGATAAGTTTTAATAAAGGAAACATTGTGAATTTCTCTGTCATGGTTTATGAGTTTGTTTATCTCGGATAGTTCTTCAGCATTTTTATTTTTCTCCACTACTATGCACTTAGTCCACCTTTAAACTATGACTAGCCCTCCGGACCAAATTGTCTGTTATACACTATAATGATACTCACTATTGTGTGTTCAAATTGATGCAATAAGCAAACAATAGAGCAGTCATTTCAAAAGGAATGAAAAGTTTAAAGAAAAGCCACCATACAATTTTTGTTTAACGTAATGCCAGTAGCATTCAGTAGCTTTAGGGCGAAGGATATTTGGAACATTGTCATTCTTGGAAATATACGTGATCCGAAACTTTTCATAAACATGCTTGGTTGATCCGGAATAATGTGATGTAGTCATGTCGGGCCATAATATATAGATATCATATGAGTAGTGCTTTTTGATAAAGGAACTAGATGTCTTTATATGCATTATTCGGAGTAAATATCCAAATAATATAGTTTCCAGATGGGCATATGTTAGCACCCAAACGTCCTTTCTTTGATATGACTATCCATATTAAAATCTTCATTGGACACTGGTAAGTATGGCTTGTCATCTGCGCAGTCGATTCAATCTATTGTGAAATAAGATTCATTAACCATTACAATAGAAGTTTCTTATTTTGTTATGAAGACACACTTTCTTACCTTGTATAACTCTTACAGATTCGTAAGCCGGAGCGCTATGTTCGTACAAAAATATTTCATAGGAAATTAATTGAAAATTTCTCCCGAGAGATGGCGATGGCAGGAAATTCAAAAAGGACAGAAAACCGATTAAGGACAGAAGGGTATCAGCGAGCGAACAATGTGGATGGCCAAGAAAATCGCTGTGAAGCGAGAAGAAGTAAGAGTATACGGGTAAATGAGGATCCAGTAATATCTATGCAATAAGAAACCAACCATTTAAAGGCGATTAGGAGTATTTGCAATGCCTCTCGTGATGTAAGTTTGATAGCGAAGCGGAATAAGAAGACGACTTCATTACAAAGAGGTTTTCACCATAGCGCTCGCCGAGGCACATCAGTTATCATAATCAAACGCAAACTACCTATGAGGAATAGAAGTTTATACAATGAATAGATGAAGTGTCACAGAGGCTTCTTACTGGGAAGAAACGCAGTGCCATGAAGACGACAATTATCTTCTATGCGTAGTATGTAAAGTGCGTCTGACTGGTAATTTTCCACTGAGCTTATGGGCCTTCATACAAGGCGGTGTCGACTCGATGATAAGGAAAGCTGGTTCTACATTGTAGTACGTATCAGTGAGGTCTCTTTGTGTGTCCTTTCGTCCAAACTGTTTTTAAACACAATTTTAATATAGGAGCACTTATATTTGACTCTAAATAATTTATCATTGCGGTTTGCCATGCCACTCAAGTCTGCTCACAGCGGCTTTAAAGTCTTGTAAATTTTAGTGTAGTGTGTTTCACGCAGTGGATATTTTGGCCCAAAAATTTAAAGTGCTACTTGTGTAGTTATTTTTAACTGGTGATGGGGTGCTTTAAAATGGAAAGCCCGATAGCATTTTTACTGTGTCTCTGTTTATTGACATTTATTTGAATTATGCTTGTTTACCATTCCTATGCTTAGTAAATAGCTATCAATGCAGTTACTAGGCTATCCAAATTGGAACTTGAAACCTGACCAGACTCATTATATGAACTTGTTTTTAGAATTTAGCTAAGTTCAATCCGAGAGCTGAATTAAAAATTATGGAATTTTTCTGCGAATATATAAATGAAGCAATTCCTGTAATGATAATCATGTCAAATTATTAGCAACTAGCAGGCCCAGCAATGCTTTGCTATTGTTATACAGGGTGATTTGCATCGAATGTAAAATACTTAAAGGGGGTATTATAGAGGTTAAGATAA